>OZ023273.1:27064122-27576893 GCA_964007475.1 Hybos culiciformis | reverse complement strand
GAGGAAGTCAGGTTTCTATATCCACAACACACAGTAGAAATAAATTTTGTATTTTCTTGACTTTGATTCCTATTAATTTCTTACCTCCTAGATTTAAACTTAAAAACTATAATTATGTATACATATACCTAATAATTATTATTAAATGGAATTGTAGTAAAAATGCCTAAATAAATAAATTAAGTAATAAAAAAGTGTGACAATTTGCATGAATTTATGTTACTACTCAACAAAATTAACAATAAAACACTTAAGTTAATATAAATTTTAATAAGAACAGTATTTGATAGTAATCTAAGTGAAATTTAGAGCATGGTAACTTATTAGTCTCGGATTTCCTTATTTTTTTAAAATATAAATAAACAAATCAATCATAATATTTTGCAAACATTACGTATCATTTTAAAAAAATAATAATACAAATTAAAATGATTCAGAAATAAAATGAATTTTGTTTCAACGACCATCGCTTGTTTTCATGTTTGTTAAAATCGTAAATATATATAGTGTTGTTGTATATATGAACTCTGAAGTATTAAGTACACAAGTCAACTACTAATTCTTCAGAAGAAACTGAGCGATAAGATGATGACAACACACATTTTTGCATTTTCTTAATCATGTTAACCCATTAAAAAATATTATATAAACCAAAAATAATCCTAACAAATTAAGTAAAAATAGCGAATAATTTTTAATAATCCTTTTATAAACAATTGGTTACAAGATTTGCGAATTCGGTGTACCATTTAAAAAACTGATCTCATAAGTATAATTTGTCATTGTTACGACTATAGATTTCGCACGAATCTGTCAATTCTTTTGTTTTATTTTTTGTAGCATGCCCTTGTCCATGCAGTAAATTTCCATTAAACATCTACATAATACTTTGATTATGAAAACAATTTTTTTTTAATAAAGGAAAATTAATGTGTTTACATTATGCCAATATTCATGCAAGAGCTTCTGATAATATTATTTTGATATTTATTATTGCTATCAGTCAAAACAATTAAATATCGGTATGATAATATGAATATAGATAAGAAATGCCGGTAAAAAAAATATTTTTCATTTTCAAGCATATAAAGGTTAAAATTACCTGTTGAAAATCATCAGTTCCATTTGAAAATCTGAAAGCTTTACATACAATCAAAAATCAAAGTTCAAAAATGAAATTTTTAATCTTTTTAACAATTGTTGGGCTAACCAGTGCCGCTTCAGTATTGACGAATGATGAGAATTGCATAAAAGCATGTCCAATGATATATTTGCCTGTTTGTGGATACAATGGTAATGGAAAATATCAAACATTCGATAATGATTGTGTAATGGAAGAAGAAAATTGTAAAGTTAGGGCTCGTCACGGATCAATATTTGAACAAGTTTCGATGAATAATTGTGAAGAACAATCCGCAATAAGTATTTCAAACCAAGCTGATGAAACTAATGAGGAAATATGTAATAAGCCTTGTTTAGATATTTATCTTCCTGTGTGTGGATATAATGGGCATAATGGGTACAAAGTTTTCGCTAGTGAATGTGATATGGATATTGAAAATTGTAAAGTTCAGGCCAGAAAAGGCTATGGTATGTTCTTTATAGAAAAATGAGTAATTGTTCAACCATAATGATAAAATTTTTTATAAATTTTTAGTTTATATGCAACTTCCAATCGAGATGTGTGAAAAATCTATTATTCCAATGCCAAGAGCTAGAAAATGTCCCAAATTATGTACCCTTGAATATAATCCTATATGTGGTTTCAATGGTGTCGAATATAATACATTTGGCAATAAATGTGATTTCGAAATCCATAGATGTGAATCAAATTTAAGTAAGTTTTATTTTTTCATTAATTAAGTCGAAAATTTAATATTCAAACAAATTTTTTTTATAGATTGGGTTCTAGTAAGAATGGGAGAGTGCCCTCAATTATCAAAATTTAATATTGATATCAAAGACAATTGCAATAAAATTTGTACTGCTAATTATTTACCAGTTTGTGGATTAGATGAAGAAGGAAATTACCATTCCTATGGAAATTTATGTGAATTTGAAATGTTTAATTGCAATTCTAATTATAGCTTGAAAATGATTAGAGACGGAGAATGCTAAAGAGTTCGAGAAGTTCGAAGAGCTTACAAATTTTATTTTGTGATATTTTATAGTTTTTTTTGTGTTAAACATTATATATATGTAATATACATTATATTACATGATATTATATTATGTATAAATTAAATTTAAGAAATTCTGCATTAATAAACAAATAATATTTATATTTATAAATCTAAAGAAAAAATCTAAAGATATATTTATTTCATTTTTGTAAAGATAATCAAGTACGTAGTTGAATAAATTCTTATACTGAATTGAACTAAGTTTTGTACTGACAAACTTTCGAATAATTTCCAACCAAACTATATTGTATAGTTATCATACTTTCTTTTTCACAAATAGATGGCAATAAACTTTGTACTCGATATCAATCAAAAGCAATAATTGATAAAAAAAAATGGTAATCCTATCCAAAAGTTACATACGTAGTTGCTTTTGATGTGTCATATTACTCATTATTATGAATTATTGAGTATTAAGTCCACTTGAAAAAAATTGCAATGCAATAAAGTAAATTGGTATTTGTATACTTTATTTTTCAAATTATTATATGGTAAAAATTATGCAAAATTTTACCATAAAAAAGAATTTTTTTTCGTAGTTTCATTATAGATAAACAGAGCTACGTTACAACCCTCTTTTTTGCAACGTAACCTAGGTGTACAGCTATGTATTTACTGTTTATATATTTTTAGGATATTGATCTCAAATTTTTTTTTGTAATTTCATGGTTCATTTTATTTTCTAATCGAGTCATACAGCCATCAAGTGATTGATAAAACCAAATAGCATAAATTTCACGACTGTGATTTTAAGACCTTTCTTTGAGTCATAAAGTCATTATAACACGGCATTGGAATTATTTCGGTATAAATATAGCCATTATAGGATATATTTTAAAAATTTTCTCAAAATATTTTAAAATTTTTTTAAAAATAATAATGCTAACTTAGTGTTATATCTTATTAAAGTTATTCCGGTAAGAATATGTTTCAGTTTGGTAAGAAAACCTGGAAAAGATATATTCGGTTGAAAACTTTAAATTCAATTTTCTCTGAAGTACCTCTTTATTAAAGATATCGTCAGTTTAGCACTGGATCAGCGGTACATACATAATCAAGAAGCATTAAAAACTAATGCACATTTATTTATTTATATTATATAAATTGAAAAAAAAAATATAGAATTCTCTAACTAATATACAATTAACATTACAATAGCTGATCCTTTACAAACAGCTATACCTTCATTTTAAAATGATTTTAGTACACCAAATAAAATGAATACTTAACAAATAGTATACATTAAATGTGATTCGTCTCATTGAGGATGTGATATAAACTTTATCAGCACCAGAGATTGAAACCCTAACGTTTGGCGGATGAATTTAAAAATTAATAAAATCTTACTTTTATGACTTTCTTGGTATTGTTTCTAATTCATTTGAAGAAAAATTAAATTATTTCGCCTCAAATTATTTCATTCAAATGTAAACGTATAATTTGATTTCTTCTTCAAGCGACGCGTATAGTCGTCCGTTGTTTGTCCCTCCGAATATTTGAATTAATATTAGTTATGAATGTAATGGAGTGTGTACCATCATCCGTATTCCCCGCAAATTGGTTCAAAATTTTTTGAAATAATGTTTTTTTTTATTGCATATTGTTTCATAATGACCTCGTACCGTAACGCACATAAATCCATTATTTATTTATGAAATTCAAATAACGCTAGAAGTAAAAAATATTACCAAAATGAGTAATACAATTTAGTTGTTTTTTAATTAAATATGATATTACTAATATGTTTATTATTCACTTTTTGTTTAAATCATATTCCAGAAATATGTAAAACATAAATATTCATTAATTATAAATATATTTTATTTCTAACCAGGTGTCAAATTAATGTGTTTCAAAAAATTTGTTTTTGAGAGACGTAGTTTTATAGAATTTGTACCCTGCTTTAATTTGACATAAGAAATTTTTATTATTTAAAATATTATATTCTATAGATTTAGGAAAGTTATCTATAATGTCTCTAAAAAAATATTTCGTAATGGAAATAAAATAATCAGCTTGATACCAAGACGAGACAATTCAATAAACTTTCAGAAATTTGAAGTTAAGTATCCGCTAATAATAAGCAATATATTTCATAAGTTTCCTGGTTGAATATAAACAATTGCTTTCATAGCATTACTTTATACTGTACTAATGAAACATAAGAATTGAGGACAGACAAATCCTCGTTAAAATCCTTTTAAAAATGTTTACATAATAATCTATATATACAAAATAATCTATGATGTATATTAGGGATGAAATTTAATTATACAAATTTACATATAATAAATATACAATACTATAATGTAATTAATTACCATTGACAATAAATAAACAAATGATTTAAACTAGGCCCATCATAACAAAGTACTTAAAAATGAAGTGGTTCTAATTAACTTTTTAATAGCTACTTATTTAGAGACATAATAATAACAATTAAAAAAAAGTCTTATAATTTAAACCTTAGAAACTAAAAACAACAAATAATGTGTAATGTTTATTTTCTTTTGATAAACAAATTATAATAATTATTAAAAAGTTCAAGGCAATACATTGGTACAATTTAAAAAAAAAAAAGTTTAAAAATTATAATTAAAAGGACTTCATTTTGAAGTTTTCTTAAACTCTTTTCATAATATGAAAAATAAAGTAGATAATTCTACGACTGATTTGACTAAGAAAAAAAAAATTACGGCATTCGTAACAATTTTTGTCTATATAGTTTCTAAATCGAGATCCTGACGTTGATGTGGGACTTTGATGTTCTGATGTGAGACTTTGATGTTAAAAGTTTCTATAGTCTTAACAATAAAAAAATTTTTCTTTAGTAATTCGCTCCAAATTTTTTGGTAATAACTAGGTATTCTACCGCGTTGGATGCGTGTACATGTAACATGAACGTATATTTATTAAAGCAAATTGAAAAGATTTTAATTTTTTCGGGTTTCGGATTTTAATTTTTTCGGGTTTCGGGAAAGAACAATAAAAATATGAATTTGCCACTATAATCTATCTTTTTCATCATCTAGTCTGAAACAAAACAAAAAGTTTTTTTTATTTATCATATTTAGAACTAGATAATTTTAATAATTTTAATAAATTATACCTAGGATCCTGAACTAAAATCCATATTTGAAAAGTCACAAAAAAATTAAATAAATGAATTGTATATACATATTATATTATTAATATATTAAATATAACTATTTTATAAATAATTTTATACTTAATTTTATGAAAAATTTTTGTTACTTTGTCATTTTAAGTTTATTATTTTTGAAGTTTGAATGAAGAAATTCAAAGAGGCACATCACAAATTAACTAAATAAAACTGGAAAAAAATTATACATTACATAAATTTAGAAGTACAAAAAACTGGGTGTTCATTTCTTTATCTAATAATTTAAAAATTCACATATATATGAAATTTTATTATACAATTCTTCTAATATTCTTTTATGGCGACGTTACAGCATTAATTTTAATCAAAATTATTATCAAATAAAAAAAATTAGATCTTCTGAACCACTTACCTAAACTTCTATTTTATCAACGAAAGTGCGATATGTTTAAATTTAAATTAATATTAATCATAACGATAAGAAATTGTTGTTATAAAGGAGATTGTGCTTATAGAAAGAAATTAGAAATTAATAATTAAAAAATGATAAAAATTCTAAATCACTTTCTTAGTATAAAAAGAGAAGCTAACTAGTGAAAGTCATCAGTCAAAGTAAACAATCAGTACAATCAAAACTATCTAAGTTATTTTTAACAATGGAAATGAATTTATACATATTCTTCACTATTGTAGCTGCAGTCATCAGTAACGTTTCAGCTTTTCCTTCTTTGGAAAATGATGAAAAAGAGTGCATGAGAGCGTGTCCAGCTACATATTTCCCGATTTGTGGTTCCAATGGTAATGGAAATTATAAAATTTTTTCCAACGATTGTTTAATGGGATATGAAAACTGCAAAGCTATTGCTCGACATGAATCTACTTATCAACAAACAGATATGGTCAGGTGCAGAGAAAGGGATTTCGGTGTAAATAATTTATTCAATAAAAATTGCGATTCAGTTTGCGCAGATATATACGAACCAGTATGCGGATATGATGGTCACAGCGAGCACAGATCTTTTCCTAATAAGTGCGAAATGGAAGCTGAAAATTGTGAAATCATTGCTCGTAAAGGAAACGGTATGTGTTTAATATACGACTAAAAGAAAATTATTTCCTTATTTTTAAATTGATATACGTATTTTTTAATTTGTAGCTTTTATGGAAGTTTCAATGGAAGTATGTGAAAAAAATATCAACCAAGTACCAATTAGTGCAAATACTAATTGTCCATCTGGGTGTACATTTGATTATAATCCAGTGTGTGGTTTTAATGGCGCTGAATATCAAACTTTTGGAAACAAATGTGTTTTTGATATTCAAAATTGTGAATCGAACTTCGGTAAGTAATTTTTAGTGATCCAAAATTTAAGCTTGAATTGTTGTGGGAAACAAATTATTCATAATTATTTGTTTTTTTAGTTTGGTCTCTAGTTAGAACTGGTGAATGCCCAGAATTACAAAAACAAAGTATTGATGTGAAACCACCATGCAGTGGTGCTTGCCCAGATAATTATATGCCAATTTGTGGAACAGACGTTGATGGCAAATCTCACACGTATGGCAATCAGTGTGAATTTGAATTTTACAATTGTAATTCAAATTATCATTTGAGAATGATCAAAAATGGAGAATGCTAATAAGAACTTTAATGCCGATATGTGATCTAATCAAATTATAATTATTAGAATTACATACAACAAGTACCTATTTATTATTTTTATATACTATGTATATAATGTATGTAGGTATATCCTATTATTTAATGATGTAATAAAAATAAAAAGAATTTTATAAAAACGAAATTTATATTTCTTATTCTGTGATTGATGAAGACAAAATATATTTTTTGGAAAGTGAAGAACTTCAATTTTATTTATTTATTTATTTATTTCAAATGCTTAATACAAGCGAATACAACTTAATGATAATAAAATTAAATTAAATATATGTACAATCAATTTGATAAGGGATGTAAGAATATATACAAGGCAGCAGTATTTACTATTAAATAATGTATCACTTAGTTCGAATTAATTAAAAAATTATGATAAAATTTACTTTTAAAAGAAGGACTTTCGAAAACGTAGAACTGAAGAAGGAAATGGTATCGGTTATAAATTTTGAATAGGGAGTTAAGTGGGCTATATTGACCATAATTGGTTCTGGAAAATTGAATACTAATGGCATCAAAATTTCTAAGAGTTCCTGAGGGCACATTGAAAAATAGATTAGACATTAAACAGCTACTTGTCGTTTTTCCTTCGATGACTTTATGGATAAAGCTGAACGACAAATAAGCTCTTCTATTCTCCAGACTTGGGAGATTTAGAAGTTGAAGTCTGTCAGCGTATGGAGGTAAATTTAAATTATCCTGCCAATTGAGGAAATTTTTTTGAACCGATTCGAATCTAGAGATATGAGCTGCGTAGAATGGATTCCAGACTTGGCGAGAATATTCCAAAGTGGGTCGAACAAAAGAAAAATATAAAAGTTTCATAACATATGGGTCATTGAATTGTTTAGATTGCCTCTTGATAAAACCAAGAACACGCAGAGTCTTACTTGTCAGTTTGCGCAGATATATACGAACCAGTATGCGGGTATGATGGACAGCGAGTACAGAGCTTTTCCTAATAAAAACAATATATTAATTTTCAGCAGCGTACTCTGATTGAATAGATTTTATATTAAAACAATTTTTAATTCGATGAGAATTAAAGTATTCCTATTGAGTGCATCTCTGTGCATACAAACTGGAAGGAAAACTATTTTATGAAAATTACGGAAAAGAATCTAAATAATGTACCCCAAAATAACAGAAAGATGCGATATCATGCAAAATAAAATATTGTGGTGCTCAATTCAATAAAAGTGTACAAAGTATACAAAAAAAAAGTAGCCTCTTAATATTACCTATTATATTTGTATAAACTTTTTTGTATATTTTATACAAAACAACAAATTACATGTAAATATGCAATTTTATAAATTATACCACCTATGATATTATCATAAAAGAATTGATATTATCATAAAAGAAGTATAAAGTAATAAGGACTTGATAATTAGACCACATTAAGAGTGAGAAAAACTTTTTTCCATTAAAACTATAGAACAATTATGGTCAAGAAAATAAAGTTTCTAGACTTGTCAATTATTTTTTATTTGAGAGTTTCCTTTATATATTATTATGTAAAATTTCTGAACATTGTTCAAATAACAAATAAATACATTCACCATTTGAATCATTTGTGTTGGCTACATGTTCTTCGTAAATTACTAAAGAAGGTGGACAGAATTTACGCAAATAAAATTTGTAAAGTAAAGTAAAATAAAATTTTTAAATAAATAAATGATTTAACATCAATAAGTACGTGTAACAAGGCAAGTTTTAATTTGAGTTCTCAATAAATTTCTTTCTGATTTTTTGCACAGAAAACTCTAACATGAATTTCAAAAATATAAATAACATTATATATATAGAATGAAAATAGTTTTATTTTTAAATTAGATACACATTTATACAACTTAAATATAGTTTTTAGATTTTTCTTCAAAATTAGCACAATCTGCTGTCGACCTTTTCGAATGCTGAAAGAAAAATATTACTTTTTCATAATATTGTACTTAATTAGAAGTATTGTAATATTAGTGTACAGTTAAAAAAATATTGTTCTTACTTGACCCATATAAACAATTGAATCTTCTCATGAAACAGCTGCTTACGAACTGCTTATAAATTGCTCCATCGTAAGCACAAATTATTGAATAATATAAAGGGCACTGAATACAATTTTTTTTTGGAGAATCTTCTAGAACAGTTTCTTTTTGTGATCTTTTGGGTAAATTCATTAACCAATTTTTAAATGGTGGTTCATAAAATTCTAAAATAATTTCAAATGTCAAAAAATATTTTAATGTATAGACAGTTGTGATATAATATTTATTGTTGTAGGATTACCACTAGAAATAGAAACGTAATTTTTTTAAGAATGGATATTTTTTTTAGAGATTCAGAAATATTGAATATTGAAAATTTAGTTTAATTTGAAACGTTGGCAAATAAGGATTAACTAAGTTTGATATATGAAAAGATCTTGTCGTAACTTTAATAATAGCTATATATTCTACGATTCTACCCAATTAACAATGGAAAAAGTTTTATTTATAATTATTTTTAATACTAACCTATTTTTCCTTTTCCACTCTGGTAATTCATTTCGCATCCATTGAAGCCACATCCTAAGTTTTTATGTTCTTGTTTAATTTTTGTTCCAATTACTTGAATTATAAATATTGTAAAAAATATTAGTATCTGTACAACGAACTTCATGTCACCTAACAATAATGTTGAATATATAAAAAACCTTAATTTTGCACAGTAAACAATTAGCTCTTCAATAGTATGATAAAACCTGATAAGATTGTTGGAAGATTATAATTTATTTGAAAACTCTTTAAAATATTTAATTTATATTAGAACTTTCTAAAAAAATTGTCAAATATTTTATTTTATAAGATTTATTTATTCTCATACAAATATTTATTTTTTACAATTTTATATATGTATATATTTCTTACAATTTGTTTTTAAGAATAAATTTTATTCTATAGCTTCATTAAAATAAAACATACAAAAAAGAAGCTTATTACATTATAGTGTGTGTAACTCCCATTCAAACTTTCATCGGCTATTTTTCATTCTTTTTGATGGATGTATTTAACTGTAGCAGTCTCCGCTCTGCCTTGATGAGTCAAATAATCAGGACTATTTCTTCATAGTATTAGTACACAATCATTTATGAAATGTTATTATTATTATTATTTTATGAAATGTTATTATTTTCTAATTAAAAATGAATCCAGTTAATTAATACAATTTTTGAGAATGACACGAACGATGTTTGTGGATTTTTTTGTGAAACAAATTTTACTATTCAGCGTCAACAGACTAGTTTTTATAAGAAATATAGAACAATACCTATATATTCGTATATTGTTTGATGTCAAGAAATATTAAAAATAGAAAAACGACCGTCGGGGTCACTGAAATGGACTGTTGCAATTTCTGAAATATCTTAATATATTTTGTTGAAAAAAAGGTTTTTAGTTAAAAAAAAACTCTATAATGCATAAAATTGTACATATTTATATTAAAATAAAGTAAAAATTATTATTTCAATAATACTTAAGAATTACTAGGTTGTTTTAGTTACTATACTAATTACTATATTTTTTTAGTATCTAGGCAAAAATTGACAAATACGTCTGTAATATTACTTATTATAAAATAAGTAGGCATAAGTATATATATTATTATTTTTTTTATTATAAATCTAAGTGCTTTAAAATCTAGATAAGCTTTATCTACAGTACATATCTGCATATTTAAAAAAAATTGAAAAACTATATAAAAAGAAAGTATAGACCAAATGAAGCGGTAGTCTGAGATCGACACTTTGTACTCTTTCATATCAGCTTCAAAATCGAAAATGAAATATTCCATCGGTTTTGCAATTATACTGACTACTGCTTCAGTGCTTGGGGCTCCCACTTGTAAAAATTGCTTGCATGAAAATTACAAGAGCTTAACTGATACGAAGTTAGAAAAATATGAAAATAAGTTCAGCAACAAGTTAATTCCGATTTCCTCAGATCAAGGTTGGAATGAAGAAAAGATCGAAGATGGTTTAAGTTTCATTTCATCAGATCAGGGACATAATGAAGAAAATGCTGATAAAGAAACTGCAAATGATTATTTCATACCAGTCTCTTCTGATCAAGGTTGGAACGAAGATAAAATTGATAATGGAATAAGTTTTATTTCTTCAGACCAAGGACATAATGAAGAAGATGTAGACAATGACGCAATTAACTCTTCCATGATAAATTTTATTCCAATTTCCTCAGATCAAGGTTGGAATGAAGAAAGGATCGAAGATGGTTTAAGTTTCATTTCATCAGATCAGGGGCATAATGAAGAAGATGATGATAAAGAAACTGCAAATGGTTATTTCATACCAGTCTCTTCTGATCAAGGTTGGAACGAACATAAAATTTATAATGGAATAAGTTTTATTTCTTCAGACCAAGGACATAGTGAAGAAAATGCTGATATGGAAATTTTTATGGGAATGGCATAAATTTTGTTGTTCAGAATACAGATTCAGATACAAAAGCTTGCTGCAAAAAGTTTTCGCTGCTTAAAATTTGTTGTAATAAGTTTTTTTAAAATAATCTCATTTTTATAAAATCTCAAACTGGAGCTGTGTATTTACAAACATATGTAACAACAGCTTAATAATAAATTTATCTGAATAATTCCATTTAGTTTTTTAGTAAAAGATATGCAAGAAAAAACTCTAAATCCACTTTATTTAAGTATTAACGCTATATACATTTTTCTACTTTATGCCAAACAGAAATTGCTTGAAATGAAGAAAGTTTTTAAATGAGTACCAATTTGTGCGCAAAAAACAAAAGCCTTCTGTAAAGCAGAAAATTTATCAGACTAAAAACGTCATAAAGAAAATATTAATATGCAATTTCAATACAAAATTAATCTCACAGTATCAAAATATAAATTTTATTCAGTTTAAATATAAAAATTAATGTAATTCACTCAAGAATTGTTAATGATGGATTTGTTAAGTTTAATTTGTAAATATAAATAATTGAGGAGCGTTTACGAAACCTAGCTAAAATCATCCCAAGAACTTCAAATTTATAGTTTTATATTCGGTCAGGATTATGGTACAATTATTTCTAAGTTCGGCACTTATTTTATTTAGCAAAATATTCAAACTAATTTAAAAACTTTTATAAATGATATCACCCTACAACTTAAATAACTGTAATGAATTAGAAATCCAAATGTGCAAGATTTACTACAATTAAGTAGACTTTTTAGATATAAGTAATGTTTTTTTTTTTTGTCTTCTTACTCTGTAGCTATTTTAAATAATAATTATTTTGATAATGCATTTGTTAATTATTTTTTTTCATAACTAAAAAAATAACTTCGAATTTACAAGTATGAAGAAATATCCTATACGATAGATGTATACAATCATATCATATCTATAGAACAATCATATCAAAACTAAATTTGAATTTTAAGTATTAATTTTATGCGGTTTGATGAAAATTTTTAAGATTATAAAGCTTTCATAAGCTATAAATAATTTGTAAAAATATAATTACGGAACTATAGGAGAGTAATGTTTCTAAATTTATTATAATTAACAATAACTAATAATTAGAGACTATATTATGTATAACGAGTTCAATGAATTTATTTCAAAAATAAAAAAAAAAATATACAATTATAAATCATAAAAATTATAAGGTCAAGGTTATTTGTTCGCAGTTTTTATTATGACTAGTATTCAGTATTTTGTTCAGTATTTAATTATTTGTTTAAGAGCATAATTATTCGCCTTTTAAATTTATTACATTACATATTTATTATTAATGTTTTTTATTTATTTTTTTGCTTTTTTGTTAATTCGATTAATTCATCAAATCTAAACCATTTATTTATAATTTTTTTCAAAGAACTTTTTTATTAATGGTAAACAAAACATATAAAATTAAATATAATATACCTACAGTGAAGTAAAATTGCGCCAATAATTAAAATAAATAATATTTTAGAAAAAGGTGTGTCGTCATTTATAAAACGTATTCGTAGTCACATTTTAATAGCTTCTTGATCATGACACTCTTTGGATTGGTTAAAGTTTATTTTATTTGACGTCCGTAATTTTGTTACCAAAAATATTAAGCTTGACTGATTAATGAATTTTGTATTTTATAATAAAATTTTTATTTTTTTTTTAATTAATCATTCCTTTTTTTTGGAATTTTCTTATTGCAACGACAAATTTAATGTTAATCAATCTATTGGTCTGTGTAAAGTTGTAAACGTTGGATTTAATGAAACTATTTGAAACTTGATTCTGTTCTGTTCAAGCCTAAGACTATCGATTATAATATATTTTACAAGGTAAAAACTATTCAGTTAGATTCTAATATTGAATTAATAATAAATATTGACCCTGATTGAAGATTCAAATTTTTAAAGATTCTTGAAGATCTAATTAGATTTGAAATTAATATTCAAAAATTTTTATTTTTATAGATTATTATAGATTAAAAATTAACATTATACATATTAAATCACAATTAATTAACAAATTTTCAATTACGGAAGTTTAATTTTATTTTAATACTTATCATATAAATTTATTCGTATAATTTGTAAAAATAAAATAATAAAGTAAAATCATTTTAAGAGAATACTTTAATAAAATATCAATAAAATAACAATATAGATCAGTACCTCATAAATGAAGTATGGGGGCCCGCTTTCAGGATTTCGATTTAAGATAGTTTAATTTTAAGATATGTTTTGATCACAATGACGGTTGAACATATTTTTTAGGTTCCTTCAATATCATTACACCAATACTTAATGTCATTACACCAATACTAAATGGTCCTCATTACACCAATACAATTTATCTAATAACATTTCCCGCCGCAAATCCGACTGACGCGGTTAAGTCATGTAGTTATAATAAATACCCACCTGTTGCATAAGAAAATGTTGATCCAAATTGGCTTATTTTATAAATTTTTTATTTTTATTCTAATTTAAATGACAATTATTATGTATCAAATAGATAGTTCAGAAAGTTATTTTTTTGAATTCTAGTATTAGATAAAGAGAACCATAATTCATAAAGTACACTTTAAATTGAACAGAATAGATAGATTGAATAATATGTAAAATAGATAAATTTTTAAAAGTAGGTGGATAGTTGGTTTAAAAGGGTGTGTGGCTATTATAAAAATATTATAATATCGACTTATTTTATGTAGTTACATATAATTCTCATTATAAGTAAAACTATAAAAAAGATTTGCATTTCAAATAAAAAATAAATAAATATTAGCAATAAATTCTGTCTTATGCATAAGATTTGTTTATATTATATATACATATTGTATATTTATGAATTGAAGGATAGTTTAGTTACGAGCAATACGGTTTTCTTAAGTTGATAAAATTTTTAAATACAGAAATCTGTATATTAATTCACTAATTTAATGAGAACTTATAAACACTATTCTTCAAATCGATTTCAATGCTATTGGCCGAACCTTAAGTATGAAAATTTCAAACAACATTTTTCAATACAATATTTAATTTTAAACCATTTTATCTATACATAAATGTTTTTAAGAGCTTCTTCAAAATAAACGCAATAACTCCCACAGTAATTAATATTCCTATGCCTTGATGCTAAAGGCGACAATATACATTAATAATTAAATGAACACCCTTATTTATTCCCAATCGTTTGCAAAAACTTCTGATTTGAAGGTTCTGTAAATAACTGTTGTAAATGATGAAAACGTCTGTTAATTCATCAGAGAACAGAATTTGGAAGAATTAGTTGCCTATCTAAACTTTTCAAGATTAAAACTTATTTGCACCAACCGATATAAGAACAAAAAGAAATAATATTGTTTGTTTATATTTATAAAAGTGATAATAATAATATATATACAAAAAACTAAGTAAAAAATTTACACTATATTTAATTTCAGTGAAAATTGTTTTCGAAGTTTCTACATTTCCAAATGCATTTTACACAAAACTTTATATGCTAAGGCACAGGTATAAAAATAGCTAAAACTATGAATTGGAATAAAGTCACATTAATAGTTTTTAGTTTATTTGATTTTAAAAGTTTCATGTCAGTAAAATGAAAAATGTTAGTTACAGACAGGTTAAGGGCTGCAATAATAAATAAATTGAAATTCTTATTTATTTCACGATAAAAGCGAAAGGAAAAGATTTGATCTATTATTTCAATGTAAATAATGTTTTCAAAAGACAAAAAAAAAGTGTTTCTAATTTATTTATTTCTAATTTATTTACTTAATTTGAATGTATAACTACATTCTATATAAATATATGTAGATAAATTATATATATTTTTTATTATCAGGTATACATATTAAATTTAACTGCAATAATAACATGTGCAATTGAATACATCTGATAAGAAATTAATATTTTTGTTTAGTGGTTTTTAGTCTCTACATCTAACTAAATGAAAAACAGTTTTTCATTATTACTTTGAAATTGATATTAATGTAAATCTTTTTGTGACTATGTATTTAACTGAGCTACGTATTTTAATTGACTCAAAGTCTATAAGAAATTTCTGTCTTTCATTCGAAAAGAAGAATTTGAAATTAATGTTTTAATATTTTAATTTAATGCTTAGAATCGCTAGAATTATACATCAACTGCTTTTATTGTTCTGTATTAACTAATTTTCAAAGTATATATAGTTTTCATTTACACAAGAATCCGTCACATTAGTATAAGTTAATTTTGAGAAAAACATTCCAACTATTGATTTCGATCTTTGAATCCAAAATTGGCGCTATTCTTTTATTTTTATGTTCATTCAGAATAAAATAGAATGTAGCCAGGGTTAAAAGCCATGCTGAAGAATTTGTAATGAAAATTTTAAAGTTTTAGATTTTTGTTTTTCAAGGAATAAGATTGTATATAAGTATTCTCCAAACCTATATGGGATTATTTCCTGGTAGATTAAATAAAATAAATAAAAAAATAAATAATAACAGGGAATTTCCAACCCGCGAAACAAATAACGAAATAAAATAATCCTGCATAATTATTGAATAAACTATTGATGGATAGAAATTTATTCGAACATGTTATAAAAAATTATTTTGGAATAATTTTATATAAAATAGATTATAAATAATATTTTGGTTCAATAAGAATATTATTATTTTTGCAATTTTGTTTTATAAGTGCCTAAGTGTATCTCTTAGTCATAATGGCCTTGTGTGAACTACTTTTTGGTCACTGGCTGTACTTATTTAATTTTTGGAATAATATTTTTAAGTTGTTGTTCAAATATTGCGCAATAGTTGTTTTTATATCTTAAAGTACTTTTACTAGACAATATATTTTACATGCAAAGAAAATATATAATGCCTGCCGGGTTCATTATTTGTTTAACATATATGAATTATGTACATATTTTTATCATTATTATCAATTACATAAATAATAAAAAAAAAAAATGAATTGAAATTCAATTGAATTTGACTCGATTAAAATTGAAAAATTTATGTCTTATGACTATTTGACTATTTGGAATGTGCAATTTCAAAACTTTGAAGAGTTTAAATGTGCGTGACAAATAAATCGGCATTATATGAAATGCAATCAAAATAAACAATACGGTACATAAGACATAATATATAGTTCAAAGTATGAGTAGGTTCGTAAATTTGTTTTTAACTTTGGTTATTGAGTATTCTGAGAGAGCAATCGATAAATATAAATATATTCAGACAACAAGTTTTATAGATATAATATTAACAAATCATTATATAAGAATGTGCCACAAAATAATTGCATGAAGAAAAAATATATCAAAAAGAAAACTAATCGACTCATAATATGTAAATGAATTACGAACATACAATTTAATAGTTATCCAACATGCTATTTAAAATTCTTCTTTTGAACATTTGACTAGAAAAAATTTTAAAATTCTCAAAAAATGTTAGTTAAAATCATTATTTGTTCGATAACTCCTCTCAACGACGTAACCTCCTTATGTTATTAGTCACGATTTTATTACGATTTTGTTACATTAGCATGAAGAACCAATATTCCCCTTCGACATATCTTCAAGCGCATAAGGACTCAAATAAGATACGATGATAATGGAGAGTTAATAGATCTAAAGACTAACAGAGCTTTAAGATTTTTAAGGTTATTAAACCATGAATTCTTCTACTCTGTAAACAAACCCTGTTTTTTCGTCGTATTTTTGATAACTGAGATCCTCGATATTACGTTACGTTCAATGCAATATTATATAAATAAATTATTATACATAATGAATTTAGTTAATATGGCCATTATCAAATACAATTTGTATTTACTCACGCAATCTGAGTTCTGAATTCTTAATTAAACTTCAAATTTTGTCAAGTGACTAATTGTGTTTAATTATCAATTCAAGTTATCCTACAATAAATTTTTAAGTTTTCCTTGCTGCGCAGCTATATATAATTGAGAAAATATATAAGATATGAATATATAAATAACAACGACATATACATATTACGTATGATATAAGTATTATTATTAATTAGTCAAAGAAAATATTAGAAAACGATTAAAATGATAATATTAGTTCTGGCTATTATATTTTTAGATATTGATAATACGAGACGAAAACTTTTATATCAATTTTAAAAGTTGATATACTTAAAAAATGTTATCATTTCTTTTACTATATAATTGAAAGTATATATAGTTCTATTTCCATACATCGTACGATTCATATTACAAGTGTTTGTTTACTTTAAAATCATATCAATTTATTTATACTATTATTATTAATATAAGTATTTATTTATTACTAAAAATCAATTTTAAGTAGTTAAATAATAAATAAGATATGTAATTAAATAAATAAAATGTAATAAACAGATAGGAATGAGGAAAAATGACAAACTTATCACTGTCATATGATATTATTATTATTTTTACTATTATTTTATAATCAAAGTTATAATAAATAATATTATTGTTAGATTTTGATACTTCGTATATAAAGTATATAAACAGTATTATGGTCATTGAATAAAATATACGAAGATCAAAATATTCTTGATAACACTATCGGGTAATGTTTTGTGTTCATTGCTGCGAATCTTGGTGGAATAGAACATATAACCTATGCAAATATTATTGCAAGAGGAATAATTGTTATAATCTAAATTACATTCATTTATATTTACCTTTCAATCAAAAACATAAAAGTTATGAAAATATAAGAACATATAATTATAAAAACTCATAATGATTTGACAAAATAAGATTAAGAGATTATTATTGTAAAAAAAAAAAAAAATTAAAAAAAATAAATTGAATAATCTTTTTTTCCACAATTCCACATAATAGTTGCTTAATTGAATTTTTTCAAAATATATTTGGAAATAAAAAATTTTTTAAACTGCATTTATTAAAACCTGGTTTTCTTATTATACATACGTATATTGTATAAGTAATAAAATAAGTATCACCCGAATTTATAATGAAATTGAATGCAATTATAATAAAATATAAAACCAAAATATAAGTCTATCTATATTCTGCACAATTTAACACGCCAGCTTACTGAAAAACAGAAAAATCAAATTACGTCAAACACAAAAAAGAGTGAAAAAAAAAATTGAGGGCAATATAATTGAAGCTTATTATTAATTTATTAAATTTATTATTTGATTTTATTTTGTGTGTATGATTTTAATAAGAAACGCATTGCTGAAAAAACTTCTGCGTATGAATGTTTATTACAGCACTATTAACTTTTTTTTTTATTATATACCACGAAAATAGGTTTATTAATGTTTAACGAAATTGTTAAAGATATTCGGTTTAAAAAAGAAAAAAAATATTTGAAAATATATCATTAATTTTAAAATATACATTTATGTATATCTAAATTAAAAATTAGCTTGACTGATTGCAAAGAATTATTATTTTCTATATTATTATATATAATTATAAAGACCTCATGTTACGCATATTTTATAACGTTTATAATGCGTGTCGATTTTATTAGAATAACGTATATATCATTTAATTAATCGAGTAATTACATAGTATGATAAAATTTTATTTAGAATAGTCTTTCAAAAAATAGAGGGTTAATATCTGTCATTCTATGTATACAATATGCCTCAACTAAATGTTTTAACAATCTTCTTAACACATAAGAGTTGGATCTAATTTGCATTTGAAACTGACTTTATTACTCTTCCAAATATGAAATAGAGTCTATTAGACTTTTTAGCCTTATTTAATTTTTGAACCAAAACTTAAAAATAAATACATTGTCTAATTTTTAAAATGTTGAATTGCTTTTTTTTGGTTGCACTTCAAAAAAGAGTGAAAAAAAGACTTATACGAAAGTAATAAAAGGGGTAAATAAAGATTCTTATCGTTTACATTAATAACTTATATGTACAATATACGTGATTTGACTTTTATGAATAGCTAAAATGTAAAAGAATCGTATTTGTACAGTATTATGTTATCTGTACTGTTATTTTTTTGGTTTACTTTGGTAATATTTTAGTTAATTTTTTGGTGCGTATATTTTTTTTTTACATTTTTATGAAATAGTTTTATTTTTTTAAAATAATAATGAACAGTTTAAAACTAAGATTATAATTATTAATGTTGAATAAAAATAAAATAATCTATAGGTTGTATATTAAATCTTGATTTTGAAGGAGATAAATATTTAATAATTGAATGCAGGAAAAAAACTAAAGTACATAAATTGTGTATATTTTGATACATAATAAAATTCATAGTTTTAACACAAAATATTAATTTTATTTTCGTAAAGCTTAATTAGAATAGTTCCTTCAAGTCATATGCTGTCATTAATTATAATGTTAAAGCAAAAAAGTGAAAATCGTGCATATATTACCTATACACACCATATTATTATATTATGTATGTACAATAACACTATATTATATGTATATATTTCATCACATAAATAAAAATTTAAAGATAAATAAATCTTTTTTATGTCGAGAATGGGCTTCAAATACAGTTTTCCCAAACAATATTATAAAGAATTTATCAAATCTATATTTAAACTGTATATTGATACACATATGTATCTAACATATCACATTATTTTCTAT
Organism: Hybos culiciformis; assembly: GCA_964007475.1. Classification (NCBI taxonomy): domain Eukaryota; kingdom Metazoa; phylum Arthropoda; class Insecta; order Diptera; family Hybotidae; genus Hybos; species Hybos culiciformis. The sequence continues at coordinate 27,556,781 of OZ023273.1, read as the reverse complement.
ATGTGAAGGGAAAAATTTTTCGACACAATTTATAATTCAAAAATGAATTTTCAAACTGACAAATGGTCATATAGTCATGAATTTAACAAGAAGGTTTAAAATGTTCCAAAATCCAACAATCTCATAGAAAATAAATAATTTGCTGCACCCTACAATTGTATTTTCTCACTAGCCTGGACACTAAAATTAAGTACTATAAAAATTTTAATTTTTTTATGAAAATATTATTATTCGTAAATAATTTTTTAATTTAACTTTAACACATTTTTAAACCTCCTTTCCAATTTGTTCTCAAGATCTTAAAAAAAATTATCATTCTAAGAATATCTTGTGGTTAATTAATTATTATACGCCCACTTTATTTTAAAAATTAGAAAAAATGATTTTAAAAAGTTAAAATTTAAAATTTAAATTATTTTTTATAAATTTTTTGTTTAAACGTTATGTATGATTTTTATAAGAGATAAACTAAATATCCATTATGACATGTAAATTTAATATAAATCGCTGTCATAAATTAAAGCTTTCAAAAATACTGAAAATGGAACTTATCCAAACAAAAAATGATAAAAAATTTGATATTATTTTAGACAGTATGCATTATTTTCAGATAATTTTGGAATTTCTTAATAAGATTTACTATTTTCTACAAAATATTTTATGAACTTTATTTTGGTTCCGAAACTGAATTCTGAAGACAAATGTTAAAGATATGTATGTAATATGTTCTAAAGATTTTTTATACCATAACACAATTTTATTTTTCAAAACATTCAACATCAGCGTCATATTCTTCCATAGTTAGTTTTGTAAGATTTGCATCATAATAGAAAAAACGCACTCTATGTTTTCATTAAATGTCCAACCATCCGTCACTAAAATGTTTATAAGTTATAACTAATGAACCACCCAACCAATTTTTATTCTTTGAACGTCAAAACATGCGTTATCTCATTCAGTTTCACTTCGACTAAAATTTGAGAATTTTAAATTGTATAAAAGTTTAAATAGATTCTAAAGAAAATTAGTATGTGAGTACTAGGGTTGCCAGACGTCCAGTTTTCATCTGGATTGTCCAGATTTCTCGGCACCTGTCCAGATTTAAAATTTTTCAAATCTGGACATCTGGACAATCCAGAAATTTCAGTGACACAAATCTGGACATCTGGATTGTCCAGTTTTTCAATATTGTTAGCAGATAAAATAAAATTAAAAAAAAAAAATAGTATTCAAAAACTAAATTTATTGTAAATATTATCTAAACTCAGTTCCACTACCGTTTTATATTTAAAATATTTTTTTTATACTTTTCTTATTATAATGCATAAAAATTATTTTTTAGTTTTTTTAAGTTTTCTAATTTAGGTTTTATGAACTTATAGTTCCTAATTATTAAATTGAACGAAATTATTACTTAAAACCGAGTTTTATTGCTTAATTCTTTAAAAACTCCAAAGTGGCTGAGAATAGAGTTTGGGTGGCTGAGACTGAGAATAGGAGAAAATGGGTTTTTTGCTTTATTCTACGAATTAAAAAAAATAAATAAATAAAACAATCCCGATTTATGTAGAAAAATGTCTGAAAAATACAAAAATCAAAACTTTATAGTGGCAAGTGCTGATATTCTATACTTTTTGTTCATTCAAAGTTAAATAATGAGTCAGGTGGCTGAGAATTGGCTACTACCTACCTAGAAAAATGTTGAGTTCCACAGCCTTTTTCTTTACAAAAGATGCACTGGTTTTATATAATTTAGATTGTATCATTATATAATAATTTTCCAAATTTATAATAAGAATTCATTATGAATTAATAAGCAATAAAATTATATTGATCGATAAAAAAAACTAAATTAATTTATTTCATGGTAAATTTTGAAAAAAAATCATATCATTTTTGTCCAGATTTTTATCCAGATTTCTTTAGGTTTTGTCCAGATTTGTCCAGATTTGAACCAATAAAATTTCAATTTGTCCAGATTTCGGGTTTTTAAAAACTGGCAACCCTAGTGAGTACATAGATGTCGATTATAGGAACTTAAAAAACGTGCAGCCCACGAATTTGGACTAGGGTCCGAATTTCGATGAAAATTGTTATATTTGTATATGATTTATGACGAAAGCTATTGCATATTGAAGAAACCTTAAGAATTAATAAAGATCAAGGTATCATAAAATTACAGTATCTTAAATCTTGATGGTGAAACCGTGCCCTGTACTTCATTTATAAGGTACTATTCTATATTTTTAATTTTTATATGAATTACTTTATACGAATTCTATGAAAATAATTGCCGGTTGTTTTTTCAATCTTGAATATAATAAATTTTATTCATAAAAAAAATCAATGATATTTTTATTAAACTTTTTTTTATTTGCAACCTATTGTACCAATATAATTATTTGTATATAGTTTTGTTCTGTAAGTTTATTGCAATTATATTGATAGTCATTTAGGCGTAATGATTTTTTATAAATAAAATCATATCAAGATCATATACTTTAAATAACCTATAAATTTTATTTAAAACAAAAAATGTTTGACCTATAGAAACACCATTAAAAAGTCTTTAGTTTTTTAATTAAAATAATCAATTTCGTGTTTAAGTTAGAAATAATATAAGAATTTTTTTACAACCATTCGATTGCAGGGGGGCTGAAGAATTTTTTGTTTGTTTCTTAATTAACTCAGTCAAGTTTGTTGTGATCTATCTATGAATGAATTTGTATTTTTAAAATCACGCACAACTTTATTATACCAGATACAGCTATATTGTTATAGGAATTTCAACATTCCAAAATTATTGTAAATAAATACTTCTGTTACGTAAATATTATTATAATTATATATAATATTTACCATAACTTTTTTTTAAGGTGATAAAAGTTAATTGAATTTTAAATAAAATATAAATTGTTATTACTTTTGATCTTAAGTATAAGTTAAAAATAAAATTAATAAAATAATAATATGATATAATAATTATATTCTCGAAATAAGTAAAATGCATCCGTATAAAATGAACTTTGATTTCTGCACGGTTTTATAGTTAAGAAATAATAAGAGTCGTCACGGAATATATTTTAAACTATAACTGTACTATTTTGAAAGGCACAAAGAATCTATTTATAAGAAAATTATGCGTATGCACTCTTTCGGTATAAATCGAATTTATGCAATAACGCAATGTTTCTATGAAGGTGAATGACTAAATTAAATTGTATGAAATTGTGCATTTGCAACATTTTGGTATTAAATAATAAAACAAATAAGCAGTTTCGGTTTATACCGGAAGTGTACATATGCTTAGTTTCCATAAGAATAATTTCGGTGCCCCATTTAGTTATAAATGTATAAATAAGTTCTTTTCGCAGGACCACCGATTTCAATAAGTATCCGAAAATGTCTTAAAGAGTATGAAATTGGTTATAAATCACGTAGTCGTAGCTAGACCAACTAAACATCTTGACTTGACACAACATAAACATTCAAAAGTATCAGCCCGCCTATGCCTAAAATCGGGCCCGTTAAGGGTCATTTAGTTTCCGTAAGATCTTTTGTATCTTAATTGAATAGCTGTCCTAAATTTTGACACATCTTTTTAATATTTCAATAATTTTTTTTAGTATTGAACAAATAGTAAAAAAATTATACTATTAATTTTGTTTTTTTTTTTTCTAGTCAATTTTAAAAATAAGAAAATAACCAGGAAGTAATCTAATAAATTACCAGCCAATAAAAAAAACATTTTCTTTTGTTCAAGATAATAATATTAAGGCAGATCGCTGTCTTCTGATGGATGGGGTTTTTTTTTTTCCTAAATAACTTTATTATGGTTTAATTATGATTTTATTATTTAATATAGGAAAGAGGGTGGACTGAATAAAAGAATTTGGGTGTGCAATTTTTTTGTGAACGTAATAAATTGATAACATAAATAAAAATAATCTTTTTTATTGTGGCTTCATTTTTTGCTAAAATAAAATTTTTTTTTGTATAAATTAGAAACAAACATATTTATTTTTAATAGGAAACAAGTGAATTTTTATTTGAATTATTTTTTTGAGGTTTCGAAATTATACTTTCTACACAAAAATTAAAAAATTATTTAAACCCTCATAATATTGGAATTATTTGCTTTATAATTTCACAAATTGTGGCAAAAATTAACTAAGTATCTTAATATTACCTTTAAATTCTAGATATTACATAATTCTATAACTCAAGATCGACAAAACAAAAATTTGACGACAAATCTGGGATTTCTGTGCGAGATAGGTACTATTGTATGAATAAAATTTGAAAATAATTCTATCGTTTTCTTGCTTATGATTGTATTTAATTCTAAATTGGAAGAAATTTTGCATCATATCTACTCACTAGCCCTTATCATGGAAGTCGCTGTCGTCTGTTGCTAAAGTCGTCTTTTAGAGTCGCCGACGAGTCGTCTGAAGGCGACAACGACTTCCATGATACCAAATTGTCGCTTTTGGCGATTGGCGACGGCGACAGCGCCTTCCATGATAAGGGCTTCTATAGAAGAAAATTACTTGTTGAATTGAAACATTAAATTTAAATCAAAAATAAAATTTTTACAAAAATTTTAAAATCAACCAAAAATAATAATTTTTAATTTTTTTTTTAATAATTACATAAATACATAAATTTATTACGAATTCCATTGATATTAACCAAAAAAGAAAAGAAACCATAATGTTCAAATATGTCTAATTCCTACAGAGATAACCCCATCATCACTTTTACTTTCATATTATTGTAAACTTAATAATAAAAAAAATAAATTACAATAGACTTACATTATTAAGTATATATATTTTGATGATTCAAATTAATTTTTTTAAAGTAAATACAAAGCAACTTTGGCAGTACGAAAGTAAACTGCAATCCCAGTTGAGAAAAAAAGTATATTTTGTTATTCAAATAAGTATTAATTGATATAAGATATCCTTATTTTCTTTGGTTTTTATTTTCAGTTCCAACGAAATATACTTTTTAATAAAAAATTAATAACAGAGGAAAAACTATTACTAGATTTTAATTAAATCAATAGTATTAACAATATTCAATCTATATCATAATGAAAAGGTTCTAAGGAAGAAATAAATATAGTTTCAAGTTCGACTCGACGAAGTTTTTTAAGTCCACTTAACATTGCAAAAAATAATTATTTTCTTCATTCGCTCTGCTCTATATAGATCTGTAGGTTCAAATTGACTTTTACTTCGCCATAAAACTATTAGGTAAAATAATTTAATATGCACTTTTGTTAGGAAAAACGGATGTGAGCATAAATTCAGTACTTAAAATTTTTAACACTTTTTACTTTAAAAAAAGTATACCTACCTACCTACCTACTTTTATGTATAATTTAAGTTTTTCTATAAAGATCTTATTTTCATATAGTATGTAAATGATATATAGGTAATTTATCTGTGAAATTTGCTCTAATAATCCATATAATATGCCTAGTACTTATTTTTTTTATTTGTTAAACCTGTTTATTGTTTGCAAGGCAATTTATTTATTTTTTTCTTCAAATGAAATAAAAATAATAATTCCAAATGGTTATACCTACAATCTCTATACAAATTTATTTATTGTTTTTTTTTCTATTTCACTAAAGATTTATTTCTCAAATAAAAAAATTGTAGGTTTTGAACCGATTTATTTATTTGTATTCCATGTTAGTCAAATTGGCGCGTGCTATTGTTTTTAATCGGTTTTCTATGAAAAGAAAATTTAGGGTCCGCGCAATAACTCATCGGTACTTAACTCATCGGTCGATTTTGGATAAGTTATATCCATTTTAACTCATCCGAAAATTTGCCGATGAGTTATATCCTTTGAAATGACATAACTCATCCAACTCAATGCTTATTTGTGATTTGTGACAAAAACTTGGGTATTTACTCATTGGCCGATAAGATAAATACATTACATTTACCGACCTGATTGGCTCAATTTTTGTGTTAGCAGTATTGGGAGTGTCTCAGAACGCGAGAAGGGGGCGAAGGGTGAGGGCTGCGGGCGGGCGCAAATCCCACTGACCAACCACCAGTCCGCCCGCCCGCAGCCCTCACCCTCCGCCCCCTTTTCTTGTTCTGGGACACTTCTTCTACTGCTAACACTAAAATGGAGCCAATCATCGGCCAAGGAATAAGTACCGTAGTGTTTGTCACAAATAAGCATTGAGGTGGATGAGTTATGTCATTCCAAAGGATATAACTCATCGGCCAATTTTCGGATGAGTTAAAATGGATTTAACTTATCCAAAATCGACCGATGAGTTAAGTACCGATGAGTTATTGCACTTCGCCGATAATTTATGCTAAATTTAAATTATTTTAATTATATCTTCTATTTACTATAAATATTTATAATTGTTGAATTTAAATGTGAAAGTCAAAAGTGTAGAAGAATTTATATGCTATCGAGCCTTATTATTTTGTTTTTTTTTTTATTTTGATTGGTTTAATCAATGTCTCTAATTTATTCATAACTTGCATTTTATTAGGTCATGGTTATTATTGTTGACTGTCATATTTTTGACAGAAGTAATTCAAAACAAATTTTATTTTTTAACAAAATAGAATGAAACAAATTGTTTTCCCATAGAAGCAAATTTCAGTTTTACTTGAAATAAATTTTGCTAAAAAAAGTCAATTTCGATTTTATATAAAATTAAATTTAAATATGGGTTTATAAATGATAATATGCTTTTGGATTTTAAATAACTTAACTCTATACAAAAAAAAAACTTTTTTTTTTGTTAACACAATTTAACTAGATTTTATTACAATTTTACATTTTATTTTTATTTTCTTAAAACTGTCTAAGTTTTAGCTTAAAGCTATTTTTTATACATACATATATAAATAGGCAAACATATATTTCGCATAATTTTTACAATGCAATGCAGAATGTGTGTAAATATTGTTGAATGATTTTTTTTTTCATAGAAAATATTTTTTTTTTTCAATACCGCACGCTTATCTGTCCACTGTGTTGAATTTTCGTTAATCCAGTTGGAAAATTATTAACTTAAAAAAAAAACCAAATATGCGACATATTATATATATAAGTATTTAAGTGTATTATAAATATATGTACAGTACGTATTTATATAATAATACATTTTTATGAAAAAAAAAAAAAAAAAATGAAAGTAGAATTTTAAATTCTCAATTATATAATATAGTAAAACCATTTATCTTTCAAATATACCCACTTTTTTTTTTAATATACCAAAAATTACGTAACAGAATTTTTGTGTAGCATAATTTTCAACAGGAAATTAACTAATTTTTTTTTTACAGCAAATTTAGTTCAAATATTTTAATGAAAAACTGTTAACATGAGCACATTTTTTATTTTTTTTTGATTTTATAGGTTTTTTGTTATATCTAAAATTCAATATGATTATATGAATACGGTACATGAAGTTTAGTAACAAGCATAAATTATTATAACTAGAACTATATGTTTAAAAAAATTTATTAATTATCATTCGATAAAAATGAAAGCATATACATAGTAATTTTGACGTTAACAAGTTAAGGAATTTTTTTTTTCCAAATCAAAGATTAAAAATTATATAATGACTTTTCTCGAATTACTACTAGAGTTAGATTTACAGTTGTTAGATTTTAGAATAATTGTTATTAATTTTTAATTATTTTGAATTTTTGAAATAAATTAAAGAAATCAATTTTTCTATGTCGGCCTGTAAATTTATGAATGTTTTACTGAACATGATTTTGCAAATAATTTTTTTGTTAAGAAAAAAGATGTAGTCCTATTTAATTATCATTTTACAAAATAAATGCTGCTTTTATGTAATGAATATAATCTAATCATATAATATTAATGAAAAGCTTTAGTCATATATCATAATAAATATAAATGAAAAAGACAAAATAAATAAAAATTGTAACGTTTCTGGGCTACGCAAATTATGTGAACGCATTAATTTTTAAATAAATTTTTTTTCTCGCTGAAATTATATTACTTTTTAAATAATAAATTCTCAAGATTTATTATTTAATATATAATGCATGAAATCGTAAAAATTTTTATTTTCGTTTTTAATAAATAGTGATATGTAAGTGCTTTTCAACAAAATATAATATTCTAACACTGTGTGTGATATAAAATATTAAAATCTACTCTACGAGGATGGTAGTGAAAACATTTCTTAAGGAATTTTATTGGAGCCTCGCAGCACAGTAGTAATGTAGATATTTCAAACAAAAATATTCCATGCAAATTGCTAATGTAAAGTAAAATATTTTTATATTTTTAAACTTTCAGATTGTTTTAATTTCGTAAAATGGTTTTTACATTTTTTTTATTTTGACGGGAATATTTGAGAAATAATTACTTTCTTAAAAAAACCACTGTCAGAACTTTTATGCCCTTTTGGTAAAATTAACAGAATTAACAGAAATATACCATTTTTGAATTTATAATTTTGATTTTTATCGCTACATTATATATTTATATAGAAGTTTATTAGAGTTTTATTATTAAAAGCGACTTTCATTTTATAATTTATCGTTAATTACACCTTATACACGTCTATACGTATAGAACGGGCATTTTTTGTTTCTTGAAAATATGATCGAAAAAATTTTGCGAATAAAAAAATTTTAAATAAACTAAAATATAATATGTACTATTAAGTATTATTAAGTTATTATAATTTTGGTAGCCAAGATTACATACGTGAAAACACTTGCGACAGTTCAAAATATAATATATGCATAAAACCTAGTTTACTTGAAGTTATTATAATAACTTTTCTGAAGTTCAATTATTAATTAATGTTATTCGTGAGTTGAAATAAAAAAAAAAATAAATGGAATAATAAAAAATTATCTCTCTAGTTACTTTCAATATTAATTCAAGAATACTTTGTAATTTTCGAATATAGAGTAAATGAATGTGATTTCCTTTTCAAAATATCTTCATTTACATAAAAGAAAAAAATAATTTACGCACATAAGATTAAAAATTTCCCACAATATAAATTTAATGATTAAACAATACAAAATCATTGGAGTTTTATTCTAAATAATTCGGCTTTAAATATGCAAAGTTTCATAAAATCGAACAAACTTGTAAGAAATTAGCGGGAAAAGTAAAAGAACTTAAGCATTTGAATAAAGTTTACTGATCCAATTAAAAATTATGTATAAAAGACTATTATTAAGGAAATTCAAAAATACTCATCTAAACGTAGGATTGATAAAAATATGTTATTAATAAAATATCTACAAATTATGTTTAAAAATATAAAAATTTTATTTTCAATTTAACCTAAATTGTTTGTCTCCAATATTTTTGTTTTATTTTTGTTTTAAATGCTTTTATTATCTTTAATGTATTCATTTAATGTTATTTTCAGAATTTTTCTACAAACATACTTAATCTCTTCTAAAATAGTAATATAATTTTTTTCATTAAGTTGACCAAAATAAGTTTAATTAAAATTTTAACTGTAAATAAAATTAACGAAAAATAATGTTAAAAAAAAAACATGTAAAAAAACTTGTTTTTTTATTAAGAAAAATGAAAGTATTGTTTAGTTGGATTTTATTCATTATTTGTCTAGGTGGCTATCAAAGACTTTCAAAACATTCAATCTTTTCGCTTCCGTAACTACTAACAGATTCTCAATAATTTCGGAGACATGGTAAAATTTTCAACCTTCAAGCTGTGAAAATGTGAACAATAATTATAACCAAAATCTGCCAAATAAAAATTGGTTCTTAATTATTAAATGATATTTAAATGTAAAATTATTTGTGAAAATAATTTATCCGCCACAATTCACACTTTTACATAATAACTTGTACTAACCAAACTTTTTTCATAAAGTTATGATCAATTTTCAGTTTCGTATACTTGCACATGTGAAATTTTTTTATTATTAAATTTTTCTAATTTTGATCGAGATAATTTAGTTTTTCTTTTTGATTTGTTCACTTTTTCAGCGCAGCCAAATAAGATCGCGCTTCTTCAGATAGCCGAGAAACTTTATCGCGAACTTAATTGCTAGTAAACTACTTTAATATCGCATAATATAATTCGGAATCAAAACATTTATTGAAAATAATTTCAAAATACGTTTATCTCGCTATCAAAAACAAATTCCTGGCGATATTAATTAATTGCAAATACTTTAATGTTTATGTTTAATGTGTTGAACGGGGACGGCTGTTCTTAGCTTAACTAGCATTATCGCAATCTATAAATGAATTACCTAAGTTTATTTGAATTAGATTTTCTTCTAATTATTTCAATAAATTTTTTATACGTAGGAATACATCGTTATTTATTTATTTTGGAATATATACATATTTAATACTGATTAGATTATTAAAACTTGCTAATGAATACTATAAAATCTGCAAGTTTCTTGTGGTTAAAATTGATTTATTTTTTAAAATTAAATTTATATTTCGTTGATGTGATTGCAATGTATATATTTTACATTTAATTACTGCATTTGTTTTTGATTTATGAGAATTTCCTAAATTATTTTTATAGTCATATTATATATTATTTAGCTGAAAAAAAAGGAGATTATGTGTTTGAAACTAAAATTTTGTAAACAAACAACTTCTAAATAAGGAGAATTTTGTAGTTCTTGTATTTTTGTTTAATAGAAAGATTATAAAAATGTATGAATGGATTTTCTACTTTGTATATTATAAAGTTAATAAAATTTCATTACACTAAAAAAAAATCTGGGTGGAAAATCAACTATGAAATATACCAGAAAGGTTTTATTATAGGTTATCCCACAAATATCAATCTAAGTAACAAGTCTAAGTATAAATTCTATATAAAGACTAACAATTTAATAAAAAATTAAAATATATGTTTTTCATTTAATGTTCCTGATGTTGATTTTTGGAAATTTAATAATATAAATTTTATATCAAAATTATTAAGACCCTTTAACGGTGCGGATTCAACGGTAAGATTCCAGAAAAATTTATGAAATTAAAAACCTCATAAAGTAATGAATCAAACGATTTCAATACAAAATTAATTTCATAATTTAATAGAAATTGAACTTAAATCAAGAAATAATTCCAATTTAGGAGTGCATTGGTAAAAAATATTGATTTAATTTTTAATTTTTTAAAATTATATTTCGTGCAAAATAAATGATATTTTAATTGATTAATAAATGTTACGAATTAAAAAGTGTTGCACTATTTTTGGAAATTATCACGTGCTGAGATTTTAAATTAAATTTCTGTGGGGAAAAAATTTTTTTTTTCTTAACGATAAATTGAATTGGACACTGTAACTATTTTTCTTAAATTTTTATTTTTTTATTTTCTGCGATTCTATTTTATTTTTGGCATAACATTGAATTGAAAGTGGTCAAGTTAAAAAACATTGCATCAAATTGCTAAAAAAAAACAAATAGGTATGTTGCAAATAATTTTCTGATCATTATAAATTTTTGTATATCGAAGAATTAATAAGAATTTTCGCATGCATTTTAACTAACTCTCATAGAAATTATTTGCGACTAAAAATAGTTATAACTTATAACTTTTATTATACTTAAAGTGTTTTATTTAACTTAATATGATATGATTCTTGCAATAAGTTTATGATAATTATCATTAATGTGCATAGTCCTCCACTCAGTCGAGTCAAAAACAATAATTTTGACATTTATTTTAAGTTATTTCTGCTGTAATCCAAGCTGGAAAATTGAAAAAAAAAAAAAAACACTTTTTATAAAATTTTAATTCAAACTTTCGTTGACAATTTCATTTTACATAAAAAAAGTTTAGATTATTCTTATATGTCAAAAGAAACATTACACTAAAAACTACACATATTGAATCGAAAAATAATGGGAAGCAATCAATGTTGTAGTATATAGTACAGGCAAATTGTCCAAAATAAACAAAATTGCGAAGTGGCTGTAACTTGGTATAGACCTTTGAAAATGTATATATTTCAAGAAGCCAAGGAGTCCCTAGCTAAAAAGAGTGTGCTGGAGTGGCCACGCTTGACCCTTTGCGGCATATGTAAATAATATTATTTTGAGTTTTTTTTTTTGTAAATTACTATCAATATAGACAAGTTTGGTAAATTTAGCATCTTAAGATCTTAAATAATAAGGTGCATTACTATAATTTTGTTTCTATTAATAATATTGCTGAAATAAACAGAAAAATGCTGTTTTATTCGAATAAATTCGATTTCTCGTAAAATATATTTTGGTTTTTAAAGTTTTATATTATAATACAATTGCCGAAAAAAAATTTTATGAAATTTTACCGCCCATTATTTGCCGCCCGACGCTCGAGCTTAGAGTGCGTATTTGTAAATCCCTCATTGCTCCTAAGTTTTAAACAGTTTAAACATAATTATTTCGTGCTTAGATACATACAAAGTATTTGAAAAACTTGATTGTCAAATACTGAGTCGAGCACACTATTGATTGCTCGGGACTCATTCTTCAAAAGAATTTGTTTGTGTATGAGTATAGAAAGTTGCAGATACTTCGCAATTTTTTTGTTTATTTGATGATTTTTGATTTAATTTGCCTGTACTAATAGTATTGATATTTTTTTAAACATTAGAATTCATAATATAGAAAAAATAAATACATACAATAAAAATTTGCGAATTTATTAATTAATTACATATAAATTAAATGAATTGATGTTTCTATTTTACTGTTTCAATTTATTTTATATCATTATGTATTAAAAAAAAACAAAAAAAAAAGAAACCTTGTTTTGCAAAAAGATTTAATTCCCAAAAATCAACATCAGATATTGCAAAATATTTTTCAATGTTTTTCATGGATGTTAAATTAATGCTCTGAGAATCTTTTATCATAAAGTTTCTTCCAATATTTATTCTTTTCTATACACTGATTTTATAAAATTAAAATTAATTGTTTTCAAACAAAAAAAAAAACTTTTTCATAATATTTTGAATTAGTTCTGGAACTCCACCATATATATTTTTATTTATTTCTTTTTTTTTTTTAATTTAAATCCGATAATCATTGAAATAATTATTAGTTATTTAAAATCTGCAGTCCGATATGGAAATTTGTGTTATTTTAATTTTTAGTAAAAGGTAAATAAATTCCGTAGGAGGAAGATAAACTATGATGGGAAAAAACCTTCAATGAACCAAAAAAAAAAAAGAATCGATGATATTATTTTTTTTTTTTCAAGTCAGATTATTATCTTTCTGAGGAAATAAAAAGTAAAGAAAAATATTTTAAAAATTTGTTTTTAAATTTATTTAAACTAAAAATGGAAATACATTTAATTATTAGAATTATTATGGTGGTTATCATAATCCTTGCATAAAATACTACCTTAATATTACTGGGATTATGAAGACAACTTATATAAATACTCAAATAACATTTTAATTGACGAAAAAGAATATTGATTATTCAAACCAAATGTTCTCTTTACAAGATTTTTTATAATTCCAAATTTAATTTGAATTTTTTTGATAGGTGTATAGTTTATGTATAGTTCAAATAATAAGATGTAATTATTCACGAAATTGATTTATCCACACCTTACGAAAATAGTTTGAATCCGTCCTTAATAATATTATAAAAATATATTCCAGATCCAATACCAAATTTTATAATTTTTTTAACTAAGAGCCAGAATTCGTCTTTATTTCGCTCGTTCGCAAAAGAAATAATATACTGCTCAAATTTCATGTTTCCAACTTGACTAGTTTGAAGTCCACTTGACTAGTTTGGAGTCCACGTTGAAAAGTAGGTTAATCAGGCAGCAATCCAGACTTCTGTCTTAATAATATTGAACAGATAGAAAGGATAGATATACTCATATCTTCATAATATTAACACTGATAGAAAGGATAGATATACTCATGTCAAGTTGAACAAAAAAATAATCTAATTTGTCATCTGAATATTAAAATTTTGACTGAAATTGGTTTTGTAAAATTCAATAACAACAAATTTTAATAACAACCTTTAAAGAAGTTTTAAAGCAAATTAAAATTTTAATAACACCTTCTCATAAGTGGGTTTAAAAGTTTATTGAGTTTTCATCATAAATAATGACTAAAAAAAAATGTAATAATATTTATATAATCATAAATAACATAATTGAGATATGCATAAAATTAGTAGGAGGCGATATTTTTTTTGAGAAAACTAATGTGAATAAAAATTGAAACTCAATTTAAATTTAATAATAAACAACAAGAAGTCTTAAAGATATGCAAGTGTAACGTGATCATATCTTAAAAACATTTCAATTTGTTTTTTTATGTTATTTAAGCCAAATTTTTCAATATGATTTTATGCTTTATTCCTTTTCCTTTTATTCTAATTATGTTGTTAGTTGTTATACATGATTAATATACGTATGTTATGTATACATATGTATCTAAATTCAACACGACATATCTTATTAGAATTATGAAGTGTGGTACTTGCAAACCTATTTAAAATGCCAATTTAAAATTATGTTATTTCTAATTTGTCGATAATACAGTTTAAATAATAAGATTGATTTATCGATGAAATTGATTTATTGACACCAATCCAAACTTTGATTTCGAAAATGCGGAATTTCAAAAATAAACGGAACCTATACCGTGTTTCTAAATATCAGTTTATCTGCCTCTGGGTTGATGAGGCAGTCATTAAATCAGTCTTTCAGAGCATTTTCTATATAATATTAGTATAATAATAAACTGATAATAATAATTTAATAATTATTTAAAGTTGATAAAATCGTCATTTGTAAATAATATCAACTGAAAATATTATGTTGATTATATGAATGGTCTGTTTGTTGGCAAAAAAATAAAAAATGTTTACCAAAAATGCGTTATGTTCAAAAAATGTATTATATTTTAATTGAAAAAAATATCTAAGTTTTGAAAAGTATTTTTTGACCTAATTTCAAAGTTAAAAGAATTTTATATTTTAAGATTTTAATTAAAACTAAAAGAATATTTTCATTAAAAAATATTCTCATTCGGAGGTCGTTTCAATAATTAAGAAAGAAAAAGCCTAATATCTATTTAAAAATTATCACTTCAATTTATCTATACGTAATATTGATTTGATTGATTACCCCGCGGTTATAATTTAACCAACAAACATAACACTGGCTAAATCCATAGTGGTCACCTTAACGTTTAATTTTTTTTTTTTTTATATGGAACAAACATTTTTGTTGTCAATTAATTATAAATACATATCAATTATATTAATTACTACTGGGGTAAATTGAACTAAATCAAGCAGAGTTCTTTTACATAATATTAAAATTTTAATTACATTCCGATTGAAGTAAAAAAAAAAAATATGTACATTATATAAGTTTTGACATAGTTTATTCAAATTGCGTACACATTTTTTAAAATTTTTACTAATAATTAGTTCAATTGCGACTGAACTTCATTTTGTCCTATAATTAATTAAACATTCAGATCTTTTCCTCAATATTTGCCAGCATTATTCAATATTTGCCAGCATTTTAATATATCGTTGTCCTGCCTAGTCAAGTGTTAGTTATGGCTAACGATAAAATTTAATAATGTAAATTAAGCCAAAAAAAAAAAATTGTATTAATTAATGTGAACATAATTTCGCTTTCAAGTTTTATATATTAAAGAAAAAAAATTGATTTCAGTTTATATTTTATGCATATAAGATACCTACTAGAAATTGTTTTGCCAATGGCCATGCAACTGAAATATATGATTAAATTTGTTAAAAAAAAATTTTGAAAAAAGGAAAACAAAAGTGTATAATCAAATAATGCGACATTCAGGTGCTATAACAGATAATGAAAAATAGTTTAAACTTTTAAAATATATACATCGATCGATTTTCAGTTCACACATAATCTATACGCACGTAATAAACTATTTATGATGGAAATCTGTTATTTTACGCCAATGACGTTTGAATTTTTGTGAGTTTGTTTTCAACATATAAATATACATAGAAGTTTAATTAAAAAAAATTAAGGAAAAATGTTTTGGCACATATTTTTTATCGGACCTCAAATTGTTGGACTCACATATTACTGAAGAACAGTAAGTATTAAAAAAACAATATACTTTAATTGACCCAACAGAACTACAGTAGTACAACTTCAATAATTCACAATTGCAAAATTAGCAATCAAAATGTAAACCACAACAAACTGCCGTAATGAGTTATCAAAAATAATTACTTATTTCGTGTTCAAATTAAAAAAAGAAACATATAGGTAGTTCAAATTATTTGTTTCTAACTTCAGTAGTTTTGGATTTAGTACACACACACACAGTAGTAAGCAAACTATGAAAAATAATTTTTCAATCAATTTTGTATGGCTCGTCTAACAATTTAGGGTTCAAATAAAATCTTCAACTATTATTATCAGTCAAAAACATAAAAGCTCTAATCGGTCGGTATGTCAATTAAATATTCATAACTATTTTAAATTAGAAAAATAATAGTGTCGCAAAAAAACGGAGTATAAATGTTATTTATTGGCAAATTTTTTTAATTTTCTATTATGCTTAATCTAACAATTCCTACAGCGCTAGAAACATGTCTTTAAAAAGCATTAATGTTAAAAATATATAAATGTGTTGTCACACCATGAATTAACTAGATTTGATTAGGTCGTTTTAATATTCAAAATTATAACTTGTAATAAAATGATAATAAATAAGTTTATTGTATAATTTAGCCGCCAAAGGGTAAAAATAAATAACCATAGTCAAAGAAATGCATATATGTATAATATAATATATAAACATAACTATACATAATAATATTTTATTATTATTATTCACTTTTGAAAGAAACTAAAATTTTGTTAAAAAAATTTTAATTGTATATTTATATTTTATTTATACTAGAAAAAAAAAAAATTATAAAAATAAAACTTTTGAATAAAAATGCTGTTGGCACATTTTACGCACGCATATTTTATAGTAAATTAGAAATCATAATATTACTCTTTGGTTTACTCCAGTTACCGTTAATACTAAATAAATGTTTTAAACAACTTTTAATATTTTCTTTAATTGAGATAGTTATTTTATATACTAAGTTTATATTAGTTATATATTCTATGTAGAAACAACATCATCGGATATCGAAACTTGGATATACACTTAATTAATTTTATAATTCCACAAAATGTTATAAAAAAAATAAAAACATTCTATCATTTCGGGCTTAGGAGCTCTCAACGGGATCTAAATAATTTTATCAGAATTTTTTTGTATTTTTTTTTTAAGGTTCGACTTTAAATTTTTCAAAGACTCTTCAAAATTTGTAAATGAAATTTCTTTCAGGTCGAGAATTTAAATCTAAAATAATATAACAATTTATGCAATTATATAAAGTATAATGTATACATTGTATATAATATAAAACAATTTATGTACAATTGTATTAGACATTTACTGTTCAATCTAAAATAGTGTATAAACGCTTTATTACATTTTTTCATAAATTTGTATTTTTCTTATATAGAGATCCTTTTCTCCATCACAGCTACAAAAAATAAAAGTTGTGAATTCTATTTTGTCATTAAAAAGATTTTTGGAAAAGGGTTTTTTCTCCATTTCAAATTAATTTTTTTTTTTGCAAAAATGACAAAAAAAATGTATAACAGGTCTGTATGCAAAATTTGACAATATAGTAATTCTATTTAAATGAACTCTACACTGTTCGAGGGACATTTAAATCTTACTAAATGAAAACAAATTTCTAGCTTTTGATCTATATTCAAAGATAAATATTTTTAATATTTATTAATACCATAATACTTTAATTAGAAGAATATAATAATTTAGGAAACAAGGCAAAAAATTTGATGAAAACCAGGGTATACTTTTCTAAAATTAGATTATTAAACTTTCATTTTTGTAGCAATATCATAGCACCTAACTAATGCCAAAAACTGAAATGACATAAACGGGTTACTTTTTGAGCATGTTGTGTTATTATCAATTTATTGTTATATGATCATAATATTAAATGGTATCTATGATTAAGTCACGTTTCAAGCTACTACAACTAACTTTTAAATCTTTTTTTTTTGATTGAATTGAATATTTTGTTAGGTTTTTTTTTTTAATAATTTAATTTAACAAATTCAACTTGTTATTTTAAATTAACTTAGTGTTTAAAGAAAAGTTTTGAATATTAAAATAGTTTATGATTTCTTAGTTTTTCGTAAATCTGTAATATTGTTCAAAAACCTGTTAGTTATTTTATCAATTTTGAAAATAAATAAATAAAAAGTATTGTAAATGATTTTTATAATAAAAACATAAGAATAAACTCAATATATACTTTAAAATTTAATTGAAATTGAATTAATTAAAAAATAAATCATATTCATATTATTTATGATTTTAATCTTTTTTTATTTTTTTATTTTTTTAATATTTGCAGGGAATAATAGCAAATTGAAACTACAGGTCAGATCAATTAATAATTTTTTTGATAACATTTCATAGTTTTCATAAGTTTCTTTCATATTACTTTCTCAAACACGAATTCCAATAGTTCTGTCATTGTAATGAATATTTATGGTGGTAAATGACAAATTATGTACAAGAATTCAAAAAAAGTGACAAATAATATTTTTATTTACTTTTTCAAAGAAACTATAAACATTGACACTACTTGCCATTAAACTTTTTCTCAAATTTAATTTGGTTAATTATTTGCAATACCTTAAAATATCATATTTTTGGTCATTCTTTCTTCAAAAAATTCACCTTATTCATATTTACTTATATTCGTTGAAATAATTAGTTATATTTTAATTTTATTGATTTTATCTTTGGTGTTAACATAAACATACATAAAGTATAAAAACTTATACTTAACTTTCATCAGAAAGTTGTGTTCTGATTGTTGAAGATCGTGTGCGTTTAAACCGTCTTTTAAATTGTTTTAAAAATTTATTTGTTTTTACAGTTTTGTTTTTATTAATAAAATAAAAAAAAAATATAATATTTTTCTTTTTTTTTCTTAAATTTTAATTGTTTCGTGTTTGACCTTTTTTTTTTTTATAAAGAAAAAAAAAAAAATAATATAAATATATAAAATAAAAATAATATTAATAATAGTGTTAATACAATATTAATAAAATAAATTTTATGTTCACACAAAGTCGTGTCCGACACACTTTATTCGAAATAAAATAAAATCAATAAATAAACTTGACGCGGTTACCAAATCTTCCTGTATCTCCTATCCCTTATCCCCGTACACTATTCTTCACTCGTTTGTCGTTGCCGTACTGGAGGTCAATAAGGCTCTAAAAACTGTTGACCGACGGTTCGTAGTTCGTCAGCTTGTTATCGGAACCAACTAGTTTTCTTAAAATTTTTACACTTCTTAGAGTAGGGATGAGCAAACAATTTTCTTTAAATTTTTGTAACATCCGAGGTTTGGAAGCGAATTTCCAAGCCGTCCAAATCCATTTGGCCTCTGATATGCCAAATATCCTAGCTTTAAGTGAGACCCAAGTATTGGACAACGGAGACCCCAACCGTTTTTCAGTCCCAGGTTATGATCTTCACTCCTTATACGTTGCCCACAGAGGAGTCGCTGTTTATATAAGGAATGACGTTGCTTGTTACCCTATTAAAGATTTAAAATCTTCAAGTCCCTTATTTAATTTTCTTTGGTTCAAAATAAGAACTAACAATCACGTCATCCATTTTTGCTTCCTTTACAGGAGCCCGCAACTGACTGGCACTGATCATGTTGTTGAGTTCGACTTGCTGTCAGACCAGATAAATCAGATTCTGGCGAAAAACCCAGAGTCTGAAATTTTGGTCTTCGGTGATTTCAACATACACAACGTATCATGGCTCAGTTATTCTAATCGCAACAGTCCCGAAGGCAGATATGTAGAGTTTTTTTCAAGTCTCAATAATCTGATTCAAATTGTTTCTGAACCCACCCACATTCCAGATGTAAACCATCAGGGCCACCATCTCTTGGATCTGTTTCTGACATCGAATCCAGATAATTATAATGCTTCAATTAGTTCCCCCCTTGGAAACTCCGATCATTGTCTCGTTAGCACGTCCTTCTCTCTTGATTGTGGGGCAGGTGTATCTAAAGCTCCTGGAAGACTGGTATGGACCTATTCCCAAGCTGATTGGGATGGACTCGCTGGTTTTCTTGGACGGATGGATCTGTCTCGCTGCTTCTTGGAGAGGGATGTTGACCTTTGCACGGCTGTCATTACCGAAAGTATTCTGCTAGGGATGAAGCTTTTCATTCCCCATAAAAAAGTTCAAAACAAAACGAATACTAAAAATCCGTGGTTCAATGACACCTGTGCAAGGGCCATAGCCGACAGAGATATAGCTTTTCGTGAGTATAAACAAAACAATTCTTTAAGTTCACTGAAGCACTGGCGAGAGGTCAGGAACAGATGCAGTAGGATTTGTTGTCAGCAGAAGGCTTTGTTTACCCAGAGGAAGCGCCAAGAAATATTAAACCTTCCTAAAAATAGCAGAAGCTTTTGGAGCTTCGCTAAAAGTGTACAACAGAACTTTTGCTCGCCTACATCTTTTCCTCCCCTTGTAGATGGTGACCGGATTATATCAGATTCGGTTGGGAAGGCTAACTTGTTTGCGAAACTTTTTAGCCAAAACTCAACACTCACAGCTTCAGCTCAAAATCCACCTGTCTTGCCTCAAGTAAACTCTTCTTTTGGAAGAGTTTACTTTAGGCAACGTGCTGTTTTAAAGGCTCTTAAAAATCTGAATGTGAAAAAGTCAACTGGCCCTGATGGTATTCCGGCTGTGGTCCTAAAACATACTGCCTCTGTTCTAGCTAAACCGCTGCGCAACCTTTTCTACCTTTCGTACTCACTTGGCATTTACCCCACCAAGTGGAAAGTTGTGCATGTTCAGCCTATTCCAAAAAAAGGCGATAAATGCGATCCCTCTAACTACAGGCCTATTGCCCTTACTTCTATTCTTTCCAAAGTAATGGAATCCCTTATTAACATTAAAGTTAAAAAATACCTAGAAGACAACAAATTGCTAAGTGACCAGCAATATGGTTTTCGTACGAATAGATCGACTGGTGATCTGATGACATATTTATCCGACAAGCTCAACACCAGTCTTCACAACTCCGGTGAGGCTTGTGTTGTTGCTTTGGATATAGCTAAGGCTTTTGATCGAGTCTGGCACCCGGCTTTGATTTCTAAAGTTAAATCAATGGGTCTAGGATCAGCCTTTGTCAATTGGATCAGCAACTTTTTGTCTGGCCGTTCTATTCGTGCTGTTGTGGATGGGTACCAGTCACATATTTTTAATATCAACTCCGGTGTACCCCAAGGGTGTGTTCTCTCCCCAACCCTCTTTTTAATTTTCATTAATGATCTGCTGCGATCTACTCTCAACCCCATCCACAGCTTCGCCGATGACAGTAACTTGGTAGCATGCTACGATTTTATTAATAGGAAATCAGCATCTTCGAATGCTGTTACTACTAAACGAAATTTTTTGCAAAGTAGCATAAATCACGACCTTTCCAAAATTTCACAATGGGGTCTTCTCAACAGAGTTGAGTTCAACGCATCCAAAACTCAATGCTGCCTAATTTCTAGAAAGCTGTCAACTTTCGATCCCCAATTTACTTTTCAAGGAGAAAGTATTGCCAAATCTGGAAGCCTTGACATTTTAGGTTCGAAAATAACTAGCGATTTAAGCTGGAAAATTCATATTTTCGAAACGGCTAAAAACGCAGCTAAATGTCTAGGTTTTTTAAAAAGATGTAAACAATACTTTTCCCCCTCTGATCTCTTAAACATTTACAAATCCTACATACGACCGAAATTAGAATATAATTCGCATATATGGGCTGGTGCTCCCAAAACCCATCTTGAATACCTGGACAAAGTTCAGAGAAGGGCTATTAGATTGATAAACAATCACCAAACCACCAGCTCATTAACATCACTTAACCACCGTCGTAATGTAGGTTCTCTTTCCATTTTTTATAAATACCTTGTTGGAATGGATACGTGTTCCCTGGAAGTAAAGGCCCTACTTCCTCAACTTCAACTATTTGCACGCCAAACACGTACTGCTTCAACGTCACACCCATATTTCGTAAAAATTCCCAGATGTGATAGAACGAGCTTCGGAGATTCGTTTTCAATTCGCACCTCGAGAATGTGGAATGCTCTCCCATCAAAATTGTTCCCGTCAGCTGACGGACGTTTGACTTACGACTTGCGCCGCTTTAAGAAGAGTGTACATGATTATCTACTAACTGTCCCACTTTTTAATCCCTTCTAAATTTCCTATCCCCATTACCAAATCCATACTTCTTTAAGTATAAAAGGTATCCCACCTAGTGATTTGGTAACTTTAATAAAAAAAAAAAAAAAAAAAAAAATACAAAATAATATATAAATGTATGCTGCTGCATTTTTGTTGATGAAACAACAATACTTTTCATAAAAAAACTCATTCGGCTGGAAAGTCTAGACAAAATAACAAGTTTACATCAAACATATAATTCTTATTTGACATTTAGATCAATTGTAAAATGCAGAACTGTGTGAAACATTTAATTACATATGTTTTTTTTTTATTAATTTTACTAATTTATAACATGCAACATTAATTTAATATAAAAATTTAATTTTTTCTAATATTATGAAATATTGTTTTACTTAATCTTTACTGTTGTTTTATATTTTATTATATTCTGAAAAAAAAAAAATAAATAAATAAATTAAACATACACGAATAAGATTTTTTAATTATAAATTTTTTATTCAATAATCTTAAGTAATAAAAATATATAATAATAACAACTGCACGGTATAGAGTTTCTGACTTAAAGGTCGCATATTAAAATCGAAAATGTAAATAAAATAACTGATTATCTTAGATTTATCTTAGATATAATCTGGCAATAAAATAATCATTAAATTAGTTGTCTTGGGTTCTTAAAAAATAAGAAAAATAATTTGTAAAAAAAACATCTACATTAATAAGTTTAGAATTAATTCGCATTATGTATTAACAGTTTTTAAACGAAATAGTTATCGATATTAATATCGGTGAAGTAAGCCGGCTAGCGTTGAACAAGATCTAATAGATTACTAATAGATTAGTAATAAATTTATAGTATACAAATCTATACAAATTGACTGACTGAGTGACTGAATCATGCTATCATACAAAAAATGCAACACTAATTAAAATTAAGTATATTTAATATAATCATAATCATAATACCTTAAAAAATATAGAATAATTGGTTCCCAGGTCTTTTATTACGATTGATTAAATTTTCTTCTAAGTGAATGTCAAATAAACATTTTAAAACTACATTATAGATTTAAATTATTTATAAAAAATAATAAAATTTGTGACCGATATTAGAATTGTAAATAAAAGAATAAACGAAATCTGAAGGTTACAAAAACTGCTTTCAAAGTAAAATGTGCAAAAAAACTAACAAAAATAGCATTTTTGCACAATGTATTTTTTTTTTTTGCAAATGCAGTTGATCTTTAATGACTTTACAATACTTCAATTCTCATTAAACATGCTGAGCATATTTTATTTATTGATATTACAAAATATTTGTATTGATTTTTTTTTCTTCTGCATTGAATAATTAAAAATAGGTGTTGAAAACAAAAGACTTAAACAAGAAACTTTATTAAAACCTTTCTTTTTTTTTGCACTTTTACATGTAATACATTATATATGATGATTTTCCTTGTGATAAAAAATGTTATATAATATTGATGAAACAATCAAATTAAAAATTCAATCTGTATAAAAAAAATCCAATATCTTATTTCTGTTGACCTTTTTATGATAAGGGTTGGGAATACAACATTGTAATTTATCTTTTTGACATTACTAAATACAATATTTCTCACATAAAGATGATTTTTAAGGTTGCTTAAACTTAAATTATATTATAAAAGTTATATATAAAAATATTGAATAATTAATTACTTACAACTGCCAAAATCCTCTCGAGATTGTTGTTGATAATGATTGTAAAGTGATTTAAATCCAAAACAAATATACAGCGAAGTGACAAGGATTAAAAACTTTTGTTAATTTAACTGCATTTTGTTCAAATATAGTTTATAGACAAGTGTTTGATTATGTTTGAAAAATATGTGACACAGAACTCAGGGAAAGTAATAATATGAAGATGTTTAGTTACCGTCATAATAGTAGATTTTTTCGTTTAAAAGATGTTTTTTTTATGTTAAAACCTGGTTTTTTGTTTTTTGTTTCTGGTATCTGGTAATTTTGTTAATTTTGTGTATTACATATATAATGATATAATATATCATATTTTCTCCCTAGATTTTATAGCTGTATCCATATATACGTTTTAGGAACAAGAGTGTTTAATTGAATTTAAATGAATTGCTAAATTTAATTTATCAAAGAGAGTTTATATTTTTTGTATAAAATTGTTCGATATTATAAGTAATCATATCTTTTATATGAAATTTAAAAAAAAATAAATAAATTTTGCTACTTTGTTATTTTAATAAAAAAAATAATTATAAAATTTGAAACTAAATACATATAATGTCATGTACTTAATTAACAAGTAAAAATGTTTTATTGATTCAGTTACAAAGAGGTTAATGTATTTCTTTTGATCATAATTGTTAATAAATAAAAAACGTGTCTTGGATATTTTTCAATTTTTACATATGTTGAACACAAAATCTTGAGGCAAAGTAAATTATTGAATTTGAATTATAAATTTTTTTTATTTTAATTCTTAAGAGTTAACACTAATAAATTACATAACTAATAAGTAATTTATTTTAATTCATCAAAAATTAAAAAAAAGTGAGTGCTTTATTCCGGCCTCTATTATATTAAAATAAAATTGGAAGTTGAGAAATTTTAGAATTTGCATATTTATTCTGCAGAAGACTGAGGCTTTAAATTTTGGTATCAAAAATCTTCTTGAAATCCCACGCAGTATTCTAGATGTTTTGACAATTACTAATAATGGAAAAATGATCATCGATGAAAAGTTGAAACGATCCAATAGTTAAAACAGAAGTTATAATTTTGAAAATGACAATCATCAATGATAATTTTTTAAATGAATGAACGTCTAAATTATTTTGTAATGACATTTTAAAAGCATAAGATCTTTTTTTAAATGTTCCTTTTAATTTAAAATTATTTTGTTTCCTCTATTGTCCGTATACTCTTTTTTGATATTTACATTATATTTTCTAATTAAATGGAATTATTTCATTATCCATCGTTAAAAAATTTATATAATAATAATTAATGTTATTTGATAGTATTAATAAATATTTCTTTTTTGTTAGCGATGACCTTGATGTAATCCAATAATTTTTAATGTTTTTTCTTCTATAATTCCAAATATAAATAAAAAATCAAAAGTTGGGTAATTCATGAATGAAAGTAAAATGAATTACATAGCAAATTAATAGTTTGTATCAATTTGATAATTGAATTTTTGATTAGGATTTATAATAACTGTGTTAAGATATTTATGCTACGAGCATTAATTTTTAATAGAAAAAAAAAATTTATAAATTTAATATTACAAAATATTGTTCTTAAGTCATTCACAATACAAAAGAGATTGATTTCTAGACAATATAGACTTAACATAATGACACATAATATCATACTTATCACGTCCAGAAATATTCCGTTAAATTATGTGACAACTATAATAATTATGTATTTTATTTTCTATTATTTTGTTATAATTAAAATTAATTCCAGATCAAAAATAACTTTAATAAAGTCTTAAGAAATGTCACGACGACATTACATTTCAGATTTTATTTCGGAAATAAAACAAATGTATATACTTGATATACACGAATGTGCGAATTATGTTTCATGTTCTTAGTTGGCATGTTAACATAATATTTTTGGAAAATTTTAACTAATATGTTTGAATTTTTTTTTAATTTTTAAACTCTAAGCTAAGTTGTATAAAATTTACATATTAAGTCCGTTTTCGATTAAAAATGAAAGAAGGGAGTAAATGTTTGTCCTTTGTATTTGTCCGTCTTTCCGACTGTCTGTCGCTTTTAATTATTAAATTACTTGTCCGATTCCGTTGTGCAATCTCGTTCAAATTCAAAGTGTGAGATTGTCAGAGTTTGGAAATTATTTTCACATTAAATTTATATTATTTTAAATTTTGGACTGGACTCTAATAAAAATTAATATGTGAGAATATGGATGTTGATAAAAGTAAAATGGAAAGTCCAAGGGCTTGGAATGCGGCTTGAAATTTGATTTCCAGGAAAATTGGTATATGAGTTGATGTAAATTGAAGAAATATTAAAAAAAAAGTTTAACATAGAATGTGACTAAGGATTCGATTGGGGGCTGAAAATCGACCTGAATGAAACTTGGTGTATGAACAGAGAGTGATTTAGAAAAATTAAAATAATGTTAAGAAAATAAATAAAATCCAAATGTTGAAAGCGGTCTCTATACTTCATTTGTGTAAACATTTAGCAACGCTCATCATTAAAATACTCATCAAATCAAGTTTTGATTATTTTTTTTTATCTTTATAAAATAAAATTCATCAACTTGTAAATTTTTTCAAAACTCTTCGTAATGCATGCTTCCTTAATTCCATTAAAAATATAATTATATATCAAAATTATTTGTTGAATTAAGTACGAAAACTTAATGTGTGGCAAAAAGAAATTATATAAAATAATAAAAAAAAGTATTATTTTCATTGAATTAATCTACCGGCTTTTTTCTTCAAACAACCTTCAATTGTCTTTTATTTTCTGCATTTATTTTATTCATAACTTTTATGCTTTTTGCTTTCTACAATTGAATTAAAATTCACCACATTATTGTCTGTTTTAATGTTCACTCAACTCTCAACTCTTTAAAATAATAATAAAGGAAAATAAAAACTTATATCTGTGAATAAAAACTCAAGTTTATAAAATAAAAAACAAAAACTGAGTAAATAACTATGCGACAAAAACATTAACTTTTGAACTCTTTGTATGCATGCATATTTGTGATCAAGTTTTGAAAAGCTTATTTGAAAGTAAAATAAAACAAGATCCGTTTATGAAATATTTCAATTTTACAACGTGGTGCATTTTAGTAAGATATGCACTGTAAAAATACAAAATAAAATAGGCTTACATTGGATTGAATGTAATTTTTTGAATAAAAAAACGAATTTTTAAATTAAATATTCAAAATTTTGGGGCTCCGAATTGAGTGTCGGAATCAAGATAAGGGAGAAACTCAATTTGCTTGAAGCTCAATAAATTTTCATTTGATGATGTGATCTTAAATTTGCACGAATAATTAAAATTATATACATTTTTACTCACTGATTTTCTAATTTTCATTTATATTTAACCAAAGTTCTGAAGATTTTGGTTTGAATTTCTTATAAGAAACTGTTTGTTTTTATTATTTCAATTATTTTGTTTTCATATAATTATTTTTTAAATCATTGGTCTACATTTGAATTGTTTCATTAGCTACATTTGAATTGTTTCATTAGCTTACTTACACCTAATATAAATTACATGTAGATTCTAATTAATTTGTATGACTTTAAGCTACTTAATTAATAAATAAAATAAAAATAAATAAAATTGACTTTCGTCGGTTATTTACTTAGATATTTTTAATTTGCGCTATATATCTATTGGGGTTGTAATTTGCACATTTCGATCGACCTTATGAACACCACTGATATATACTAAAGTATAAGTAAAGTACAATCATCCTTTAATTGTAAAGCAAAAAGTCAGAACGCTACAATTTCATTTTTATGCATGTTAATTTTACTTTTTCTTTGTGTATTTATAACTATATTTTATCTCGTTAACAAGCATCGCAAATTAATATAAATGAACTCTTTGTTTTTTTTTTTTTTTTTACAAACAAGCATATTTTTTCTGAGCTTTTCTTTTGCAGCCACATGATCAACACAATAACACTCAATCTGCATTTTATTGTGCTTTTTATTTTCTTAATTTTTTTTTCTGGCGCAAACATAAAACCACACATTGGTAAAGTAGTACCAGTAAAGTTTGAAAAATAAAAAAAAAAAAAAAAATTTAAATATTATATTTATTTTGTGCTTTGAATTTTTATTTTATTTTTTTCTTTTTCAAGTTTTCTTTGCTTTCCAATAATGAAAAAAAAGAATATTTAGTTTGATTTTGGACATTCGCCAGTTTAGTTGGTAAATTCGGTTAAATAAAATTTGTTTCGTGTAAAGAAAAAAAAATTTATATATATATATATTTTTTGGTAATATTTCTTGTGTACAGATTTGAAAGTTAAAGAGTTTTATTTTTATTTTTATGTTTTTTTTTTGTGTTCAAAATTATTGAAGTTTTTATTTTCTTTGACACTAAACGAAAGAAATTTTTGATCAAACGCGTCTTGAAAAACAAATTTTTTTTTTTTTTTATATATTTTATCTTTTAAAGAAGAAAAACCTGAAAAATTTTCATTTTATTATAGTTTGTTTTTTTTTTTTTTTTTTATAAATATGTTTTGCACATAATATATTTAAGGAAACTTTTAATTTAAGTGAAAATCGAAATGTAATGAAAAAGTGAAGATTTATTTTAATTTTTTTTTGTTACAATATATTCGTTATGATTTTCCAAAGAAGAAATTAATCTCCTTTTCTTTATAATCCTTTTTTTTTTTTGTAAAACAGGTGTTTTCAAAAAAAATAAATTTCTATTAAATCAGATATTTTGTGTGTATACATTTTTTAGATTTTTTATTTTTCTGTTTTTGTTTACAAGTCTTCTTTTGGCAGTAATTAGTAGCAAATATCTTTTCTTTTTTCTTATCTGTAATAATAATTTTTTTATTTGTTTTTTTTATTTTTGTTTTTGACATAAAAGAAAAGCAAAAGAAGTAACAACAAGAAAAAAAATAATAATAATAAAAAAAATCCAAAGAGTGAAATGTGGTTTTGAAAGGAAAGTTAAACAAAAAAAAAAATTATTAAAAAATAAATAAATAAATAAAAGAAGAATATATTAATTTTTATTTTTTTATCAACTGAAGAAAATAAATAAAAAAATATAAAAAATATACAAAAAAGTATTTACAAAAAAAAAAAGAAGTTATTACTAAATATAAAATAATATTAAAAAAAAATAAAAAATTAAAATAAAAAAATAAATTTCATCAGTGGATTATTAATTTTTTTTTTTTTTTAATTTAATTTTTGAAATAATTTTATTTAAACAAAATGTTAATTAGGTAAGATTTGTTTGTATTTTGTTTTTTCCTACGAATTTATTTTTTTATTTTATTTCGAAAACAAATTTTATGTCTTTAGCAGGTTTTCCATTAAAAATGATTAAAACGAACTATAAGTTTTAATTAAATGTTCGTCCATCTGTCCATACATATGTATATTATTTTAATGGATTTGAATCAAATATTAGTGTATTCTGTGGATAGATGTCGATTAGAGGAGTTTAAAAAAATTGGTTAGAGCTCAAGGACTCGAACTAGGGTTTTCTTATGTTTTTGGTTGTAGATTGTAAGTGCATTTAAAATTAAGAATGGGCGGCCGAATAATATTTCGTCGCCGTTATTTTCAAAAATTGTTTTGAATAAATATAAAATTATTTATTGGATACGATACGAGGGGAATTACATGCTGAAAATTCGATATTACACTTAAAAACAAAATTAGAAAATTAATAAATTTATAGGTATTTTCAGTTAGAACGAAAGTTAAAAATTTTGTTGATATTAAAAATTTCATAAATTTTTGAATTGTGTAAAATTGAAAAAAAAATTTGAAAAAATAATATTAACTAGTAAGGGTTTTCCGTCTTTTTTTTTTTATTTTTATCAAGAAAAATAAATATAAATTATTGGGAAACTAAATTGGATTTTCATCTTATGTACTTTTATTTTGGGAAAAAATCTTGGATTTCCATTTTACATCATGAGCCCTCTTATCGTTAATTTCAATCTTTTGCGTTAAATCGAATTCTTTTGTATATTGTAAATTCAACTATAGACTTATAATAAATATATACATATATATTAATAAATATAACATAAATACAATGTCTATACTGCATCGAACTCATAAAATTTTCATTGCTTTCTAATAATTTTTGTAATCAAAAAAAAAATCTTGAATTTTTCTTAAGGTGAAAATCATTTTTACTATGCCAGTTCAAAAGTAATGAACATAAAAAATAAATTACTGAAGAAAGTTTCATTAGGTATTGTGGGCAGTTAATTTTTTTTTTTTTTTTTGCATTTTTAAGAATTATAAAAAAAGTGTTCGTCTAACAAAATATTTTCGTCTTTAAAATTGATTACAATATAATACATACCTACTTATTAATAATTTTACTTTTGTTTTTTTTCTTCTTCACGTATTTTTAATACTGAAACCGATTAGTGTCTGTTCTTAATCATAAGAAGATGTATTTTAAATATAATTTTAAATTAGAATTCTATATAATTACAGTCCATAAGAACAGAATATGTATAATTTTTATTTTAATATTATCGCTAGTATAATAAATCAATTTATAATAACTTCATAACTCATAAATATTTATTAATTTATTAATTTATTCATTATAATGATCTAAGCATAGTGGATTTTATACTGACCGTAAGTTAGTTTACTACAATTAGATAATATAATAATTGCTTGAAACTAAAAAAAGACTTAATATAATTACTTAATTTAGAGTCAGAGTTTACAAACTAAATTTCTGAAAATTCAATAAAGTTTCTGAAAAAGAGATGTGAATCGAGAATTTCTTATTTCTTCTTAGTACATACGGTACTATTACTATATACTACACGGTGATATTACTATATACTACACAAGACATAGCATTATATTTTATTGACATAATAAAATAAATAACAAAAATTATATTATTCTATACTACAAAACTAGTGGTTTCACTTGCAGGAATTCGCTATCACTTAAAAAATTTTAATTTTAAGTTTGATGATGATATATTTCAATTATTTTGTAGAAGACTTAAAATGAGGTTAATTGAATTAAAAAAAAAAAAAAGTAGAAAAAAAAAATAGTTTAAATTTATTTTTAATAAAAACACATAATATCCGTAAGTTAATGATTTACACTGACTGTTTGTAATGATAAAAATTTAATTAATTTAATGCCTAATAAAAAAACTTAGCAAATTTATCAAAATGTCTTCAAAAATAATAAAAAATAAAAAAATTTAAGAAAACGGCCTCAAACGTCATTTTGTTTAAAATTCTGTCCATATATAAATATTTGAAGTAGTATATTTTTTCATTTCAAAATAAATCATTTTCAATAATTTTTATATTTTTTTACTACTTTTTAAAATCAACTTATTATAACAAGATTTTTTATTTACACAAATATTGTGCCAAAGTGACATATCGGTGAAGGTCGCATTATTTGAAAATAATTAAAAATCGTTTTTTTTTTTGAAAAAATAATAGAGTTTCCAATTGTGTCAAAATTCTGAACCAACAGTAACATTATTTGCTTGCAAAACTGTGTTTTTCATTGAATACTAATCTTTTTCCAAAAATTAATTTTTTAGTCAAAAAATCTTATAAAATCTGTCAATCAAATTATGTATAGTGTGGCATAAGTTAAACATAAGTTAAACATTATTAACCGGTTAAAATATTATTTATATCGGACCTATATTATTTTTATAAAATTTTGTTTAAATCATTCCTAAAAAACACATTTAGATATTAAAATTTAAATTGAGTTATGAAAATTTACATTTTCTCAGAATAATATCTCATTGGGTTAATTTCTGGAAAATAAGTTAATTAAAATTTTTCTTAAAAGTACTCCAAATTTTATATTCGAATAAAGAATTATGGATGCATTAACTTATTTCTCGAATATCTTTTATAGTTTTCCACTTAATATACATTAATTTTAAGTTAAATACGTACATTATGCATGCACACACATAATAAGTTTATTACCATAATAAATAATAAGAATTTATATTTCAAAAGTCTATACATATACATATAATTTGACATAACTCTAATAGTGTAATTTTAAAAACAAAATATTATTTGAATATTATTTAATAAAATTTTGTTTATTTACTTACCAAACTTAATATGACAATGCTGTTAAATTATTATTTTTTTATTATTATTATATATTATTTTTTATTATTTATTTTTATCATTGTGTTAACAGTTATTCATTAACATAGATATGTTTGACTGACATAAATTTTTTATTTTTTTTTTATTTTCTGTAATATAAAAAATAACATTTTTATTTATCTAGAAAACCATATTTGAATAGAATATCGCACTAAATTATGTTATAGCAGAAAAAAAAAAAATAATAATAATAATTAAATATTAACACATTTTAATTTTTTTTTAAAACATTACATATTAGGTATATGTATGCATTTTTGTATGGAAATATGTAATATATTTATGTTTACATTTTTAAAATTCATAGAAAATTTTTATGTGTAGGCTGTCCCTTTTTTAAGTAAATTTGTTAACAAAACTATTAGAAAAATGATTTATTGTATGAATAAAAAAGTTTCATAAATTCATCCTATACAAATTTACTGTATTTAAACTAAAAAAAAAGAAACAAAAAAAAGAAATATTATATGTAAGTTACTACATATAATGGGAATAAAAAGGAAATCGAGAAAATAAAATTTTTTATTTTATGTGACTTTAAGTACATGCAAACATCTACTTGTACTTGTATGACTTGTAAGAATAAAAAAGTTAAAAAAATTCTTCATGATTGAAGAATTTCGGTATGAGAAATTAAACATTATTAATAAATTGTTATTTTAATATATATTACTATTTCGATATTATTTATTAATATAAAATTAGAGAAATTCTTAGTTTTCGAATATTGTTAAAAAATCTCAGTTAATTATTATTATTATTATTATATTTAGTTTATTCCAATAAATATTATATGTAAATAAACTTAAATCTAGAGTACTAACAACTAGGGTTTTTGGCTCGAATTTTTTTTTTATTATAGGCTACTGTTAGATTAAATTCGTCTTTTTACAATTATTATTATAAGTCTCAGTTAAATGCGATAAGTTTGAAAAAAAAAGTCGTTAATTAAAGATGGAAACAAACTTAGAACTTAAAATTATTTTATATCGAATGATCAATAATTTAATATGCATTTTTGGTATTACAGTTACATATAAGTTTTTCCAACTTTAAGATAAAATATTTCTTAGAAATTTATGATTAAGGAATATTAAATTTTATTTTGCAGACAAAATAATTTAGTACCTAAAATAATTCGAATCACGTCAGAAACCTGAACAAAATGATTAACAAAAATAAACCAAGTAGCTAGATACAGTAAACGTATTTATATTGTTTATATTGTTTTAAGCTACTTAGTGGCTAAATATATATTTTTTATAATGGTTTGTCAATAAAATAATGAATAAAAATTTAAGTTTGCGTGACAAGATTAATAAAATTATATTATCAAATAAAAAAAATGTTAAATTTTTTTAGTTGAATAAAAAAAAAGCAAAATTATGTTCTTAGTGAAATCAAAATAATTGAGACTACAAATTTATTTAGCATTCATTAAATTATTGTTATCTTTTTTTGATATTATTTGTAAAATATACCGAACATTTTTGTAGAACATACTATTTTATACATATTTATTTTATAAATAATAATACCTGTGTTCATTTTTTACGGATTTATTTATATTTAATAAAAAAAAATTTCTTATTATTTTTATTAAAAGAATACATGAATTGACCTCTTTTTGAAATTCAAAAATTAATTTCGCTTATTTTCGATTAAACGGAACCGGAAACCTATTAAACATTAAAAAATAAACTGACAATTGCGAATATATATTATTTTTAAATTATTTGAGATGACAGATTATACTCAATTTTCTTATCTCGTAACCCTCTCACACACTGATGTAAAATCAATAAAATTAAAATTAAATCAATTAAATTAAATTAAAGTTGATTCACTTTCAATTTTTGAATAACATTCAATGAATATTACAATTTTTTCGCATTTTTTTTTTTTTTTTTTTGCAAATAAAATTTAAATTAAAAACCATAAGACTCTCACCTCCTAGTCAAAAGTTAAATTATTTTAATGGAAAATGTTATACCGTTTATACTTATGTTGGTATATATCATTAAATTGCTTCATGCTGATTTATGTTTCCGATGTGAGTATATACGCGGTTTTTGAAAACATTAAATTTTTGCAACAAACATTTTAAATTAAATGTTTCAATTTTATTTTATGCAATTTCGCTTACACTTTTTATGAGAAACTAAATTAAGCATAAATAATAAACGCACAAATTGAATCAAGGACAATAAATTAATAATTTTTTATTTTTTTTTTAAGATTGTAAATTATAACTTGGTAATTAAGATAAACATTTTAAGATAAAAAAAATAGTTTTTTTTCTATTTCTAATTTATTCTTACATTATTATCTCTCGGTGTGTTGGTCATATGAGAGTTTAAATCCAGCCCTTTTTTGTTAGAGAACTAATTAAAATTTTACCTAAATTCTGTGTAATAACACACCTATAATGATATCCAAGCCAGAGTCTTTAGAAAAAAAAAAAAAGAAAATTAAATTTAAAACAATGAAGCAATACTTTTTCATTTGAAAGTATATAACAATTAGGCTGACTATTGCACAGCTTTTGAACAATTAAAAATAGACTTTTACCTTCAAAGTTTCTGTCTTAAGTCTTTTGTTTTTTTTTTCTATTTTGCAATAAAAATTAAATTCGTTGCATACATTTTATTTTGAAATTTCTTTAACCTTTGATTTGAATATTAATTAAGTATAATTTTTTTCTTTCTTTAATATAAGATTGAATTCTCGAGATTTTTTGTTTATATTATGCTCTTGTTTTGAAAATTATTTCTTTAATTGTCAATATGTAGGCAATTAATTCAATAATTAATTTTTTTTTTATGTCTTTTAAAGTTAAAAAATTAATTAAATATTTCATTTTGTTTTCTAAAAACGTTAAATTTAAAAATTAATAAATAAATTAAAGTTCCGTCATAAAACATTTTATATATTTTTATTAAATATTCATCAAAAAATATATACCTTAAATTGAGTGTGCTGCTTTTTATTTATTTATTTTTAACGTAAATTCGTGGGAATAATATATATTATTTTGATATAAACAAGCAAAAAAAAATAAATATATATTTCGTATCATAGTTTAATTTTCACCACCACAATATGAATGAAATTAAATTTTAAAATATTTTAAATTAAATTCATATATGCATACATGAAATTGTAATAAAATCTTCTTCTTATTTTTATTTTTATATTTTGAAAGTCTATCTCATAAAATTATTAATTTATTTCAAATTGTATACAAATTATAAAAATAAAATATTTGGGGGTTTTAAGAAGAAGAAAAAAATAAAAAAAAATGATGATGTTTATAAACAAAAATTTCTCTTTGAATTTTTTTTTTTATAGTAAATTTCTTAATTTCTTCTTCTTTAACGAAAAAAAAAAAAAAACACAAAATTGATCATTAAATTTTTAGTAGTTATTTATATTAACCAAAAAAAAAAATATTTATATACAATTATTTAAGATAATTTATCATTACATTATAATGTTTAATGAATGTAATTGTATAAATGTCATTTCTATTATTGTTAATATGATTTTGCATTTAAATTTCATACATACACTGAAAAAAAAAACTCGTTGAAAAATCAGCTATTAGGACCAGCTATTAAGTTATAACACGTCAAAAAATATATAGCAAATGAATTGTAGCAAAATTTGTTACACGAAAATTATTTTTTTTATGTTTTTTCTATAGAAAAATAATTAAGGAAATATTTATTTTTTATACAAATAGAGCTTCTGAACTTTTTATGACAAACATTGCTATAATCATATGAACAGATATATTAAAAAGTAAAACTATTAACTTTTCTTCCTTGCTAACACAAATAGATATGGAGCGAAATTTGCGTTTGCAAATCTTTATATTTCAATTAGTAAAATAAATTTAAATCTTAGACTAGATTTATTCTTAATTGGCATAAAGTTCTCAGTTTAAAGGCTTACATAACATTGTATATTACTTTTTAACACCTAATAATGATAAAAACAAAAGTATACAGAAATAAGAAAAAAAATTTACATATATATGCGTATTCATATATTCACATCAATTAACATCAAATGGAAATAATTATGTTGTTAATTTGAATTCAAATGCCTATCAAAATGTGTATACATTATTTACACATAATATACATATATAATTAAAAAAAAAAGAGAAACAGACGATTAATGTTAGAGCAAACGAATAATTATGTCAATAATAAGATAAATAATTTAAGCATTAAATATAACATAGATTGCCGTTATTTTACTGGAAATAGAAAAAGTATCAAAGGTAAAAAACGTATTTCCCAATTTCCAAAATATGACAACTTGACACCTATTGTAAAATAATTGAGTGATTAAATTTAAATAATTATAACAAATTAAGTGTCACGCATATTCACTAATAGTGTAGTGGTCAAACTTTAAGCTTATTATTAAATTTCTTTTAAATATAAATATTGATTGAAAAATTCTTACTAGCAATAGCAAAACATAAAAGTATGCGTTGTATATATATGTTTGTTTTGTGAATGATTTTTATTTTTTAATATTTTTATTATATATTTTTGCAAATTAGTTTGTTTTTTTTTATTAAATTTTTGTAACTTTCACACTAGGAAAAAAATTTGAAATACTTTAAATATCCAAATCAAAAACAAAAAAAAAATCTACGATATAATATTATCAAAGTTGTATTTAAACCATGATAAATTTTTTTGGAACCAACAGGAAACAGGTTATAGAATTTAAAAAAGATTATATTACAGATAGTCTGATGATAGGGATGCATAATTTTAATATGGAGATCGAGAGCGAATATTAAAAACAAGAAGTGCAAGAAATAAAATTTTGGCCAACGAATACTGGTAAAAACAATAATAACAGACTTTCCTCAAAGTGATTCAATTTAGAATAAAATGTATGAATATTTTTTCATTAATTCATCAGTATTTAGACTAAACATAACAATAATTCTACAACCTAATACTGGAATTTTTCAATTTTTCGACTTGTCCACTTGAATTAAGTGTTTGAGTTGTTTTGGTTTATTGATTTCTGTTAATTTTTTTACTGTTATTGTCAATCAACTAATAAAAGTTAATAGAAATTATTTCAACGTATATATTATTTTTAATTTTGTTATAAGATGAATCTTAAAAAAAAAAACTCTATACATTCAATCATACATATATTTCTGTATAATATTTACATAAAAAATAGTTTTTATTCACAATCTCAAAAGAATAATTATTTAAAATTTCTCATCGGACATTTGGATAAATTTTAAACATAAGATAAAGTTTTCACTTTAATTCAGCCAGATAAATATTTAGTGAATTGTGCCAACAAATTTAAAGTTTATGTACTTAAAATAATATGTATAAAAGAATTTGAATTGCTTTATGTCAGTGTTTCGTCTTGAGAAAAAACCAAACTGATTTTAATCTTCAATATTTTAAAACCTCAAAAATTCTTGAAAAAATTAAAAAGAAAATTTAATTCAAAACAATGATTATTTTCCACACCAATCTACGAATCATAATTATAAGTGCAGATATTACAAAGCTCATGCGAAATTAATAAACAGAATTTTAGTTTTAAAGTTTCTGTCTTTAATCTTTTGTTTTTTTTTTCTATTATTTTGCAATAAAAATTAAGTGCATTGCATACGTTTTATTTTGAAATCTCTTTGACCTTTGAATTAAGTAATCTCATAATATACTTTTAATTAAATATTATACTCTAAATAGCTTTAATATAAATTTTTCAAAAATATTTTTGTTAAAATAAATTTAAAATTTTTAGACTTGATTTCATTTTAAATGTTTGCAATCAAATTAATATATTAATTTATGGATTAATTTATTGATTTTTAATCAAACAGTCACTAATTAAAGACATATTATACATTGATTTAATTATTGTAATTTTCTATCCGAATAAGACAGGATTTCTTCTCCGGTTTTATTGCTCATTAAATCATACCTATTAAGTTTATGTATAAATGTTTATTCTTCTCATGTAAAAAAATGTTTTCCCTAATATATCCCAAATTAACTTGGTTCATCCACACATTTATTCAAATTATTTAATCAAAACCATAAGCGTTTAAATACGTTCGTTTGAAGTTAGACGGATGAAAAAACCAATTTATAATGACATAAATTTTCCCTAGGGGAAACTTATATGGTATAAAAAGATGTTAAATTGAATTAGATTAAAATGTTTACTCAAAATAAATGAAATGATATAAGTATAAAATGTTGTACTATATTAAAACCATTTAGAAAAAAAAACGAAAAGTTCACAAAGCTGTCTAGTCATTCAGTTTTTATTTTCAATAATAAAATAATGAATGTTTGTATGAAATAAAAAGAATTGACAACTATTTTTAAACTCATCACATTTAGATATTTCTGAAAGTTCTGAAAATTATTTATTAGAGGAACTTCATGGTTTTGATTTTTGAACTGTTTTTTATGAAACATTTTTGCGGAATGTTAAATTTTTGAAACTTATTGCAAATTTGTGTGAAATGTTTAAATGTAGAATAATTAAGAGCAATTCAAATTGATGTACATTTTTTTTTATCATTGTGTTTTCTTATGCTTTCTCCTTAAATTCAAATTGTTTAATTTTTTTGAGAGAACCTTAAATCCAATACAACATTTTACTGAATATTTAATGTATTTTCTCCTAAGTTACATGAAGATCTACAAAACACAATTTTCTCTACAAACGTCCTTTTAATGTTTTAGTTTTATAAATTAAAAAAAAAAAACAAGTAAGATTCATATATGTTTTTTTGATGTTAGAAGTATAATATAATAATTAATTGCATGATTGGCATCATAGAAGTTTAATTGACCATAATAGTGTAAATAAATATATTTAATTTTTATTAATAAAATCTTAAAAAACTTGTAAAACCATATAAATTGTATAGGTGAAAGTAATTAAGCGTTATAGAGTAAGCTTATTTTATTGATTATGGAATTGTAAAAAAATTGTTGACTTTTATCAAATTATACATTGTAAGTAGAATTATTAACATGTTAAAATTTTTTAATTCTGTGAGAAGAAAATACCTGTAAAACTCGAAAATAATGTTGTTCAGGATATATATATTAGACGAACATTTAAAAGAAATTAATATTAGATATTAAATGTATAATAAGACAGCAATATACGTAAAATTAGGTGCGAATATTTTATTCTAATATTTTCATCGCCTAAATTTATATCGAGTAACGCTGATGTTCAAAGATAATTTTAAGATAAATATAAACAAAATTTACCTAATTTTTATTTTTTATTTGGTTGTGAAACTAATAATAATTTAAAAATGTGTAAAATTTACATTTTAAAGTGATTTATTAAACCTTATGACAGATATTGTATTAATTTTTTCCTAAAATGGAAACAAAATCATTTTCTGACACTAAAGCTTCCTTCTTATTCGTAAATATAATTTAAAATTTGTTAAATATTATTTTGGAGGAGAAAAGTCGTTAATTTTGTCATTTTGATATATATTTACCATTTTTGTAACAAATAAGTTAATTAAAATTCAAAATGTACAAACAAGAAAACAATATAAAATGTGGATATTATGTAAATCAATTTTTAGTGCATCTGGTGTTTTCACTATATTTGTTCAGCATTTTGTTTGTCACTATTTTTGTGTGTAGGCAATTAATTTGCTTCTGAATAACTTAAACATAAATATAATGAAATAAAAATTTGTTTTATGTTATTTTATTTTAATATATAATAACAACAGATCATAATATATTTTTATTCTTTTTAGTTTTCAACTTACAAAATTGATGTGTTCGTCTATAATTTATTAGCCTATTAATATAAATACACAATAAAACAATTTTCCTTAAACTAGTGTTTTTAGTTGATTAGACAATTCTTTTAATTTTGAACCGTTTCTTCGAGGTTCATATTGCTAAAATCTTCTGATAGTTATTTGGCCAATGAGTGGATAAAATATTACATCAAAAAGCTATCAAATAATTTATACTTTAAATTTTGCTCTTTTTCTATTCATCAATACTGCAAATGCTTTTTGAATTAATTGCTCTTCCGGAATTGTATTTCCATCGTCGTCCAGAAATTATTAAACTTGTACACTGTATTGTCACTATTTGAAAATCTTTTTTCAAGTTTTTAATTTTGTGGGAATATCTTGCATTTTCTCAATTTATATTTTTGTGTTTATTAAGGAATTATTTTCCGCTTCTTTTATAATGTATAATTATTGTACCTCAAAGAACAAATAATTTCTGTTTCAAATAACAAAAGCATAAATCCAATCCAAGAACTTTCCAATATCTGTGTAAATTGTATTGCTTGAAACACATAATTTTCTTAGCAAAAACATTGAATTAGAAGATGGAACTGATCCAACTATAATTCCTCTAAGGTATAATTTGTTATTTTTTGAAACCATTAAACCCATTCCAGAATCACCAGTACATGGTTTATTATTTTCACTTAAACCACAAAAAGATCGCTCTGACAATAAGTATTCAAACTTTATATTCTTTTTTATGCATTCTTCGTTTGAAATAATTTTCGTATTTAATATTCTTGGAATTATTGATTTTGATCTGTTATTATTACGATCCCATCCACCAGTAAATCCATTATTTCCTGTAATAAAATTTAATTCGGATGGACCAGACCATAAACAGGCAGGTTTTATGAATTCAGTGAATCTTATTTTATCTTTTAAATATAATATTGCTATGTCAGCATCATAAGAGCTTA
The DNA here is from genome assembly GCA_964007475.1 of Hybos culiciformis. Lineage (NCBI taxonomy): Eukaryota > Metazoa > Arthropoda > Insecta > Diptera > Hybotidae > Hybos > Hybos culiciformis. The sequence goes on along the minus strand of OZ023273.1, from coordinate 27,515,708 downwards.
ATCTTTTATCAAAATCAGGATGAATATAAATTTCTTTCAAAGGAGCTGCAATACTACCAACTTCATTCCAATTTTTCAAATTATAACGCCCCAAAAATACAAGAATTTCATTAGCTTTGAAATTTTGTTCTCGGGTTTCAAAACAATGTGCTGCACTGATAACAATTTGGTTTGAGATTAAAGTTCCACCACATTGGTATAATAATGAAGTTGAATTATTAACATAAATGGCTGCTAACCATGGCAATGAATCTCTGGTTAAATTCATGGTATCATTAATTTCAAATTCTTGCTCTGATTCTGAGCACATTTGATTTGTGAAATCATTATTACTTTGATCATGAAATAAAGATTTAGGTAACAAACTGCCGTCAAAGCCATCATCATTTGTTGACACTTCCTTTGGCACAACAGAAAATTTTCTAGTATGCTCTAATTCGATAACAGTTACGAAAGCAGCGACATAATCCGATATACCGTAACAAATAATTTTATCGTCAATTTTAATTTGAGTAACCTTTGGTGGAATTTCACTTTTTGGAAATTTTATTTTGTATACAACTGGTGTAACTCTACCTCGAGTAAGAAGTTCTATTTGACCTAAAAAACTTGTTGTTGGTTTTCCTCGTAATGATAACGTAATTTTTAATTTTAATTTGCTGCCCATCGGTGGATCATTCACTTTCAACTGCCCAGACCACTCAGCTCCATCATAACGGTACTGGAAAATATTTGGGCATGGAGATCTTGGAATTCCTTGGCCAATTACAACAATCTCCATTAAATAAAATGCCATTATCACATAAAATACAGAAATTAATAAAAAATTCATGATAAAATTACTTCGTTGACTGTAGTGTTATAATATTTAAAATCAACTGCTAGTACCTGCTAGCATTTTTCTACTGACGATGGTTGTACGCAAAACAGATGATCATAATAATTCAATGCACCTGTTACCTGAACGCAGGTACCCAATTATTAGGAATTTGAATTTTTGTTTTCTATATTGTCAATGAAACACTTCCGGTTGAAGAAATTTCAAGCATCGTAATTTAATAGTTTTTGCTAAGGAATTTAGGATTTTATGGCACATTGTACTTATTCGTGTTTAATGTTTATCCTAAAAATAAAAAATATATATAATTACAAGTGGACGCCTTTATGTTAATTAAAAATTGACAAAAATTAATCAATACCTATTTCAATTTCTTCAATCTATAAATTAAAAAAGAAAATAGAAAAATATTACCGTATAGTAGTCTTAAAATATCACAAAAAATTGTCAGAGTTTTCAAATATTATTACAGTTCAGGCTTTTATGCCTTGTTTATAGCTAATTTACCTATTTGAAAAAATGGTACCTTAAAAACCGATTTTCTATGTTATTATTATATTTATATTTAAACAAATTCACTGAAAATGAAGATATTAATTTTATATATTTTTCGTAAAAAGAATTTTTTTAAAATATTTTGAAATAATTAAGAAAATTTAATTTATATTGTTTTGCTATCTGAAAAATTTCATTACTTCACAAAATAATTTTTTTGTTTCTTTTTTATTACGTTTCCTCCCTATCTGAATTTTTTTTTTGTCAAATTTTTTTTTGTTTTATATTTTTTGCAGTTGATTTTTTACTTTTAGATAAAATTAGCTGTTAATAGGTTTCCGGAACATTCCTCCAAAAAATACTTTACTGTGGTAGCTATAAACAACGCATTAGAGATTCAACAGATTTATATATATTTTTTGATTTGTTTTTGTGGTCAATCGTTGTTTTGTGTTTATTTTAATATTTTTTCTTTTTATACTTACACAGGAATGCGTAAGAATGAAGAATTATATAGAGTTTTATTCAAAATTTGGAAAATCACAATTTTTTTTTAAATAAAAGTATTTACTTGTTTTAAATTTTTTTAGTAATATTTTAATAAGATAAAACAAAAGTAATAATGTTTTTATATGTTTATGTTTTTCATTTTTATTTATATAAAAAAAAAATTTTTATTTGAAGAACATAATGAAATGTAAAAATAATTATTATTTATTTAAATTTTACCGATAGTATCGAACAGAGATAATAATTAATTTGTTTTTTTTAATAATCAATCTTGATATTTTTGTGATGAAGTCTCAATAAGTCGCCGGGGAAGATTTTAGTTTTAGGAATCTGTATACACAATATTTTCTTTTTTCACTAAAATCAAGATAAAATAACAGATTAATAATATTTTATTGAAATGAAAGCTCTAACAAATTTCAATAACCCACAAATATTATTAAAAAAAAAATAATTTAAGACACATGAAGTATTAAGTGGTTTGTCCACTCAAACGGCTCTCTCACTCTCTATTTCTATAAATTAAAAATGAATCCTATTGTACTTCAAAAAAACTGAATTATTTTCGATGTTATTGCCCTTGAATATAAAAGAAAGATTATTATATATGAAGAAATTTATATTATTTAGAGAGGTAATTTTATTAAATGCAAAAAATGTATTCATATGATTTTTTTTATAAAATTAAAAAAAATAAAATAAAATTATAGCTTTAAACTGAAACAATTTATACAATTTTTTTATTGTGTGTCCGTATGCAGGTATTTTTATATATATCAAATTTTGTAAACAATTTCTTGCATGTCACATTGATATTCAAATTAATATAATATTTCAATGAAAGTGATATATTTTACTATCGTGTTGTTATGAATTGATAATTTTAAATTATAAAAATTTGTAAATGACCATTTATGTTCAATTTTAATTTTTCCATTTGCGATAGTATCGACACTTTTGTTAAAGTTAGAGTATGATTTCTCTATAAAAATATTTTGATTATATGTTTACACTTTTTGACTTCGTTTTTAGAAATGCTAATGTTGATTTCTGAGGTCGGCCGATATTTTTGGGCGAGGATAATGTGTTCGAGATACTTGTATCCGTGATTCGCTTACATGTTATTTAATACAGACATTCAGTATGAAGATACTGAAATTTAATATCTAGTTAATCTGTCGTCGGTTACTACCCTACCGGACTGATTACGTGAAACAGAATTTTCTTCGACAAAATTTTCTTCAATATATATATATATATTAATATACAATAAATATAATAATTTATTATTTATTCCACACAATCTTCTATGTGTTCAGGTGGAAAACATAATTTTTACATGGAAAACGGAATATATTTGCTGGAATCACCACACTGAGGGAAAAAAATTTCTAGAATCGTGCAATACACTTTCATAATCACTAAAATTTAAGAAAAAAAACGAATTTTCATAATTCGAAGCGAATTCACTTGAATGTTAAATACTTGCTTAAAGTTTGCAATTATTTCTCGACTGTTATTTATGGCTTTTTCCATGATTCAAGTAAACTTATTTTGCTTGATTTAATGGGCTTATTTTCATTAATCAAGTAATTATTTTTTCATTTATGTAAATATTTCTTAATTTAAGCAAATATTGACTTGATGTGATTCTAACACAGTTTAAGAATTTTTTTCCTTGGTTTGTGTATTTTTTTTTAACATGAAACATGAAAATTAAATACATGATTTTTTGCGAATACATTTCTTATTTGATGATAATTTTTTCATATTCTATGGTTACAGTTTTCCATTAGTTCAATACATTATTTCTTGATTTAATGAAATTTTGTTAATCTTAAGAAAGATATTGTAGTCAGTATATAATTTATATTTTCTATTTTGCACACATTTTAAATTTCAATTGCTTAGCCTAGTGGTAGAGTTGAACGTTTGCAATGCAAAAGAACAAGGTTCGAATCCCGAAGAGGGCATGAGAAAAATCAAATAAATCAATATAAATTTTAATAAAATTAAATTTAATAAATAAAAAATCATAAAAAAAAATTTAATAAATAAAAAAAAAATTAAATTAAAAAAAAAAAATAAATAAATAAAAAAAAGAAAAAAAAATAAATAAAAAAATAAAAAAATAAATAAAAAAAAATTTTTTTTTTCACATAATTGTCCTCTTCAAGATTTGAACCTGGGTCCTCAGCATTGCAAACCGACATCTCTACCCATAGGCTAGGCTATTGAAATGAAAAATGTATTTTTTAAGGTCATGCGTTTCTTGATTCGTGTTTCTTTTACACGAATTATCAAAAAACTCGCACATTACAATGTCTTATTATTTCTTTATTCACGCAAACAATATTTCTTTCATGAAGTAAAGTTGATTGTTATGTGCATGAAAACGTTCTAAAAATTATGCAAAAAAAATACACGATTCGAGAAAAAAGTCGAACGGGTCAAAAACAAGTCCTTTTTTTCCATGATTTATTCACATTTTATATGATATTAGCAATCTTTTCTCTCCGTGCAGTGTTAGCATTATTAGTTTTTTGTAGATTTATTACAGTTTTACAAAATATAAATAGAAATAGTATACTTATCTTCAAAATAAGCATTAGGCGTTTGTAATATTTTTCTATTAAGTTTTTAATTTTTTTTGAAGAAATCGATTTTTAAATTCAAATTGGACCAATATTGAATGGATACTTTTTCTTTTTGTGTGATTCTTCCTAAAAATAAATTAATTTCAGCACTCATATCAAAAACAAATAAAATTAAATATTTTGAAAACAAACTTTGATGTTGTTGAAAATAAGTTTTTTTTTTTTTTTGATATTTTAAATATGCTAAAATCGATTTTTTTTTTTTAAATTATAATTAAATTTAAAGTGAAAGTACATAAATTAATGAAGATTTTGATTTTCAAATTTATAGTTTTTTTTTCTGCCCGTCCCACAGTGTAGTCCAGACATGTAAAATCGATGTGATTTTTTTTATGATTTGAAAAATTAAATTTATTAATGAATTTTATTTTATTTATTTTGTTTTGGTTGCGGAATTTATAGTATTAATAAAAATAAATACGAACAATTTTATGTCACATTTAAATTTGGATAATAATAATTTTATAATACAAAGATAACTGGCACTTGAAGAGAATATTGTTAATTTTTGTATTTAAATTCTTGTACGTAATTACTTCAACATTTAATTTAAAAATTTTCATTATGTAATATCATTTTTAATTATTATTTTTTTAAGTTACTCAGAATTATAGGAGCATGACATTTAAAAAAAAATATTAATATAATTTCACCTTTTCATGCGAAAATATTTTGGAGAAAATTTAATTTTATAATATAGTCTAGTTATATAAATATAACATAATAATAACATATATTTGTCCAAAATTCCTGTTACAAAAAATAGAATTTAATAATTTCTATAATATTAATGAAGAAAATTATGAAAATTTTGTACGAAATTAATTTTTTACATTAAGGTGTGCCTTAGAAAATCATTAAAGCTAACGTAGGTGTAATGTGCACATAACATATATCTATTTAGTATTTTAGAGAAAAACCAAAAAAATTAATTCTAATTATTATTTTTATATATATTTGGATCATTTCATACTGTATAGATATTTTCAATAATTAGTGTATATAAGCATTACATATTTCTCATATTTTTAACATACATTTTTTTTTAACTTAAAACAAATTTGAAAATATAAACCTAATGTTGAACAAAAAATACGAAAATATGAGCGAAACTATTTCGATTCACTTGAATTTTCTTATTTTTAATAATCAGTGGCTAATCCGGAAATTATCATAGAACAAAAAACTAGCGTTCACGCACGACTAGGATTTTTTTGTTGTTGTTTTATTATAATTTTTTGTTATTGTTTAATATTTTATATAAATATGTTTTAATAAAAAATTAAAATTATATATTATATTTAATATAAAAATAAATAAAAATAAGTTCAATAATTTTTTTTTTTTTTATACATATATATTATTTTAATTTGACATTTCAAAAACGAAAGTTTATTTTGGCTAAATAACATAATGATATGTGAAAAACACAGCACAACTAGCTAATCCAAGGAACTAAATGATCACTACCAACAAGCTAATCCAAGGAACTAAATGATGAAAAAGTTCTTGGATTAGCTAATTCAGAATCTAATCCGAGAAAAATTTTGTATGAAAATTATTTAATAATCCAAGAACAATTAGTTATCCGGAAACAATCCTCCTATCTGGACAAAATATTATTTGAAGGTTGTCTAGCACCGCCCGCCGCGCCTTACCATAAAAAATCATTTGACACTGAAAATGAAAACAATATTTGTTCTTAAGTTGAGCATTAGAGTTGGTATAACTAAAATATATGAGATAAATCATAATTTTAATATATTAATATTAATTGTCAACAATATCCTGTTTTGTATCACTCTATGAAGAAAATAATAATTTTATTTTCCATGATTTTTTTTTTAATCTGCAAATTCCCAGAATATTTATTTATTTATACCTAAATATAAAATTATGACCTTAACCGTGATTATTATTTTTTATTTTTTTACTTTATTTGATTTTTTTATTTTTTTTTACTTATAAACTTTTATTTTCTCTTTTAAATTTTCATTTTTTTGATTTACATAAGTTTTCAAGCATCAGATAATATAAATACACCTTAAAAAAGTTGTTTAACTGTTAAGTTGGAATTCATTGTACCGAAAATAAATATTTTTATTATTATTATTATTATTATTATTATGTTATTATTAATAAAACATGTTAAAAAAAAATATAAGAACTCACCTCCTAAATAATATTTTTCAAATTATTTAACAAGTATTATTATTAACTATATTATAATTTTTGTATTTTAATGCATTTTAACAACATTTAAAAAAAAAAATCTTTTTTTTGCATTATCACGGTTACCTTTCATTTTCAACTACCAAAAATAAACATTTAGGTATAATGTCGATATAAAAGAAAAGAGAGTGGCCTTAACATTTAACTCTCTGACATTTTATAAGGAAACTTAATAAAAAAATAAAATAAATAAAAATATACACAATAAAAATACAAAAGATAAACAAGCATTCAAAATTTATAATATAACAAAAGTGTAATTAAGTTCAATGAGAATGACTTATTGAATTAAAATAAACAAAACAAATCAATAATTTTTTTTTGTTTATTAAAAAAAAAAAGCGAAAAAAAATTGAATAAGCCCAAACAAAATGAGGGTATCCCTGTTATGTTTTTTTTTCTTTAGAATTGGTAGAATTATTACATAAATTTAAATTTTTTGGGAAAAAAAAATGTTTAGTACAATGTAGGCAGAAATTAATTAGATGAATAACCTTCTTTTTGTTGTAAAATTGTTCTGTAAGCGATTAATTTAATTTTGTTAATGGTGAAACCTCTCATAGTTAACACTCTCATAGTATACAACAATATAAAAATGCTATATTTCAAATTTCTTTAAAATTCGTCAGAAAATATATCTATATTATTTTATGTATCAAAAAGGATTTCAATAACTTAATTATTTTTATATTTCGAAATTTTTTTTTCTTTAAGTACAGTAACTAGACAGTAAAGCAGATTATGATTTAACCACAAATCTCACGCAACAAATTTTCAAAATATATACCTACTTTTTTATAAGTGCTTCTTATTCTCATGACCGCAATTTTATGTTTTTAATATTTATTATTTTATATACACTTAATATCAATTAAATTATCCTTTCACTTTTTGTTGGCAATTTGAAAGAAAACAAACCCAAAATATTGAAAATAAAATTGGGTCACTTTTAAATTCTGAGAACTATTATTATTATGGACAAAACAAAATTATTCAATTATTCAAGGCTCGAATACAATTCTTTTTTTTTCTTTACTGATTAACCCATGGCGCATGGGTGTGATTATTCACTACAATTAATTAAAAAAGTAATCTATTAAGTATATATTTGTTCTAATGAAGGTATTCATATACATCTTAAAAATGAAAAGATGATTAACTATTAATAGTTAATAGTTCGGATAAATACAATTTAGCCAATATCATTTTGATATTTTTTATTTAAATTGTTATTGGTTTGTTGATAGTTTTTCACATCTCTTTTATATTCAATTAACAACAATGATACAACTAAAATATAACATAACTACATACAATGTGCTAGCTACTCTCACTAAAAACACAATCTTCCATAATTATATAACTAAGTTATAATTCTTATTTAAAACTCAATTTATTCAAAATCAAGAAAAAACTAACAATTCAAATTAACCTCGATTAAAAGATACGTAACATTTTTTTTTACTCGCACTATTAAATGAAATGAGATACATATAATGAATGTTTTCAAGAAAATAGTTAATAATTTAATTTGACATTAGTGTAATTTACAAATTAAGTATTATTATATGTTAACAAAGTTGTTCATAATAAAAATGACTCTTGACTTAAAACACAAAAATAATTGACAACTAAAATAATAATATTGACCACATTTAATACATTTTCGGATGAAAAACAAATTATTATTATTATAGTTTATGTTATGATTTTAATTTTGTTTTCTATAGATTTGTGAATAAAAAAAATGTAGTAATTTGTCAATTTTCAAAATAAACTGTTAATTCTAATTATGGAGTGTTATATTTTAAAATAGAATTACGTGAAAACCACACCTTAGCTTGTTTACAAAAAATATTAAAATTATAATTTTTTACGTTTTCATACGTTTAACACTATGCAATTACATACAAATGTATATCTAAATTGAAAAAAATGTTGTTAATATAAAATTCCCAGTTAATATTATTAAAATAGTTGTTTAATCACATGATAAAATTGGATGTAAGTATAATGATGTGGTTGTTGTGTTATTCTTTTTTTTTTGTTTAAGAAGTTGCCAATTCTCATATAATTCAATTTTCAAGTAATTCCCGGCTTATAATCTCGTGCAGTAAAAAAGAAATATTCTCACTTATTGCCAGGCTATTGCTTAAATAAAAGATGAAAACAAATAAATAAGTAAATGCGAGCGCTTTATTCTATTTTAAAATATTATTAGGTCAAAAATAAAATAAAGAGCAATTTATTTTATACTTTTCATTATCGAATGCTAATGTCACTTAAAAGTCAAAACTAACGATAACATAACGATTTGAAATAATTAAGTCATCATCATCAACGAGCGACTGTCTTAAAAATATATTTAGTCTTACGAATTTTTTTTTGTCATCCGTCTGCAATTAAGAAATAAAAAAAAAAACTATTCTGCAATATTAAGAAGATTGGCAGCTTCAATAAATTTATAAATTTATTTTTAACTCTATTCTGAACTATATAATTTTCACGTGATAAATAATTATTATTGTCAAAGAATTTTTTCCAATTTAAAATAATAATAAATATTCTCTTTGCCAAAAAAAAAAACACAATATTCAATTATGAACAAAAAAAAATGTAAATAAAGTCAAATTTAGTTTAAGGTCATATAACTTTTTTGGAATGTGCTATGTTTTTAATGAAAAATTAAAAATAAAAAAAAAAAGAGTAAAAAAGAGTTATTCGAGTTTTTTTAATAAATTTTATTTTTTTTTAATATATTATACACATTTTTTAATGTAGGTATAATATATATATATTGACAAATATAACATCTGTTTTTCTTGTATTAATATTCCATATCAAGTGCAATCGATGCTAAGCAAAAATAAAAACAATCAAGATTTTTTGGTTATGTTATTAAAGGCGAGGCCATTACAAAAAAATAAAAATAAAAAAAAATTTTTTTTTTTGGGCTCATTAATAACTGGAAACTGAATTTTTTTTTCTTCTTACAGAATGTAATTTTGAAATTACTTTTATGCGATGTTTGAGCAATGTTTATTACCAAAAAAAAAATATACTGTCCATTGTTCAACTTTCAAACCAGTTCAACTTTTTAGTTTGACTTCTTATTCTTCATTTACATTTCGTTGTCAATGACAATTATACATTCATCAACCTGGTTATGGGAGAAATTAAGAAAATATAAAATTAAGATAGTTATTATTATAAAATAAAAAGAATCAAGAATTCATATTGAGGGTTTCATTCAAGGAACACACACTTGCTGTATTATTTTATTTAAATTGATATTAGCAAATTATCAAATTTTTTATGTTTTTTAAAATATTATACATTTTATGTTTCAATTTGTCTGAAATATTTTTATTGAAAGAATGAGTTCAAGAACATTTTTGACTATTCAATTATAATTGTATTTTGCATAAAATTAGAATAATTTTAGTTCTCGACCATAATTAAAATATTTTACATAATCAACAATCTATTTTATTAATAAATGCAAATAGTACAATTTTTATGATTCCAAATAATATTTACATTGAATTCGAATTCCACATTTTTATCTTATAACACAATATCAAAATTATTTTTATTGGAACATAAAATAATCATAAAAAATATCGTCGATGTACAATTATTAAATAATAAAAAATATTTGAGCAGAACTTTTTAGATTAAAATTGTGAGAAAAATATGTAAGAATTAAATTAATTAAATCAAAATAAAACAAAATAAATAAAAAATAAACAAAGTTTTGATTTAAGTATCCGCTATCGGATTCAATAGATTACATTAAATTTCGAAACAATTTTGACAGAAAAATAAATTTTTGTTTTTTGAGATAAATGAATCTATATTTTTGCATTTTTACATGTTAAAACCTATTTATGCTGCAGTTTTGTCTTATTTTGCGGTAAAGCTGTTCTATCAAATTCTCGATTTTAATAAAGCAAAATATCTTTGCTGACACAGTAATTATAAATCAATCATTTTGTATATTATATAATATGGGCAATGTGCATTGTACCATGTGCAACAAATTGAAATATAATTTAATTTGTCATCGATTAATCACTAGACAACAATATTATTTTTTTTATCCATCTATTAATTAGATAAAAATAGAGTTTTAAAACGGATGTTGCGATGAATTAATTAAAAAAAAAAAAACAAATTTCTTTCATTATTTGAAATTATAACAGCATTAATTTGCATTAATTAAACTTTAAAGATGTGTTATAACTATAACGTTAATATATTATCAATAATAATCAATATTTTTAATTGGAGTATATTTGTCGAATTAATTAATAAAATGATTATTATAGTATAATTATCACAATAAAATCACGCTATAATTTGGTTACGCTGTGAAAAAAAAAATTTAACAAAGTGTACCAGTTAAGCTCAAGTAATTTCTAATTAAAAATTTCTCACACACAGAAGAGCACAATGAGATAATTTGGTTACATTTGCGCATTATCGAAATATGAAGAAAGTGTATGGTACTAAAGTTCTTGAGTATGTGCAAAAATTTGTATTAAAAGTAATAGAAAATTTAAATTTTTATTTCTTGTGAATTTATTTTATTTTTTTATATTATGAATACATATACTACATACTTGAATGAAAGCACATACAAATATGTGACTAATTTCAGTTATTTATCTCCACAAGAATTTATTTTATTATTATTATTTTCAAATTATTGGAGATGAAATTTTTTGATAGCATCTTTCAGTGATAGTCATGCTGAGCAAAAAATTTTTAAAACTTGAAATAAAAGTGAAATTATTACTATTATTATTATTATATTTTTTTAGAATAAATTTTAAGTATTTTTGACTGCTCATATGTATGAAAATCATGATGAATTTTTCCCTTAACTTTATTACTATTTTTTTGCTTACGCATTTGAAGAAAACATATAATTACCGGAACTATAAAAACAGAAAATTCAAAATTAAAACATAAAATATAAATATACTTAAAAATTAATTTATACTTATGATATATGATTGTACAACATATAATTTTTAAACAAACATTGAATATGTTCATTCAATAATGCAAAAAATAATGTACATATACAGATATATATATGAATTCAATTCCAACGATTAAATCAAGGCGTGGAAAATCGCATCTTCACCATTCACTTAAATTGTAAATTATCATAATATGTAACTTTTAGTTATTTAAATATAATAAACTTTCTTCTTTTTAGTGCTGGTTTTTAAATATATACATAGTTTTATTTGATCATATTATTGGGTTAACATAATTTTATATTTTGGCGCCAAATTGTAATAAACGTCAAAAACTAATTCGTGTAAAAGTTATGATAAGGGAAAAAATTCGGTATACAATATTGTTCAAGCGTTGCGACAGCTATTAAAAATGTATACAAAACAATTTCAGCAACGTTCGAACAAACAAACGCAATGAGTATTTTTTAGTAATAATATATAATACAAACATGTAGAGTACTAGCGGTACTTTCGTCACAACTGCCGTCGTCAGTGATTCGTTACAGCTTCAAATGAAAATATTTAATTTGTCGTTTGCCTCGTTTGAAGGATAACTTTTATTTGAATTATTATAATAATACATTAACATGATGAATTTATTTTTTTCTAATTTAAATATTATAAGTAATTAATTAGGTAATATGCCAAGAAAATATTATGTTAATATATTGAAAGTTTCTTTCTTAAGTCTTTTGTTTGTTGTAGAAACATATTGACTTTTCACAGCTCGTAATTAATTACTTTAAAATATACTTCTTTATTTATTTCAGTTAGCATACAGAAAATGAAGTTATATAATTATTATGTTTTAAGTTTTTTTTTTAACGATATCTATTTTTTTAAGAAACTTACACCTACTTTTACTTAATGCAAAAGAATTTTTAATTTAGTAATTATAGATATATGCTTTTAAATGTTATAAATAATTAAATTCAAAAACAATTTTTATTTTCTTTTCAGAAATTGCTTATTAGTTTTAACGCTAACGTTATTTTCAACTAGTATAAATTCACAATTTTTACAATTTGGCCATTTACAGACGCAGCACGGATCAGAATGTGCTTTATCTTTATCCGGCTCTGGTCGATCATCAGCATATGATTATAGAATAAGTTTATTTAGAGGCTCACCGTAAGTATATTTTAGAAAATATGTTAACTTTTTTTTAATTAAAGTTTTAAAAGTTATATTTGTGTTTTTTAGTTATATAATTTTTTTTTTTTATCATGAATCAAGTCGAATATATTCTTCGAGATTTTATTTTATTTTTCTCATTTTGAAAGAAAAACATTCTTCTTTGTTTTCATTATCTATTTGAATTATATTTGAATAAAAAGATTTCTCTTCAATAACTAATAAAATAAGATATAAATTCTTAATGTAATTAATTGCAACGATTTAATTCGACTAAAAATTATGCTTTTTTTGAAGAATGAATTGCAACTTTAATTACAACATTTTTTTACGACCTTCGTCATTAATAACCAAATAAATAAATAATATAAATAAATTTTTATTAGGAGATGAATTGAAAATGAAAATGTTGTGGATTAATCGCCTAATTGTGGTTTGGATTAATTAAATTTTGAAATTTGATATTTGTACGCTGAAGTTAAATTGATTTTAAGTTATGCAATAAAAAAAGATATGTATGTATATGATTTCAACCCTACTTCTTTCACTTCTTAACAAAGAATTTAAATGTATTTAAATATTTCTTTTATAATATGGATCGTCAATGATAATTAAATGTTTCATGATGTAAAGACGACATATTTATATCCATTCACCTGCTGATCATATTTATACAATAAAAAAAACTATAATTAATTAAATTTTTTTAATTTAATTTTCTGTATATTTGTTGCAAGAGTCTTTTGTGCATTGTTTGTTTCACAGATTACAAGACATTATAAGTATATAATAATTTCTGTTAAAATTTAATATAAAATTGTGTGTAAAATTTGGTGAGTATTTATGCTTTTGATTCTGTCATAATCTGGATAGACAGTAAGTAGTACCACAAAAATACAATTGATAATGATAATAGCTTGAAAAAAATAAAAACAAATTATAATTTCTCGAAATCCTTTTTGTTATGTTAATAGGTCAAATTGACAAGAATATTTACAATATTGGAATATTTTTTAATTAATTTGCTTGACTTTAAGTATTTGTTTACTTATATAATAATAATAATAATAATTTCAAGATTTTGAGCCAATACGCAAGAAAATATTTAACACAGCTTAAGTTTTAATTTATGATACAGATGATTGTCCCCCAACCTTTTTTTAATTATATGTATATATATATATATATATATATATGTATATATATATATATATATATATATATATATATATATATATATATATATATATATAATATTCATGGATATGGCACGAAAAAAATTTTCAGTTTTTTCAAAATTTGATTCAAGAGCCTCTTCCGACCATTTCAAAGTCAAATTTTGATTTTTTTTTTTTCATTCAAATATTCGGCCTGTTTCAAATTTCATTATGTTACACAACTTTTAAGAATCAATTGAGATCAAATGTTTCTAACCTCTTGATAGATAACTCGTATTCAATGTGAAGCTGAAAAAGTTGATAATATTGATAATAATAAAATGTTTTGACTGGTTTTACTTTATTCAATATCTATACAATATAAAAAAAATATTCTCATAAAACATGTGTTTATATGTTAATTTGCATATTTCTCTTCTCCGTAATATTAAGTTTATTAAATAATTTTATCATTCATTATTAAAGTCTCTCTAGTCTGGTGAATCTTTCAAGTATATTATATATAATTTTATGTTATTATTTCTGATGCAATATCTTTACATATTCATTTAAAAGAAAAACATTATATTATTATGCTTTCCTTTCAAACAAAAAACTAAAAATAAAAAAAGCAGATGTTAAATGACTTTAGTTTATTATTTTAGTATATTATAAAAATTATATAATCAAAAAATAAAAGCAAATTCATTCTTTAAAGCAGAAAATTCGCACTATTCATTTTATATTTCTTATTTAAATAAAGAGTTCTTTTTTTTTTAATACTGAAACATACATTTAAGTTTTAAAAAATGGCTTAAAGAAACATATAGATTTTGCATTTTAACTTATATATTATATAATTATTTTTTTTTAATATATTTTAAATTTACTGACACCACTTACAATAGCTTGTGGTAATGGTTGTTTCATAAAATATGCAAATTATTTCTATTTATATTTTAAAATTTCTAGACAATGTTACAGTGATCTGCGTGGTTGCTAAAATTAGCTCAAATTTGTTAAAGATTTAATGCGGTTATCAATTTTTTATTTTCTGTATATATATGATTTTTTTTTGTTTTTAAATACAAATTTCCTAACCGGATAATTCGATCATGTTTCATTATTTAAAGGGCCAAATTATATCGGTATATTTTTATAAAGTATTATAGAGATTATTACAAAATGTACTTAAGTCATAAAAAAAAAGTTTCGTGAATAATTGGAACAAAGTAAAATGAAAATAATACAAAATTAATTATAGTAAATTTAAAGAAAATAATTATAAGTTTTTTATGTTGATTTTTAATGGGAATTGAAAATAAATAAATTGATGATTACTTTTCTTCCTGAATTTAATATACTCACAATATTAAAAAGACCAAAATCAAATACAAATCTCCTCAAATTGTAGAAAAGATAAATACTTGTGGAAAAAGTAAAACAAACCAAAACTATTTGGAAAAAAGGTAATCCTTAGAATACAGAGCAGATAGGTTGTTTTAGAGTGTCCAAAATCTACTATGTTACTTACAGCAAAGTTTTTACAATTAGAATTTATTTTTCGGCGTAGGTCTTTTGACGTTTCGTTATTTTAGTATAAAGTTAAACGTAGATTCAAAATAATATAATATTTCTTGTCAGGAGAAAAAAATTTCAAATTAAGTACAATGAGCTTATAGCATTTTGAAAGAATAGTAGATCTGTAATGTGTTATGATATCAATTCAGGTTCAGCAATTTTTACCACTACCAAACCACACTGAATGAAAATATATTTTTATCATATCACGTACAAAAATAGATAAAAGCTTCTTTCACGAACGACTAGCGAAATTAAACAACCCAAACATTGCTTGTGTGATGCATATTATTTGAAGTTTCAAAAATATATATAAATCCTTTAAAAAAAAAATTAAGTATAGGTGTCTTTGATTTTGGTTAGTTTGGGTTGATGAATTTTTTTTTTGCTTATGAATCTAATGAAATTTTTCTTATGCTGTTTGAACACAGATATTTTTTTTACATTTTTTTTTTGTTTCTTGACTAACACCGTATGTTTGCTTAGACAATCATTGGTGGTATGGGCTGTCCCTGCCTTCTTTTATGTTCTTTTTTTTTTTGCATTTGTCTATAAAATTTTAATGTATATTATTTTTCCTTCAAATGATAGTGAAAGTTTATCTTGAATATTTTGTGCAAAAAGTTCCTACAATTTTCCAGTTTGACTTCTTCTTTTTTATTAAATATATACAAGGTTTTTTTTTCTTTTCTATTTTATATGTGCATTATTCAGGACAATTTTATTACAAATTTTATTTCTACTTTTTTTAAAAAATACATAAATAAATTTACAGATTTTTGTTCAATACTCGGAAAATTATTCAAATTCTTAAAAGTGGCATCATGGAATTTAAGTGTTAGACCTTTAATATTAACTTTATAACTATGTAGAAAAACCACAATTCTATTGATATGCCTATTTGCTGTTTTAATTTCAATATTCATATTTATACGGTGAACCGCGGTTTCAAAAAGAAGAAGCGAATAACAGCACTAACAGCGGATACTAAAAATCGAACAAAGTCCAAACTCTATGTCAAAGTGAAATCTAAATAAATCTTAAAGATTTTTTGCTTTTTAAACTCATTTAGTCAGGATATTGAAAAACACAAAATTTTGTAAATATAATTTTAATTTTTTCTAGAGAAAAGAATTATTTTCATTTTGTGGTTTTAGTTACATTACTTTTTTAATATGTACAATGTACAACATACTTGCATACATGTGCATTACGTTGCCTAGAGAAAAGATGTTTCAAAAATGTATATGTAAACATAACAAGAAATAAACATGTGCACTTTGATTTAATGATTACAATTAGATTACTAGTCTTTGGAGGTTCGTTAAATTTGATTTATTTCTGTTGTAATTAATCTACTTGAAATACCACCTAACTGAAATAATTCCTTGTTAGGCTCTTCAATTGCAATGATAAAATTATTGACTATAAGATAAAAAACACATATATTTATAAATGGTCTAATTATCTGTCATTGAGTATATATGTTAAGCAAAGAGTTTTTCGAATTATTTTGGTTTTACAAATTTTTTATTTTCTATTACACCATTTGTCTGTGATACTCTTATTGAAAAAGTGCGGTTGTAAGTGTAATTCTAACAATTGGTTCTTCTGCCTTACTAATCAAGAAGGGCGTAGGTCTATTTTGATAGTTTTGAGATATTTTGGTTTTCTTCTTTTATTTTAGAACATTTATATATATGCTATTGAATTTTCGAGGTCTTTAGAGATAGAAATTAATTTTTAAAAAAGAGGATACGGTCAAGAATGTTAACACTATTCCAAATATGTGATCATGTTAAAAGTTGATCTCAAGTTCTTCTTTGCTGGTCGTTCGTTGAAAGAATTTTTTCAATATATTTGTATGTACATTTTAGATTAAATTAATTCCTGAAAAGTACACTAATGACGACATTGTTTTCGAACTTCTTCGTGTCCTGTTAAATTAATTAATTTTTCGTTACAGAAAATGTTTTCGAGTTAAACAGAACTTAATGTTATGTGTATAGGTTTTAATAAGTTTTTATGATTGATTTATCACAAGAGCTTGAACTATTAAATCTTTTGTCCATGTTTACTTTTACTTATACAATAAATAAAAACATAAACTTCAGCAAGTGGCTTGCTTGGAAAAAGGCTAAATAGAATACCAAATTTTCATTGGTATTTCCGTATATATTTTATAATAGCAATAACAAACAGAACAAAAATCCTTGAGACTTGTTTTTAATTCGTATAGAATTGTACTTCTTATTGCAAAATATTTCAAAATGATAAGGAAAAATCTCAGTTCAGATTTTTAAAAAAGTACCCAAAACGCACAATACAAATATATAATATATTTTATTATTACATTTTTTAATATAAAAACAACTTTCTGCATTTTATTCACGGTGAAATTGAACTATAAGCCCAGTATAACTTAAATTATAATTATTTAATTCTTTTTCATATTTTAAAATTTTTTATGACCCTACTTTCTTAGGTGCAGTACGTGATCGATATTCAGCAAAAGAAAATAAATGTTTCTGAAATTTTCAATACATATAATATTGCATTTGAATTTAAATATAACATTTAGTTTAATTTTTGACAAAATGACGGAAATTATTTTATTTTATCTAACGATGAAATATTTGTAATTAAGGAAAATTGGAAAAAAAAAGCAATATAGTTAAATTGATCATAAAATTTTTTTTATCTTCATCATTCATCCGAAAAATATAAAAATGTTTCTTGTTTTAAATTACATCGGCAAACACTAGGTCATTTCTTTAATTATATTATGTGGCGGCACAAAACCTATCTTAAATTACGCACGTGAAAGTATAAATGCATGCAATATTTTCTGTTTTTTCTTATATAAAAGCAGATATTAATTAAAATACTTATGTTTATGTGTACTGCTATTGTACCATACACAAACTATATTTACAATTAAAATATTTTTCTTTGCAATTGAAAGATTTGCTTAACTTTGAAAAAAAAAAAAAACTTTGAAAACTAGCAATTTTCATTGTAGATATTTTAGTTTCAAGCCAGTTTTCTATTTAATTAACGTACATAGTTATTAAAATTTATATTTTTATGTTTATGTATATTTTTTTATATGTAGTTTCAATCACCTCGAAAATAGAAGTAGATTATTTAAAAGTTCTATGTGACACCTAAAGAATTTCCCGTAAAATCGGTGGAATTGACTAAATGAATTATGTAATACTTACCTATATATTATGCTTCTGAAATTTTTTTTTAAAATAAAGTCAAAAGAAAGTACATCACAAAAATTATATATTTCGTTTTAACCAGAAGTATATGTCCTGATCAAAATGTACAACAAAAAAAAGGAGGAAAAATAGAACGAATGGAAAATTTTTACGTTGTTTCGCTCTAGCCTTGCTATTATTAATAAAAAAGGTCTGAAAATGGTGCAAAAAGTTGAAAAGGTTGTTCCAGCACTGAAAGCAGTGTTGAAAGTAGTAATGAAAAAAGGCCTAAAACCGTCTAAAATAAGCTTTCCAATGGCACTGGTTTCATCCAAATCGGTTCATTGGATCAGAACTTTGCTGGTTACATACACAAACGGACTTAGATTAAGATTTAAAAACATTCGAAAGACAGTAAAACATAATAAGTTAATATCTAAAAAAATATTATTCTGTTTTTTTGTTTTTTCTCACTATTTTATTAAGATAACATTCAATTTTGTTTATTTTCAAAAATGTACGATATAAATTATAAACTACAAAAAACAGATTATTTTGATATTATAATTCACGTCTTCTTGACTTAACTAAATGTTTGATTTATTCTTAATATATTTCTATAATTTATTCATTAAAAGTGAAACAAAAATATAGTTAAACTTATTTTATTATAAATTATTTTGTTAAAAATTCAATTTCAGCAATATTGGATCATGTATCTTTATTACTGAAATTTTCAAACGAATATAATGCTTCTTTATCAAATGTTAAAGGTCTAACCTGGGATGCAAATGCACTATATTTCTGGCTCAAACCAAATATGAATAATATACGCAATATAATAGTGTAGTAATAGAGAATTCTAAATTATATAATACCTATAGTATTTATAGTATAAAACGCAACTTATTATTGATATTTTTTTATAGATAAATTTTTCACATGTGATAAAATATCATGTTTGACGTTTATTAACTTTTTTCCACATAAACTGCATGATAAAATGTTACGAAGAACCTACTTTTTAATATAAGACTAATATGCATAAAAAATTTTATAATAGTTTTTTAACTGGACAAAAATATTTCTTCATTTATTTTACATAATTTTGATTAAATTAAATTTATGGAAATTAAATCACATAAATGTTATAATGACATCATGTAAGGAAAATGTTTTTCATTCACTTTACATATTAAGAAAAATTGATTTTAAATCTGTTAAGTATATTTAGTTGTATAATATTAAAATGTTAAGTTTTATTTAATTCGATTAGGTTTTATAAATTCTATTATGTTACATGTGTAATTATTATACTATTTAAAAATGGAAAACTAAAATAATGGACATTTTAATAGAG
This sequence comes from Hybos culiciformis, assembly GCA_964007475.1. Taxonomy (NCBI): domain Eukaryota; kingdom Metazoa; phylum Arthropoda; class Insecta; order Diptera; family Hybotidae; genus Hybos; species Hybos culiciformis. Next base: position 27,495,505 of record OZ023273.1, on the reverse strand, counting down.
TTAAGAAAGTTTTAGGTATATATTTTATTTTGTAATGGAAATTGGTTTTATAAACAAATAATTAATTACAATGAGGAGTATAATTACTAATTAATATAATGTGTTGATTTGAGAATACAAACTTTAAAGTATTTTTTCTGTACGACTAGGATAAATAAATTGATTTGATTTTTTTTTATCTGCTAATATATTTGTTCCAACTCTTGAACTTCTTCCCATCTTTTTAAGTAATACAATTGTAAATGCTTTTTGTTCTTAAGTACTGCGGAATAAAACATTTAAAAAAATTAAATCAGAGTATTGAATTTTGTCTATCCCTATTTTCGATTACAATTTCTACCTCCAGTTCTAGATAAATCAACATATACAATTTAAATCAAAAAGCAGGTATTGGAGTAAAAACACATAATGGTCACATCGTAATAAATGACTATACAGAAATCTTCATATTTCATAATAATTTTAATGATACTATTTATATGCTAAATAACAACTTTTAAAAAATCTTTACATAAGTAATAAATTACCTTATAAATAACTCAATTGAAATAAATTGTTTAATTACAAAAATTTTTTTTTTAAATATTTGAATGACTAAAATTTGTTTTTATTTATTTTCAGAAATTCATTTTCCGATGACAGTACTTGTATTACTTATGATGCTGTAAATGCAGCTTATTTAGATGCTCGTAAAAGAATTCGTAAGTAAAAAAAAAATTAATAATTTTATTTGTTTATAATGGATTTTAAATGGAGTTTAATAAAAAAAAATAAATTTTATACGATTTTTGCAATGCAATGTTTTGATAAAAAAAAAAAAAGTGAAATTAAATATATAAACAAAAATCATATGTATCTACATAATTTAATAATTTAAAAATAAGAAATAAAATATGTATACATAACTCTACATAAATATTATATTAATATTAACTTTAAATAACTTGTAAAAAATTGAATAAAATGGTTATAATCTTTTGTATGATTGACATTATTCTTTTTTTCTTTTTTCTTTTTTCTTTTTTCTTTATAATGTATGTGATTACAGATGTTTCACAACCCAAAGGAGATTACAAAACTGAAGACATTGCCACTGTTGGCGAATTAATTTTAGATATTTCAATACAATTAGCGCGAAAGTAAGTTTTTATTTTTTTACTATATTATTTTTTTTTTTTTTGAGAAATTGAAATTTCTATGATAACTTATTATGTTGTCTATGTATTATAAATAAATCTATATAATTAGAGTAAATTGAGCGAAAATAAATATTTTTTTTATTTACAAAGTATGTTTGATAAATAAATTAAATGCATTAGTATAATATTGTTAAGTGAGCTGAACCAAATGTACACTGTAAAAAATAATGTAAAATTACACAAAACTTTACACTGCTAGACACGTAAATTTACAGTACTTACCAGGTAAAATTTTTTTCATGGAACATTACAGAATTTTACGTTACAATATTACACAAATTCTGCAAATTTCCTGAATTTTTTGTACTTTTGCAAATCAAACTGAGTTTTTACACAAATTTCTATTAAAATTACATAGATTCTGGAAAAGTAATATATATTTTTAGTAAATAAAGTAAAATTGAATGGTTTTTGGCGTCTGAAACTACATTCTGTAAAACTGTAAAAGTACAAACCAGGTGAAAATTTACATATTGGAAAAACAAAATGTAATAGTTCATGAATTATCGTTGGATAGAAAAAGCCAACGATAATTCATGTAAAATCACTAAAAATTTTTACCAGTGTATAGAAAAAAAAAATTTGGGATGTGAACAGTTTCGAAGAAGTCATTTTAATTTACTTTATATTATAAATTTCAAGTAAAAAATAATTGATATGACTTTCCCTGACATTAAGATGTGATAAGAATTTGACCTGTCAAGTATATTTTTTTTAAAATATCATCAAAATAAATATATATTATAAGCAGATTAGCCGGTTATACAACCTAATACATAAATTAATTAATTTTCTTTTCACACCTGCTTTATTTTCAACCCAAATTCCTTAAATATTTTAAAAAATAATAATAAAAAAAAAATATTGTTTTGTTGTATCTTTGCTGGCTCTTTCCAAATAAACCAGAAGTTAATTTCATTTGATTTAAAAAATAAAAAATAAAAATAGAAAAACCTCAATTGGTTTGGAATTAATAATGACATTATAACTTTCTTATCTTAAATATTCCATTTTATAATACCATAAATTTCTAATGTCTGAAATAATGATAAATCGTTTTTGAAAATAAATCCAGTTGACATTATCGCGATGTTATTTAACATTTCGCTGTCATCATTTTAAAGCGTCATTCATTATTTTTGCATTTATATTTATTTTTAATCCATAAATACTATATTTGTTTACCAAAAACAAAATGATTTCATTTCAGTATTATAATAATAATGAATAAATCTGAAACAACAACCAAATAGACCATAAAGCATATAGTTATTATAATATAATTCTGAAATATTAATAAATGATATCCTAACATAATTTCTATAAAATCCATTCTAAAAACCTTTCTGAGATGTTTGAGCGTTGTATTGTGGAAAACAATAAAACTATGTTAGTTTGATTTTCTATATTTGTTGGCGAAAAAAAAAGTAACTTGTGTGGTGCTTTACTACGGACCAAAAATAATAAATCAGAGAACATTGAAATCCAATTTCAGATTTAGAAATATTTACACAGTTAACAAAAGATAGATTTCATAGAAGTATAATTAATAAAACAAATTATGGGAAACAATTTTGTTGGGATATAAATTTTTTTCAATTTTTAACAAATACTGCGATTCGATATAAAAAACTGAGATTCGATATAAAATATTCTATTACGCTTTTGAAGATCCAAATCCAAGTAAAAACCTTAAACTTTATTAGAAAATCGGAAAAGCATAAAAAAGATTTTATTTTTAAATATTTCGAACTCTCAAGTAATTCAAAGTTATAGAATAATGAGTTACAGTCAAAGATCACCAGTTGTAAGTGTAAGTACCAAAAAAAAGAAAATACATGATTTTGGTGATTTTATTTATTAATAAAAAAAAATCAAATCAAAACAACATGATTTCAATTTATATGATCAAGTTTTATGGTATTTTGTTGATTTGCACCATAATTTAATTAAAATTGACATGTTTGAGAAATAAAATAATTTAATTTTAATTTTATAACAGAATTGAAGAATATTAATTTAATTAAAAAATATAATAACTTGAAAATTTTTTATGTCACACTTTTATTTTCATCACATTCAACATTATTGAAACAAACCTATAGCATTAACGATCCTAGATTAATGTTTTAAATTTAATTAGTTACAAAATTATCGAATATATCGAACACATCATTAATTGTTCCATAATATTATCTCTTTAAGAAATCTGGAAAATTTTTCTTGTACCAGCAACAAATATAGCAACCTAACTTCGCCATTTTAAGACATTTGTTAAAATTAAGACGGATCGAACTGAGAGGTTTCCACAACAGTGGACAAATACCTTAATACATGCATGTGCGAAATATTTTGTGACAAAATTGATGGTACTTACATCATAATACAAAATAATTTATATTGATTTTTAACTTTTTTTTTTTTGCAATTGACTGTAAACATTTTTATACATTGGTTCTTAATTAAGTCACAACATATAATTTTGTTGAGATATTTTATTTTAATTATAACATTTTTTCTTAATAGAAAACTTTCACTATATCGGATATTGCTCATAATGCTGACTTACCACATAAATTTGACAATTTGTTTTTAAAATGTTGATATTTCTATAAAACTTTTGCTCTACGCGTAATCTCTATTTTTTATAATTTCGTGCAGGCTTAGGCCTACGTAATTACGAAATTATATATTTTTTAAGTAATTTAAGTAAGTATAACAATAATAATATTTGCATGACAAAATTGTCTCCAAGCATAAACAAAATGTTTTGGGTGATAATAATTACTTAAAATAAAATTAAAATTAACTCTTTTAGAGAAATAGGAGTAAGGAAATTGTTTTCTACATTGATAAATCGATCAACCTACATACCAAATTTAAATTTTTTATAAATAATAATATATCTATAGCTTATTTATGATCACATACACTATAGACTATTTATAATTTGTATTTACACAATATTATGCAAAGAAAGATGAAAGGAAACACATACATAAATTTGCTGTCCGTCAAAAAATCATTATATCACAATTCAATTGAGTTAACCAATAAACGTAATGGTTTTAATTCCATTCAACATAATTATATTCTAATTATATTGTCGTCTTATAAGACTAATAAAATTATTGCACATCAGCAATGTATAGAAATCTTTTATTATGAAAATATATGTTTGATTTTATTTCTAAGATTTATAAGTTTAAGAAATAAGGCAATTTAATTTCACAGACATTAAAATTCTACTTAGGTACAAAAAATGAATATAATCTCATTTGCTTTTACTGCTTCTTATAATTAAATCACATTTTTTTGTTCTTTATAATTTAATATATATTTTTGTATTAGTAATTCTTGAATTTTGAGATGGCAGTAGTGTTTTTTTTTATCTTAACCTTTAATTTAATCTATATATACAATATCTTTACATAATTGTTTGATTGATAATTCAAAGTTACAAAAAACTTTGAATAACTAAAATTTGCGACAAATCTTCTTCTTTACCAGGTCATCAAAGCAAAAATAATCATAAAAACTAAATAGAGCTATCATTTCGAGATTAAATTAAACACTAATAAGGGCGTTAATAAATAGTTCGGTAGTTCTAACTTTCTTTTTTATGAAAAAAAAATAAATATCGAAAAATTTCAAATTAGTTTGTGAAATTAAAATAAATATAACATTCGGTTAGAGATCAAAGAAAAATCCTTTTTTTTTTTAAGATTGAACATAGTTACTTTTATTAATAATTACAATTTCAATTATTTTGAAATTTACTTTCACCCTTTCACTTGCTGAGTGAAAAAATTTTGAATTACAATTTATAATATACAATACAGAAAACAGAGATTTATAATGATGAAGAAGCTCTATAAAAAAAATAATTTTTTTCCTAACATCTAAAAGATATTACAAATTGTAGCTTGTTAATTCATATAATTATGTTCACATATTAATGTTTTAATTAAATCCAGTAGGGAAATATTCCTAAACTCATCATAGAAATAAAAAATATTATTACATGATAATATTTATTTATTTTTATTCAAAATTATAATTTCGATATGAAATTTGCGTTATAAGCTTTTCTTCTATTAAAAAAATTTGAAATGTTGATTTTAATATTTTTTTTTCGAATTGAATTTAATGTATATACTATAGTCGATCCTAGCGTGAACATTCTTTTGCTCTAGCCTAAGTAGTATTTATTAAATTCAGAAAATTCATACTTTCACTTTTTCCCGAATTTTTCAATTTTCCGAGTAACTTTTCCAATTTTTCTTTCTCTAAAAACCTTAGTCGAACTATTACCAATCAACATAAATAAATATTCCAAATCGGTGCAACCGTTTAATTACATTTCATTTTGATTTATGTAAACAACAGAGACTTAATAACATCATAATTGAATTCAAAGCATACAATTAAAAATATATACTTAATAAAAACACATCTTATCTGCATCCAAATTTGAATAGTATTATTCTCGTTCTTTTTTTAAGATTCTACATTTTTATCATGTTCCAAAATTTTCTCATTCAAAAAGACTCTTGATACAACTTCCTTTTCATGTGAAAAACAAATTTATCAAATAATTAAATAAATTAAATTTATTATTTTATGTTTAACATTTTTTTCGTCTAACTACAATTTAAGACGAGCCTGGTGATAAAATTATCACACAAAAATTTAAATTATAAATATTTGAATTCATCATGTTTTAAACATAACTTTTTACAAATTTCTAAAATAATTTTAGGCTCTTGACTATAAAAAATCTTTTCTCTTATAAATAAATTTATTACTTTGATGTGCTTTTACCTTGCAATTAATTTATTTATATATTATGTTTGAGAAAAAAATATATTAAAATATTTGATTAAAAATTATGAATTAAATTCCACAATTTGTACATATATATAATATCGTATTGCATATATAAATATTTTATTCGCGCTTCTATTTTTATTCGCATTTTTTTTTCCTTTGCACCGCAAAAATATTTTTTCATGAAATTATAGAAATGTGTATAAATGTATAATAAAAAAAATAATATAATATATATACATAATATATATTGTTAAAGAAAGCGAAAGTCATTATCAAGTTTTATTAATGATATAATTTCAAATGAGCGCGCATTTTTAAAAAAGTTTTTTTTTTCCTGTTATAAATCTCGTAAGATGAAGTAGATCATATTTCTTAATTGTCGCCGCATATGTAGTCATTACATAAAAAAATAAACAAAAAAAATTAAATCATTTTCAAAACTTGATAATGAATAAAATTGCAACCAAAATAACATCTTTCTCAGGACAAGAGATCATATACACAAAATCTTATTAAAGTAGTAAAAAGACATTGATAATATCTAGATCTAATGCCTTTTAAACGTATTTTAAAATTATTTAAAAAATTCTTTGTACTTTTTTTAATATAAAGAAATTGTTCGCCGGATTCAAAGTTGATGGTTTGAAGCCAAAATATGTAATGAAACCGATCCCTGATTCTCTGTCTGTCTGTTTTTAATACTTGTAACTGCTTTCAAACACAACAGAACTTCTTCAAATTTGTCTCTTGAGTTAAATATTTCGTACACTTTTTAATTTTTTGAATCATAAACACCTAATTTAGAGTGTTAAATTGAAAAAATATATCTACATATCTACTTTGAGCGTTTAAGCCGCGCAAACCAAAATGGAAATATGTGTGTATTTCGCAATTTTTATTTTTTTTAATTAATAATTTCGCATAATCCCATATAGTTTGTAAAGCTAGTAACACACAATAGTTTTAATTAATTTATTGTTAATAAAGTGTTTTTTTTTTATACCATTGCAACTCAACTGAACGCACATAATTAAGCTTAAAAGGTTTTAAATTAATAAAATGTTTGTCAAGTTTTTTCATTACAATAATTTTTTATTAATTTTATTTTTGCAAGATAAATTCCGAAATTATCAAGCTTAGTATAATATGGATTACAATAATAATTACTATTATTATTATGAGAGTCCATAAATCAGAAATAAAAAACGTACTTCAAACTACATAACATTACAATTGGTCAATTTCTATGTTAATTTGCGGTCTAAAAATAAATGCCAATTCTATTAAACATTTAAAAGTTATTATTTTTGAACATTTTGGGAATTTCAACAATACCGATTATATAAGGAGTAATTAGTGTTGAAAGTTTTTACTTGAAAGTAAAATTTGTTAAATTAAATAAAAACTGATATATTATGTAACTATAATAATTTGTTTGTTTGTTTAGTTTTATCAGGATGTCAATATTTAATGAATGTACTATGTATTTTAGAAGTTCTCCTCATTGCCCTCATTAAATAGGTACATTTACAATCATTCATCATAATTTAATAATCCAAAATTTTTCACGAAATGACGTAACATAAATTTGGAAGCGACTTCTTTTAAAATATGTATTTAAGCACAATGTAAACAAAAACTATAATATAATAACTATTATTTGGAGTTTGAATACAATTTTATATTAATATAAAACGTGTTAAAAATAATTTTATCCCAAAAATCTTACAAAACTTAATAAAACATTTTTTTTATTTTAATAAAATATTTTCACGCGAATATAATTTCAAAATGTCACGATTCTTTTTGTAATTTTGAGCCTATAATTCTATATAATGATATGTTATATATTTAGGTTAAACTAGGTATTTATATTTTTGGGTTACACTTTTTTTTCTGCACACATGACAAACATGAATTTATTTAAATCTTCAATAAATATTTATATTAAAAGTTTTAAAATCAAAGTATAGGTATATATATGATTTAATATCACAAATTAAGGATTAATTCTAAATCCCTGATCAGGGTCGAATGATATACAATTATGTTTTGAAAGCTTATATTGTAAATTTTGTTTTAATTCATTAAATTATATTATGATTGTCTTAGATATACACCAAATTGAATAATAACATCGAAAAAATCTAGATCAACTTTATCTATTATTTGAGTTATAGCATTATGTAGAATGAGTAATATTATGATTTCGTATTCATTGAAAATATTTTTTTTTGTATTTTATTTGACTAAACAAAAAAATATTAACTAATACCTAAGTTTCAAAAAGCTTAATCTTGGTGCGTTGCCTTAACGTCCATCAATTTTACATGTCACTTTTGAAACGACATGAAGTCAATTAAGTTTATGTCACTTTATAAAACATTTCACATAATCATCGAAGGGTTAATATAAAATCATAGATTACAGTTTAGTTTCCAATTACATTGCTTCATTGTTATTATTCTATGTTGCACCATAACTTTAACATCAAGTTAACAAAAGAAAAATTGAAAATATTCCAATCAATGTAATAATGTTAAGCTTTCAAGCTTAAATTTAAAATTCGTGTAGATTTTTTTTTTACTAACGATTTTGGATTAACCACGATCTGATACTTATGTATTTCTGAAGAAATATTGTATAAATTTTTTTTTATTATAATATTGTATGTATTTATTCATTATAATATCAAATGCTCAAAGGTGGGCTTCTTTAGTTACTACAAAAGAGCATAAAAAAATATATATATAAGCACTGTTGCATAATAATTCTACACAATTTCAACTAATAGTATAAATTTGTCATTCATATAAGAATTTATGTTAATACATAAGTTAAATATCAATAATACACTATGTATGCAATTTTTTTTTAAATATTTTATGCACATCATAAAAGTTATAGTTTATGCTTTAATATTTTCTGATAAAAAGTTGGTCATCAAATTTTTCACTCCAGGTTTCAACAGTACAAAAACTTGATGTATTTCTTTTAAACACTTCTTATTCTTATTATTTTTGGGTTTTTGGATTGCCATCTTCATTAATTTTGTAATTCTGTCAAATGAATCTAAGTTTCTGCTACCAAGTTTTACGCAACTTCGAAAGAATATCACAAGTGTAAGTCATGATTGTGGAATAGCTGTTTTTAACTGTCAATGAAAGTTTTATGATTAAATAAATATTTACATGCATTATTTTGTAAATGAATAACCAGTCAAGCATTATTTTGTAAATGAATAATCAGTCTACCTATGAATACCGACTGTCTGAGTAAGTACTAAAGTCATGATATTTTTAGTACAAACAATAATAATATTTTTTTTAAATCTAATGGTCTTAATGTTTTCTATAGTTCATAAAAAATGTAATTGCATATATCTTTGACGCAATTGTCTTCCATTTACGCTATTATTCTTCTTTTTTTTCACATGTATATGGTACATACATATATATATATATGACTGCCTAATTATATTGTTTCGAAGAATGTGCTCTTAAACAACTATTTTGAAATGTAAAAAAAAACTTCTTCATATCAACATTATATAAAAAAAGAGTAAAATAAATCAAGAAAATTCAATAATTTGTATTTTTTTACTTTAATTTGTAGAATAAATGTATATTTTTATTTATTATTATATTTACTTACGTATATACATGTCATATACTATATACATATATACAACATACATACAAACTAATAAATTTTATCAATAGCAATTTGTTCATCGTAAATATAACTTTATGTTAATATAAAACAAACTAATTAAAATAAATTTGTATCAAGGTAGTATACAGAAGTTGTTATAATAAATTTATACATTAATTATGGTCGATTACTTTTCAATCGCGAGTTTAGCACCTCTTATCTTATGCTGATGTTAATTTATTCTGTAAAAGAAATTAGAAAAAAAATACAATGTCTTGCACGAAAATAAATTACAAAATTAATTACAGACTATATTTAATGATATTGAAATTTATTTCTTAAACTACAAATACAATAATTTTGTTTTGACACACTTATCATCAAAATATATATCTATTTAATGTATAAAAATATGAAAATATATTATTATTTTAAACTTTAAAATGATTTGATTTATTTATGATTCGAATTTTTTCGAATTATGATGACCTAACTGTGTTACACGAAAAAAAAACAGAAGATTCTTTTTAACTTTTCAATTATTCAATCTTTTACGATATATTTTATCAAAATTATTAATTTACTTAAGTGTTGCATATTTCCTAACATATATAATCATTAATCATTATGTTTTTTCTTAAGTATGATTTTTTTTAATATTAAAAACAATTCACATATAAACAATAAACAATTATGAGAGTAATAAAATTTAATTCAAAATAACATATTTTTATACTACTTCAATAGTCTGTTTTTCAATTTAGTTAAATCGTGCACTTGAGGAATTTAATTTTTAAAAAATATCAAAATAAATATTTCATATATCGTTAAATAACATAATCTGTTACATAATTGCCCAAAAAAATTTAAAAATATATTTATGTTAATATTATAGATTAAAATAACATATCTCTACAAGGTTTATTTATATAAGATATGTACAAACAAAATTTAGATTAATACAATATATACGATGTCTTAATGACATCCCAACAATTAACATCCCAAAAATTCAGATTTTTTCCATTATGTTAAATTGGGATCAGGAGTTTTTCATTTAATCTTGCATTTGTCAATTATTCTTTTTTAGCAATTTGAATACATATAGAGATGGTAGATTATTGTTAGGCACTGAAGTCACATTTTTAGAGTTAATTATTGTAAATATAAGAATACCAAACTTATAGTTTTTATACTGAATTCAGCTGCAAAGCGCCACGTATTTTGCGATCAAAATGGCCTTTCCTGTTTGTTAAAAACATTAGGACTTAAAGATCAAAAATCATATTAAAGCAGGGAAAATATTTAAGAAATCAATGATTAAAAAAGCTACCGATTATTCTGTATTATTTCAAAAACTAAATTATTATAGGATGAACTCTGTATTCATTTTTTACTTTGTTTCAAATAATTAATCAAAAATAAAATTTATTTTCTCAATATAGTCAGTTGAATTCCTGTTTGTCCAAATTATCAATAGTTGTGATTGGTGATAAACTATTTTTAAAATTTTAATTAGGAATTTATGTTGCCATTATGTCGCTAACAATCAGTCAAAAATTATTAGATTTTTATTAGTTAAAATATCTTTGAACAAGTTTCAGTTATAATATTAAGGTTTGAAAGTAGATTAATCAAATTAATATTGGAAAAACTATCATTTATATATAAGCTCCAATCTCATTAAATGAATTAAAAATAGATTTAGCACAAAACATATAGGATTATAAAGAAAAACAAATAAATTCTTAAATTTCTTATATTCATTGAAATTTCTTAAGTTTAAAAAGAAACAAAAATCAAATATTTTTTTATTAAAAGTAGAGTAATTCTCTTTCAAATAAATTGCTAATTTTGTAGTTTACTGGACGTAATTTTAATTTCCCAGTATTCTGATTAATTATGGAAAGAAGAAAAAGTTTGTATTACCTTCAAGCATTGTTCTCTTTATGATCTTACTTTGCCAGCGAAATAAATTTCGATGCAATTTATTCTTAATTACCTACACAATGTGGGTACATAATTTTTTTTTGTTATTCATTGAAATTTCTCTACTTCCTTCAATCGTAATCAAATCACTATTATTTACAACTATATAAGTAAGTGGACACCTTGATCTTAACATCAAACCTTCGCATTTATCAAAAGTTGTTAAAAATCAAGAACAAATATTTTACGTATAATTGTTTTTTTTTAAATTAAATATGTATTTTACAATTATTTCAAATAAGAAAATATAATAAAATATTATTGATGTTTTTGATTATTGAACAACGTTATTCTAATATCTGTAATAATATTCTCAAAATGTATAGAAGAATTGATTATTACTATACTCCCATTTAATTTAATTTTATCTCTTTTTTTTTTAATTCACTGAATTACTTAATTGATACTCTCTATAAATCTGTACATAGTTAGGAGATAATCTAAAAACCAATATAAAACATTATGAATGAGCTTATAAGGTTTGTTCGTCATGTCATAATCCATATTATAATTTCCCATAAATATTTCCCACTAGCTCACTTTTTCGAGACATCTTTTAGGTACCATAATTTATTTGATTTATTAAAATCGGTTTATTTATAAGAGAGTGGTAGAGCATTTCTAACAACAGGTCTTAACTCGGGAAATTTTTTAATTTTATGCTCCCTGTACTATCCCTGTTTCACTTCAAACATCTTATAATCAATGTATAACTTATGAATTAAATTTTTCTTTATATAATTTCATATAACTACTGGAAAGGATAGATTATTCGAGTTTTTATTAAATTTAGCAACAAAGGAATAATTCAGATTCCGGACACTATTTCAATAGCACTGAATCTAAGTTAATCAGGATTATTGTCCTTCTTATCTTATTACATTGAAGTAAAATTGTTATCATCTATAAATTGCTATCATTATAAATTATTGTAAAAAAAAACATTTTTCTACATAACAATTTAACAAAATTTTTGATTTGTAACAAAATTATTTTTAAAAAAATCATAATATACTTGAATTAATTCAATTCACGTTTTTATTCAATAATTTTTATTATTGTTCAAGTGAAGTAATACTTAATTTTTTCGAAATTTCGAAAATTGAAATTTTTTTTATAATTTTGATGTTAGATATTGTATATAAGAAGGTATTATATATAAATGATATGTACTGTGTACATATTTCTTTTAATAATGTAATAAATTGCAGAATTTTTGTTAATTTAATAACAATAATATGATATTAAAAAGAATATTATCGTGATTTTTATTGAGGATGAAAGCACGTTTATTTGACTTAATATTGTCACAGTTTAACCATCTTCAGTTTATTAAAGTAATCTTTTTTGCATAATTCTTCAGATAATTAAATATTTTGAAATTCTTTTGTGTACAAAATTTTGGTATGATTAGCTCTCAAGTTTACTAAATAAGTTGAAACAATTTATGTTATGTCGGCGGCGTCGTCTTTGATAAAATAGTGATTTGTGGTAGATAAATATCTTAATTTTCTTTACTTATTTATTTTTTTAGTTAGATTTCAGAAAAGAATATATAAAAATTTTATTTCAAAGCGGATCAATTCACAAAAAAATTAATATCACTTTCACTTATAAAATTATTCAAAATGTATAAATATTTATTGGAGTTTTTTTTTTATATTTTTATTAAATTTAAGTTCAATATTGTTAAAATAAATTAAAGATTTTTTAGATAAAAATTGATTCAAAATTAGTGTTTTTTTATTTTTAAAATAGTATTTGCAATCCGGAAATTCGACAGCTCAATTGTTTTATTAAACTTAATAAAGAAAATTAACAATAAGCTTTTATCGCTTTTCATTTTTAATAGTCTTTGAAGGTACTGGTTTGTAGCTTCGTTAAAAAACGTTCATAATATTATTTTGATAATTGATTCCTCGATGGTAATATTGCTTTTGTAAGATCTTGCATTTCGACATTAAAAATTAAAAGTGGGAATGAATTTTAATTAATTAAACAAAAATTTGTTTTTAAAAATTTCAAGTTGTGTATTCAGGAAGAGAAAAATTTTATTGTGATATGAAATTTATCACTTTAAATTTTAAAAACATAAAAAATTTAATAATATTATTAAAAATATGTAAATAAATTTATAGAGCACGCAATTTAAATGAATTTATAAATTTTCTTAATGCTCACAAAAATTTGTAATTGTAATGTATAACAACACTATATACTATATTATACCTATACCATACCTTATTAAAATTATTTTTTCTAGCTAAAGAAAACCACTAATAATTACAGCTACCTATACCAAAGTTTTTTTTTTATTTAGTTTTCCTAAAACTTAAAGTAATAAAATTTTGCACGCAATAAATGAATTTCAGAGTTTTCAAAAACTAATTGAATAAAGGAAATAAATTTATGCTGCAGTGATAAATTTAACTTTTAATCGGTTCCAAACATTAAAACATATCTTCAAATGAAAAATAAATAATTAATAATTTGTTAATGTTAATTTGAATTACATAAATATATGATATTTATGTTAGTTAGTTTGAAATCCTAAGTTTTAAGTTTTTCGAAGAAATTTAGTATTTCTTGTTAGCTACAATTTTATCGCGAAGGTGTTAATATAATTAAAACTACAATTACCATCGAAAGCTATATTACTGCTATTTGGTTGAGTAATTATTTGAACGCCACCCAAAACACCGTTCGCAAGGCATTCAAATTTTTTCCAATATATCTACAACGTATCTTGAGAAAATAATATTATGTTATCGGCTTTAAATAAATGTATATTTGTATTATTATAATTAATTATGAATCCACGATCAGTAGTACTAAATTTATATATTCTTTCAGATATGGATTATCTTACGAAGAGATCGAAAAAGGTATGCCAACAATTGACACATCAAAAACATTGATTAGAGAAATATGTCCACCATTCTTTTCTGGTGTAGAATGCCGCCCTGGTAAATATAGACGTTTTGATGGCCTTTGTAATAATATTGAACACCCAACATGGGGTGCCACAAGTGCACCGTTCCAACGATTAATAGGCCCACTTTATTCAGATGGAATTAATGCACCAAGAGTTTCAGTCACTGGAAGAGATTTGCCATTGAGTAGAGTTGTCTCAAGAACATTACATCCAGATGAAGGCTATCATGATCATGCTGGTACTGTTATGGTTATTGCATGGGGTCAATTTATGGATCATGATTTTACTTTAACTGGAACTCCATTAGGTAAATTGGAATTTAAAAATTAAAACAAAACCTACTTTACAATTTTCCAAAATTTGATATAAAATACTTACTTTGGAAATTAAAAATATTTGGACATAATCGGAGACTGAACATATTTTACGGTTCTTACAAATTAGCATTTTCGCATGTATTTATTTTCTTGTAAATCAATTTTAAACCTTCCAGTCAAAATAGATCGCTCGGAAAATCACTATCTCCTATTCGGTTGTCTCATTTTTGTCAAACTCAAAATCTTTGATACTTGTTTTGATGAAAGTATATAAACTGATATATATATAAATTGTTTATTTATACAACTAATTCAGTTACAATTTGCCATATAATTTTTTTAATTTATTCTTCTTACAGATCCAATCAATCGAAATGATCCAGAAGAATGTTGCAAACGTCCACAACATTTGAAACATCCGTACTGTAATGAAATTCGTGTGCCTGATGATGATTATTTCTATCGATTGTTTAATGTTAAATGTATAGATTTTGTACGAGGTTTTCCTTCACCCAGACCAGGATGTAGACTTGGTAAAAAAGCTTATTTTCTTTTACATATTTATTTATTGTGCATACCTACATTAATTCATTAAACTGATTTAAAAAAAAAAAAACTTTTTATTTTTATTTAGGTTCGAGACAACAGTTTAACACATTGACAGGTGTCATTGATGCTAACACTGTTTACGGAGTTACCGAAAAATTTTCACGAAAATTAAGAGCAGGTTATGGCGGACTATTAAGAATGAATCCAGTTTTTAATGAGTACGGCTTAAAAGACTTGCTTCCATTGAAACTTGATATTCCAGATGAAGGATGTACTCGCCCAAATAAATCAATGTTTTGCTTCGAAGCTGGAGAAATTCGAGTAAATGAACAATTGGTCTTAACTTGCATGCACACTTTACTAGCGAGAGAACATAATCGTCTCGCCAATGGATTGGCTCAAGTTAATCCTCATTGGGATGATGAAACATTGTTCCAAGAGGCAAGAAGAATTAATATTGCAATAGTTCAACACGTAACTTACAACGAATTCCTTCCAATTTTACTAGGAAAAGAAATTATGGAAAAATTCGGCTTAATTTTAGCAAAAGATGGATATTGGGATGGTTATGATTCAACTGTTAATCCAGGAATTATAGATGCATTTGCCGGCGCCGCTTTTCGTTTTGGGCATTCATTGTTACCAACAGCGGTTGAACGCTGGTCAAAAGCACACAAATTTATTGCTTCAAAACGGTTATCAGACTTAATTCGACGTCCATATGATTTATATCGAGCTGGTGTTCTTGATGAATATTTTATGGGCTTAATGAATCAAGTTGCACAAGCTATGGATGATTCAATTACACAAGAAGTAACGAATCACTTATTTAAAAAAGAAGGCCATCGATTTGGGCTGGATTTGGTAGCATTCAATATGCAACGAGGACGTGAATTCGGTTTACCTGGTTATATGGAATTTAGAAAATTCTGTGGACTACCAACCTCTGATAAATGGTATGACATGATTGGCTCTATGCCTAATGAAACAATCCGAAGATATGAAAGTATATTCGAGTAAGTTTTAAATTATCCTTTAAAATTAAATTTCATATCTACAATAGATGCATGTTTATTAAAGTGTTCATGTTCATAAAAACATGTTTTTCAATTTTTAATTTCAATTAATTTTTCAATTTTTATTTTAGGCATCCAGCTGATCTTGATTTATGGTCTGGTGGAGTATCAGAAAAATCTCTACCCGGTTCAATGTTGGGACCAACATTTGCTTGCGTAATTGCTACTCAACTAAGCTACATTCGACGCGGCGATCGATTTTGGTACGAATTACCGAATCAACCATCATCATTTACGCCAGAACAATTGCAAGAAATTAGAAAAGCTAAATTATCTCGATTGATTTGTGATAATACTGATTTAATTGACACAATACAAATTTATCCAATGGTTTT
The DNA here is from genome assembly GCA_964007475.1 of Hybos culiciformis. Taxonomy (NCBI): domain Eukaryota; kingdom Metazoa; phylum Arthropoda; class Insecta; order Diptera; family Hybotidae; genus Hybos; species Hybos culiciformis. Next base: position 27,478,618 of record OZ023273.1, on the reverse strand, counting down.
ACCAGATCACGAGATGTAAGTAAATGAAAATATTTATAAATTTACGAATTCTAATAAATAAATTTTCAGTAATCCAAGAGTACCTTGTAAATCAGGGATATTGCCATCTATAGATCTCTCTAAGTGGTCTGATTTTCAATCAGACTATTCACCACATCAATATGTAAGTTATCCTTGGAAAAAATATTTTAGGTGGTGAACTTTTGATCAAGCTCATTGGTATTTGCTTCCATAAAGAGTTAGCATTAACTGGCAGCTTTTGTATTAGAATCATAAAACTTTTTTTTATTGTTTATTAGTAATTTTTTAAAAAACTTTTGGAAATTATTAAATAACGTTTTTTAAATTATTATAATAAAGAATTTGAGAATTATCAAAATAAATAACGATATCTTTTCTAAAAAAATTTGTGTTATTTTTAAAGAATAACTACTTTAACTTTTGTATCACACATTAGCTAAATTTTTTGGGAACTTGTCTTCTTCAACATACATAAGAACTTAAATCTACATTTTATATCGCTGCAATTTCTTTCAATTTGATTAGTTAAGGACTGAGACTAACACAATTTTTATTGCTTTTATTTAAATTTAAAATTTATACTGGAAGGCTTAGTATTTTGTAACAAAAATTCCAATTCCCATATTATCAATATTAATTCTTCTGTTTATATGAAATCATTGAGTAATAATATGAATTGCTGTAGCTTCGCATAATTTTCGTTTGAGACATTATATTGAACAATAAAATTGATATAATGCTCAAGTATAACGTCCAGAACTTCCATCAAGTAGCAAAACAAACATTTCTATTTAAAAAATATTTATAGTTTTTAAATTTTGAAATTTTTATATTTAATTATTTTTATTTATTTTTTTTTAGAATATTTTGAATGAACTTCCAGATACCGTGGTAAACTTCAAAAAATAAATTATAAATTTTTCAAAAAGACGCACACAATTTCACTTTTGCACGCATACAATCTAGTTCTTGTTTATAATTTTAATTTTTTTTTTTAATTTTTCATTTTTATTTATAATTATGTACATTACACCATGTTTAATTTTTCACTCCCACATTAGATTATTTTAAAACAAATAATGTTCAAATTAAATAAAATATAATATATTTTCAATAATTTTCAGGCTGTTAAATTTATTTAAATTTCAATTATAATAGAAGTTAGATTTAGCAAAATTCAGACAAAAAATTAAATATTTTGGAAAATCAAAGTTACGACCCGGAATAATTTTGTAATAAAAACAGTAAGTAAATGACACACGTTTCTTGATATTATTTTCCAAAATTCAGTAAATAAAATTTAACAGCCTCAAAATTTATTTTTTTGAAAATTTTAGTAATATGTAAATATAACCTAAATTAAATAAATGTATCAGAGCTCAGTTGCTGAAAGCAAAAGTAGCTCCAAACAGAAAATATTTTGTACATACATACTGAAATTTTTAATCTTCATGTAATTTATGTTTTAGGCTCTTATAGTCTATTAATTTTTATATATATGTATATGTAGGTCAAAAATGTTTGTGCACTATACACACTACATAACAGCAAATAAAAATGCAAGAAACCTGAGGTAAATTTTTTAAGTTTAATAGTCAACAAAAGTTCACTTACTTAGCTTTTTATCTTCTACACATTTTCATCCAGTAAATAAAGACAAAAATGATTAAAGTAAAATCACTAAGCAGAAAGTAAAATCACTAATGTAAACATGAATTAGACTGTACATTGTACAAGTTACCACAATACTCATAATGTCTAGTTTGGGGATGCTGTTTTAAAGTTTATGAAAGAATATTTATTTATTTATTCATTGTTTAACTGAAACAATTAATGGTTGCATATTCTTAATTTTTATTTTATTGAAATAAATTATTGGAGAGAAACAAAGTTATCAAAATAGTTCAATATATTCTTTTTTGAGTTGAACTTCCGAATTTCTACATTAAAACTATTTTGATGTCGAATATTAATAACACGAATGACTTTCATATGTTTTTAAGTGATTATAATCATGTTAAAATTGTTCAAAAATAAACATTATCATATAATAATACAGAAAAAAAATTTGTTTTGCTATGCTGATAACTTAGCTCTTCACCTTAAATTGTAATTTTAAATAATAATAATCCCTGTATGTTTATTGGTTTTTTAGACATAAAAATAATGTATAAAAGAAGCAAATAATTTTAATTCCCTTATTGAAATATTTTGGTTAAAATTTCAATTCTAATTTCATTTAAAATGAAAAAAATGTACCCTTTATGTGTTCTAAATAATTAATCTCATTCCACTTTTTTAATTCATAATTAATTTCTTTCATTTAGATTTTTTAAGTTAAATTTAGAGAAAACGCAAGTATTTATCAAAGTCTACATACATTTTCATTTATTTGTGATTAAAACTTGGAAAAAGTGTGAACAAAAAATACCACAATTAAGTGCTGCAGTTAATTTGCAGATCACTGTATTTAGGTAAGGTTAGATTAGGTTACACGGGTGGAAAATTTTACTACCTACCTAGTACCTTTCTTTGAAGATTTGTCTTCCATTTACCCTGATTGCATTTTTGTTTGGCTTTTAATGACGCAGACGCACATACCTACTTATAGTAGTTATTTCCTGAATAATCTATTAGACATTATTATGGAATAGTAATACTTTGTTCGAACCTGAAAATATTTCCGGAAAAAAGTGGAATTTAACAGTTCCGAAAAAAATAGGTGCGAACAAGATATAACCATAGAGTAATAATATTTATAAGAGGGTCAGAATTCATACAAGTAAATTTCAGAATTTTTTTTTTAAATAACTCAAAAATGATGACAATATTTTCAATGTATTGAATAAAAATTTCATACTCAAATGTGTTTATTCTTAATACAATAATAAAAATAATAAAATTAAGAATAAAAACATTTGAGTTAAAAAATTTAACTAAATGCATTCAAAATATTGTCATAATTATGAAAAAAATTTACTTGTATGAATTCTGTCCCTCTTATAAATATTATTACTCAATGATATAACATAACTGGTATTAAAGTAGCACGTTTGATTGGTTCTTATTCATAATTTAAATAAGGTTTTTACAACTATATCGAGTTGAATTTTTTTTTTTTTTGATTAAATTAAAATTTCACTTTTATGACGAGTTCCACATTTCTATATAAAACCATCTTCAAATTATTAAGATGGTTAGGTGGTGTGAAATGTTTATTAAAAAGTCTATAATCAAACACGAATTTCTTTTTTTTATCAGTTTTCAAAAATATTTCATGGATTTTTTTTCAAACGTATATTGCTAATATCATAAAGGAAGTATAAATAGAGGAATTAGTCCCATACAAAAAATGCTAATAAAAATAGTGAAACAAAAAATCCATATAACAACCCGATGAGCTTTTTTTTTGTATTTTTTGTGAATTTCACTCTCACAAATGCTCGTAAAACTTCAAAAATAACAACAGTTCTATACAATTTTTAAAGTTTTAAAAGCTTTTGTAAGAATGGAAGTCTAAAAAACACAAAAAAAAATCTCTTGGGGTTGTGATATGGATTTTTTGTTTCACTATTTTTATTAGCATTTTTTGTATGGGACTAATTCCTCTATTTATACTTCCTTTATGCTAATACTCATATACCTTTCAAAATTTAAGTTTTGTTTAAAAAAATTGTTTTGTCAAGAAATTTTTAATTAATTATTTCGAAAACTCTTAATAAATTACTAATGAAAAAGAAATTGTTAAAATTATTACATTATTAAGTTATTCTTATGTTAAGTCATTAACTTTCGATTCCAGCATTTGATATTTTTTACTTTTTTTTTAGTTTAACGAATTTTATTTTTTAAATCGACTCTGAAACCTGATACTACTGATACAACAGCCATACTTTTAATAATTATTTTTAACAAAATTCTCCCTATAATTTTTTTCTTAAAAAATTGTAAAATAGTTAAGTAAAATATGCATAATATTTAATATGATTTTAATTTTGTGTCTGTTTTCAATATAATAATATGTAGCTTAATTTACTGAACGGTTTAATACAATTGATCATTGCATTAAAATCATGTCAGCTTAAATCTGAATCAATTTATTTACAACAAATAAAATATGTAACTTATATCATTGCAATTTAGTAAAACGTACCTATATATTTTCCGTACATCATTTCAAGTCTTCGATTTCTTAATATGGTAATTTGAATAAACATAAAAAAAATTAAACTTGAAAAACATTTGAAATTGATAGATATTTTGACAACCTCGGCATTTGGCCCTTTCGATCATTTTTTTAAAACTGAAAGATAATTAAACATGAAATTCACCATCTCGATGTTGATCTAAATTTAGTGTTGTTCGTATGGAGAAGAAAATTTTTATATATTTTTTCAAGTCACATATATAAATACTCAAGTTTAAGCTGAAGTTATTTAATTATTATTTTTAAAATGTAAATATTTTTTCTTATATAAAGAAGGATCTAAATTTTATTCAAGAATTTATAATTTTATTAAATAAGTTTTGTTGAGATAATAAATGTAATAAATTTTTATTTTGTAGAATGAAACTTAATAATTTAAATAAATTAAATTTAATAAAAACTTGTAAAAAATAATAAATAGTAGTATAATATAATAAATCAAAAAGAATTTATTTTAATATATACAATGTACAATATACACGCAGTAGTTGGTAAGTTGTTATATATTGTTTGAAAGGAGAAAGTTTATGTTCAAAACATTTATGTTTATTTAGAACATTAAACAGAGGAACTATTTTCCATACATATTTTCCTAACTTCCATTTAAAAGTATTTGATCTATTTTTATTTTTGAAAATTGCAAAAGAGAATAAATTTCGCCTCATTGACGTTTAGAAATCAATTTATCATTGATTTAATAATAATCGTATATAAATTGTCCTTTTTTTAAATCTCCACCTCTCTCCACCTCTCTCCACTAACAACATCAAACAAATTATATATATCTATATCTTTGGTCACATCGCCAAAAAATTGTTTGTATTATTTATGTGTAAACATAACACTTTTGTGTATATAAAATCAGAATCAATTGTTTTTACTATATACTTGAATTTACTAGAATACAAATATGAAGTACATGAATACTTAATTACAGTCATGCACGAGGGATTCATGAGTTTCTTACGGATTTCTTTTAAGATTTTAATATTAATTGTACAAAAAGTTCTTTATCTGCTTTACTTAATTAATTTAAAAGCGGAATTTTATAAAAAATAATTTCACTTAATCCAGATGAAAATATATACACCTATGTAAAACTTTGTTGTTGATTTAAAAATACTGCAGAACATTATCAGTTACCAAATTGTAAATACACCCTTGACAAGTAGAAAGTATTGTAGTTTCATTTTGAAAAAAATAGAATCATGGGATATAGGATTTAATAAAAGCAAAATGAAGGAAACTTATCTAATAACTTATTTTGAATAAATCCTATACCAATACATAGATGAATATTCTTTATGAACATTTGCGCAAAAGAAGGTCAACAAATTTAAGTGATATGAAATCAAGTGAAATTCGAGTTTATGGTTATTACGATCATGGTTCTGGATTATATCGGAATATAACAACAAATTCAACAATTGATGATATCATAAATTATAATACAACGATTCCGAAAAAAGGAAATAGAAAAATAAAAAATAATTATACGTTAGCTGAATTTAAAAAGAATAAAAAGGTCATCAACAAAATAAATTCAAAATTGGATAAAATACTTGAAGAGTTTGACGATAAATATATTAAATTTAATAATTACTTCTTAAATAAAAATATTTTTAATGCGAAAAAGCAAAAAAATTTTTAAAAATGAAAATTCATTTTAATAATCCTGAATTGCAATATGTTGACAAGATGAAGTTTTTATTGACGATAGCAGTAATTTACATACATATTTTAAATAATTTATGTCTAGCCTTTTGAAGTTAACTGGATTGTATGCTGTAGGTTGCGACGAATAACACATTTGGAAATCGAAATTCTAACTTATCTTCATTCCATTAAAATAAATTAAGAAAATCACAAATCATAACGATAAATTTAAGCACGTGCCTCACTTTTTTATAATTATTATTTCACACTGGACTGGAGCACGTTGCTCGAAAATGTTGGACATCACTGCCTTATCTCAATAATTCTCCAGAAGCAACATATTACAATAAAAAAATTATAAAATGAAAGAAACAAAATTGAGTATTTCTAAGTCAAAAATTATATTCCATATTCCAAGTTGAATTATTCTATGTTGTTAATTTAGATTTTGACACCAAGCTGTTTCTGAGATATATGCCATAGAATAAGTTTATTATAAATTTGAAAACTAAAAAACAAAAATAATGGGTCAAATACTAAAATTTAATAAATAAATAATTTATACAACTAAAATGTAATAACTAATATTATGTACACAATGAATTTATATGTATTACATGTCTTTCATTTTTAAATAAACTACTTTTTTAAAATTTTATGTTGTTACTTTTTTGTTCGGCTTTAAATCTTTAATACTTAGAAATAGGTAGGTACTAGGTAGGTATGTATATTATTATTGTATGGTAAAGTTTATGGAAAGATTTATGCAGTTTGGAGGCTTTGATTTTGCCAGTTGAACATGGAATAAGATTGATGATACATATATTTCAATTATCATAGGGATTTTAAACAAAAATTCATTTTATATATTTTTAATGTTTTTATTTATTTTTGAAGCTTTGTTATTTAGTATATATTTATATATTTTCACAATTTTTATGTTAAACATGGTTAAACCCATACAATACTTATGTGCGAAAACTTATTTTATAATATTCTTTACAAAAAAAGTTTATGCTAATAAATTCAAGTTTAAAAAATTTATTAAAATAATTAAATTTAAATCAAAATATTTTTATAAATAAATAAAAAAATTAAAATAGACTTCTTAAAAAATAAAATCACAGTCTTTAAAAACTTTTTTGGAATAAAACTTAAAAATATAACTAGATTTTTATGAAATAAAATAATAAATAAAATAAAAGAATATAAATAAATAATAAAATAACAAAATAAATGATACTAAAATTAAATTAAAATAAATACATTTATATATGTTATATAAATAATATAAATATTTATATTAGATTGTTATAATTCGCAGCATTTTACATCGTATAAAATATCCATAAATACAAAATCTATTCATCAATAATTTTATTCAAAAATGGTGCAATTGACCCAATATCTTTTCAAGAAATGAATAAAAAATTATTTATAGATAACAAAAAAATTTAAATAAGTTTTAGTTTTTTATAAACTGGTTTTTAAGAATTAATTCAATCTTCAAATAAAATGTATTATTATTGACCATATTTATTACAGGGACAATTTGCGTCGTTTGTTTTCGTTTTTGTAATAAGTATAAGATACTCATACAATGTATTCAATTTAATTTGGCAACTAGAGATTATTCTTCGAATTCTTAAAAAAAAAGTTAAAATATTGAAATATGGTTAAAAATTACCTTCACAATCTGGAATTGCTTTTCCTTTGAATTTAATGCACGATTCAGCACAGAGTTGACCTTGAACTAAAAAAATCATTAAAATTTGATTAAAAGAAACAATTTTAATTTATAAAGGATAAACATTTTTTTCAAAAATTGTACAAAAATAAGAGTAACTTTTGTTAGATAGTTTTCGATTTGCTGTTTGAACACAAATGCCTTATGAAGTACTTGTAACCCAAACACAAAATATATACATATAGTATAATAATTAGAATCATTAACATACAAATTATTATTTGGTATTATTCCGGCTGTGGTCCTAAAACATACTGCCTCTGTTCTAGCTAAACCGCTGCGCAACCTTTTCTACCTTTCGTACTCACTTGGCATTTACCCCACCAAGTGGAAAGTTGTGCATGTTCAGCCTATTCCAAAAAAAGGCGATAAATGCGATCCCTCTAACTACAGGCCTATTGCCCTTACTTCTATTCTTTCCAAAGTAATGGAATCCCTTATTAACATTAAAGTTAAAAAATACCTAGAAGACAACAAATTGCTAAGTGACCAGCAATATGGTTTTCGTACGAATAGATCGACTGGTGATCTGATGACATATTTATCCGACAAGCTCAACACCAGTCTTCACAACTCCGGTGAGGCTTGTGTTGTTGCTTTGGATATAGCTAAGGCTTTTGATCGAGTCTGGCACCCGGCTTTGATTTCTAAAGTTAAATCAATGGGTCTAGGATCAGCCTTTGTCAATTGGATCAGCAACTTTTTGTCTGGCCGTTCTATTCGTGCTGTTGTGGATGGGTACCAGTCACATATTTTTAATATCAACTCCGGTGTACCCCAAGGGTGTGTTCTCTCCCCAACCCTCTTTTTAATTTTCATTAATGATCTGCTGCGATCTACTCTCAACCCCATCCACAGCTTCGCCGATGACAGTAACTTGGTAGCATGCTACGATTTTATTAATAGGAAATCAGCATCTTCGAATGCTGTTACTACTAAACGAAATTTTTTGCAAAGTAGCATAAATCACGACCTTTCCAAAATTTCACAATGGGGTCTTCTCAACAGAGTTGAGTTCAACGCATCCAAAACTCAATGCTGCCTAATTTCTAGAAAGCTGTCAACTTTCGATCCCCAATTTACTTTTCAAGGAGAAAGTATTGCCAAATCTGGAAGCCTTGACATTTTAGGTTCGAAAATAACTAGCGATTTAAGCTGGAAAATTCATATTTTCGAAACGGCTAAAAACGCAGCTAAATGTCTAGGTTTTTTAAAAAGATGTAAACAATACTTTTCCCCCTCTGATCTCTTAAACATTTACAAATCCTACATACGACCGAAATTAGAATATAATTCGCATATATGGGCTGGTGCTCCCAAAACCCATCTTGAATACCTGGACAAAGTTCAGAGAAGGGCTATTAGATTGATAAACAATCACCAAACCACCAGCTCATTAACATCACTTAACCACCGTCGTAATGTAGGTTCTCTTTCCATTTTTTATAAATACCTTGTTGGAATGGATACGTGTTCCCTGGAAGTAAAGGCCCTACTTCCTCAACTTCAAGTATTTGCACGCCAAACACGTACTGCTTCAACGTCACACCCATATTTCGTAAAAATTCCCAGATGTGATAGAACGAGCTTCGGAGATTCGTTTTCAATTCGCACCTCGAGAATGTGGAATGCTCTCCCATCAAAATTGTTCCCGTCAGCTGACGGACGTTTGACTTACGACTTGCGCCGCTTTAAGAAGAGTGTACATGATTATCTACTAACTGTCCCACTTTTTAATCCCTTCTAAATTTCCTATCCCCATTACCAAATCCATACTTCTTTAAGTATAAAAGGTATCCCACCTAGTGATTTGGTAACTTTAATAAAAAAAAAAAAAAAAAAAAAAACATATTTGGTGAGTATGAAAATCTTTTTCTGCCATACAAATTCTTTATAAACCTAGTTTATTTGAGTTAGATGTAAGAAATTATTATATTAGTGCATGAATCATTATATTTTAGAGAAGCGTAATATATACGAACAAAAAAATTATCATCTATTCAACATACTTTTTATAAATTGCTCTCACAATTAATTTTCTTAACGAAATAAATCTCCGCAATCTTATATTAGTTACTATTCCATCAAGTCTCCAGTATTTGCATAATTCATGAAAACTCAGATTAGCACTGCCTATTATATTCTTACCAAAATGAGTATAATGAAGTATAACCAAATAATAATAAACTTACAATAGTCTCCAAACATTTTTTTACATTGACCACAATTATTAAGGCAAATCTGAATGAAATCTAAACCAGCCATTGCATCTGCAACAGGTAATATATATATATTTTTTTTTAATATTAAAATGTAATAAAATTATATTTTTAAATGATATTTAATTTACCATAACGTTTTCCGAAACTGGCGATCGCTGGAATACCAAAGCTAGTCGTAATAAAACAAGATAAAACTACAGCTGTTACTAATAAAATCACAATTTTTTTTGGCGCCATTGATAAATCTGAAAGCAAGAGTGGAATTAAAATTTTATTAAGTTGTTTTAAACAGGATATATCGAAATAAAAGTGATATCGTTATGTTAAAAAAAAAACTTAATAAAAACTGTAATACTGTGTAATTATATACATGTAGATATTTAATTAATTATTTTCGAATATAGGAAATAAATATACCAATCATTAGTTGATGAATAACTAAAATTGTTTTTTAATTATAATTATTTATATATTATATAGATTTTTGAATTGATTGTTACCTGGTGTATAGTGGCGTTTTTATTTAACGTTTTTATTTATCGAAAAAGTCAAAATTGTATTTAAATTTAAATTCGCGACTTATCTTCTCAACGAATAAATTTTATCTGTTACCAAAAATTTCGTTAATTCTATTTCACACTTTTATTTGTTCAGTATTTTTTTTCTTTCTATAATAATAAAAAAATCTTAATTTACGCATATCTCATAACTATTATATATTTAACTTTAATCAAGTCCTATTAAAATAAATATGTTAAAATCGAATTGGCAAAGTTAAAAAAAAAAGAAGAATCTTTTATACCGGTAACTAGTTTTATTAACTTGCGTACTTTTCAAAACAAATACAAAATAAAAACAAGCTCTTTTATAATTGTTATTGAAATTAATACATTATTAAACAAATTGCCAAAAAGATAATAAGAGTTTTTTTTTTCAAGATAGGTATTTTAACTCCAAATCTTTCTCTTATTTTTAAGATGAAAAAAAATGTATTTAATAAGTTATAAGTTTATGCAATTTTTCTTCCAAGAAAATTATGCTGACCACATCAATGTAAACAAATAGAGATAAATTCACAGCAAAAACACTTTATCTTAGGAATAATTAATTATAAACACTCCTGGAATGCATAGAATTAAATATTGCCATTTATAATTCTTTTCAATAAAAATTATAATAAAAAAATATTGCCCACCTAGTTTTTTTTTTTTTAACAAAAAGAATTATGATTTCGGTTCTTTTTTCGCAGACATATAAAACTCGTTAATATTATGAGCTTTTAATAGTAATATCATAAGATTTTATAACAGTATCTTTAGTATTTAAAAATTTAAATATTTATTGATGTTGATTAAGAAAAAATATAATATATATATATATTTTTTATAATAAATTATATATACAACAATGACGCATTCGGTGTGATCAGGATCTTCATTAAGAAAGAAATTTTTAAAAGAATGCGGTTTATAAGTGAAATCATGTATTATAAAATATTAATTCATTTTATATATTATCCCATAAGCTTAAGTACTGAAAATAAATTTTAAATAAATTTGCTGTGACAGTGCTGGGTAATAAGTATAACGCAACGAAAAGAGCGTTATTATAAAAAAAACCAAATCAAAACCATAAAATAAAATGTGAAATAAGCCACAAGTAAGCCATATGCGATTCTGAATGAAATTTATATTGCTAGTATCTTTTTGATAACAGCTATTAGTTTAAATTTAAATTTTGTTTTTGGGTTCAAACAAAAATTATAATATGAAAACAATTACGTATTTGTAGTTAGTAAAAATTTTAAAAATTCTTAATAATTCTCTAATATCGATTATAGAATTAAACTTAACGAAACCTTATTTATACTCAGCTCTTCATTTAAAGGAAAATTTTGATAATAAAAAAGGTTTAAATTTGTCTTTTTTTTTATTAAACTCATTTTTATAAAAACAATTCATAAATTAATAAAGAGTTACGAACGATTGTGAGAAAAAACTTAAATTTTATCAAACGAGACTAGGATTTTACGTAAGAATTCTACGTTCGATGGCAATTTTTAGTTTTTATGAATGATTTTTGGATTTTTTAGAATTCCAGAAGTATTCAACTGAATGTATTTCTGATGAAGATTTTAATCGAACATTGAAACGTAAAATAAAAAATAATTAATAAAATTATGTTGTCTATTAAATTGGTCTGTTAAGTTGGACATACGAACAAACGGACGATAAATATCGAAACCATATAGTTCGTTTTGTTTCTTTTTGATAGGAAATGGGATAAAATTACATTATTTCTGAATATCCAAAATTTGCTATTTTATTATGATCTTGAAAATTTTTACAATGTTATTTAAATTTTTTCTAAAAAACGTATAGTGCTGAATGGAAAAATATTTTTTTCATGCATTAAAAGAACTGATTTATGAAATAAAATGCCAAACCCGTTATTGAAATTTTGTATAATTTGGCACGCGTCTTAATAAATTATATCGAAAGAATAAAAAATCGTAATAATAATGACATGAAACTAAAAATTTTTATGGAAAACAAACAAAAATTTAAATTAACTATATTATTTTTTACTTTTATGAAGAATATTATATTAATACTTCATGGTTGAAAAATATTCTAATTTCTATTTTGATTATGCCAAAAAGAGAAGGTACATTCAAACATAAAAATAATTTGATGTTTATGTTTTAAAAAATGTTTAAATTTTTAAAAACTTACTGTTTGATTATCCAAAATAAGTTTAAATAATAATATAAGATATATAAAACTTGAAATTTAAATCGAAATTCAAGCTAATACTGACTACCAGAATAAAGAATTCTTCTTTATATACAAAAAAATATTTTCAGAAAACACTACAGTGGATTAATTTAATTTCCTCTTAATGGATTTTCATTTTTCTCATCATCCATTATATATTGTATATACCATACGTAAGGGGCTTATTTATTATACTTGAAGCAACTTGATATGTAAAGTTTAAGAAAAAGAATTTTTTTTCCTTACCATAAATATTATTATTTATTTTAAATTTTATTTTACTAATTATTGCGTACAATACAACTTTAATTTGAAAATCTTTAAATTGAGGTAATCCAACAAAATCCAATAGCTTAACATTTTAGAACTTTTTGAATTTCCAACTTTTTTACAAGCTTGATATAGTTTAGTTAAATAAAGTGAAAAAAATATGTTAGCTAATCAAATAATTCAAATTCAGGCTATTGATTAAAAATAAATTCAATGATAACAACAATAATTATAAAAAATAAAATTAAAAAAAAACTTAAATTTCTAAATACGCATAAAATTCAAGAAAATATATTCTGATTAATTAAACTGTTAATTAAAACGTGGACTAAAATTTGGGAAAGGGTGCGAATAATTAATATTTTAACTTTGAATATACATATTATCATCGAAAACATCGATATGGAATTCAAAAATAAGTTATGGTTGGACTGAATTATTACGAGAGGGCTCTGTATATCTCATATTGCTGGAACCCACATCACTGAACCATATCCAGAATACTTCAAATTAAAGAATTATATAAACATATAAAGGTAGATTTTTTTGGAAGTTAATAGCAAATATTTTTTGAAAAATACCGTTATTTTATTAATTGTTTTTATATAAAACAGGGGAGAATCATAATATTATTATTATACTAGCTGTACCCGCACACACGTTGTTGTGGAACACACGTTTTAAGTGAAATTTTTGTTGTCAGATTGATGAACAATTATAGGAGCTAGTTATTTTATAAATTTGGGAAAATATCTAAGAATTAATATTTATCATTTCTACTTATTCAACACTTAAATTGTATGAAATCGATTGATATCCTTCCCTTAAACAGGTTTCCAAACCAAACCAAATTTGTGTTTTTATCCATTTCCTCTTTTTATGAATCAAATTTGAATGAAATCGGAAGAACCTTTGCGGGAGGGATTTCTGGGTAGGGTGCCATTCAAATTTTAAAATAGCCTATAACGACCTCGAGACAAAGAGACGGTGTAAATTTCGAAACGATCGGTTGAGTTGTTTAGTTTTTAATATTTTGTAGTTATTAGTAATAAAGAAATTGATTCGATATATTCGAAGAGACCCCCTAAAAAGAGAGGGCCAAATTTTTGTTACGAAATTCGTGTGTTTAATCATTTTTATGTACCAAATTTAAATGAAATCGGACACAATTTTGAAGTCCTCCCCTAGGGTAGGAGGTCAATAAATTTTTTGTTACGAAATGTATGTGTAATCATTTCGTCTTTTTACGTGTCAAATTTGAATGAAATCGGACGAACTTTTAAAGTCCGCCCCCGGGGGAGGTCGCAGTAGGAGGCCAACAAATTTTTTGTTCCGAAATTGTGTGTAATTATTTCCTCTTCTTACGTACCAAATTTAAATGAAATCGAACGAACTTTTAAAGTCCGCCCCCAGGGAGGTCCCTGGATAGGAGTTCAACAAATTTTTTGTTACGAAATTTGTGTGTAATCAGTTCCTCTTTTTACATACCAAATTTGAATGAAATCGGACGAACTTTTGAAGTCCGCCCCCGGGGGCGGTCCCTGGGTAGGAGGCCAATCAAATTTTAAAATAGCCTATAACGACCTCCGACCTGACACAAAGACATGATGTAAGTTTGAAAACGATCGGTTGAGCGGTTTAGGAGCCTATTCGGAACAGACAAACAGGCAAACAGACAAACATACAAACATACAAACATACAACATCGGTTTTATATATATAGAGATGTTATTTTTATTATTGTTATAGTATAATTTGCGCAAATCCAGAGCAAACACTTTTTTTTTTGTACCATAATTGTATATAAATAAATTGTAATTTTATCTTAACTCCTAAAAAAATTGCATACTTTCGGGTCCGAATATTTGGTTTATGTATTTAGTTTGCAATTTTTTTATTAATCTGACGAATGATTTTTTTTTACGGCCTGGGCAAACTCGATGCGACGGACGCGATACAAACGTTAATAACGCGAAAGACCATATAATCGTGTAAATAATGTTAACATCGCGACCTTTCGGTCCGTCATTTTCATATATTTAAAATTTTTGCGTCATTTGCGCGACGTCCGAGGCGTGCGTCACGTCGAGTTTAACCAAATTTGTTGTTAATAATACTTTGTTGTTAAAACGATCTTGGTTAAAACATGTTCATTTCAAGTAGTTCAGACATGTTGTATGCGTTGCGTTAGATTTGCTGCTGTTGTATCCAAAGCAAAACTAAAGGTTTTGTTTGAAAGTGGTGACAGACAAAGGAGAATTGTATCAATATTCCCTTGTCTTTTAAAAATAAAAAAATTTATATACAATTTTTCTTTTATATTTTGCGTCCAATAAAGTAGTCATCGCGTCAAAAGATTGGATTTTCACCCAAATCTTCGTCGCGTCGTGTTTTAAAATTTTTGAACCGTCAGGTATTTGAAACTGTTCTTTTTGTACTTTTCAATAAAAATTAACTGGTGGCAGCACTTTTTTTTATGAAAATGACATATTCGAAAAAATTGTATTAAATGTGTGTGTGTGTGCTGTGTTTAAAAAAATCATTTCACTCTTTGTGTGGCTTTGGCGAGTTTTTCTTGTGCAAGTTTTTTAATTTTTTTTTTATTTTAATTTAAATTTTTTAAGTTTTGAGAAGAAAAAAAAAAATACAAAATTTTCCTTTTAGAAAATTAGAAAATAAAGTTTTTAATTTAAAAATAAAAATAAAAAAATGGAATTACAAGGTACTGTAAAAAATTACGATTGGGGTAATATTGGTGAAAGTTCAATTGTAGCAGAATTAGCCAAATTAAATATTTCAAATTTTCAAGTTCAACAAGGTAAGGATGAAAAACATTCGAATTGAATGCAATTCTTTTGAATTTCAGGCTTCAGTAGTTCATCATAAAAAGATTCTTTTATGACATTTATATCAAAAAAGAAAATGAATCAACCTCTAGGTACCTTTTGTTTTTTTTTTATACCTATATTTTTTTTTTTCAATTTTTTCAGATCTCCCATATGCCGAACTTTGGATGGGAAATCATCCAAATGGACCAACAACATTAAAAAAAGACGGATCTCTGCTTGGTGATTTTATTAAAGAAAATCCTGAATTGAATGGAGGGCGAGATACCCTTTCGTTTTTATTCAAGGTTTTAAGTATTCGAAAAGCCTTGAGCATTCAGGTAGGTTACCTACAATAAGTTTATCTTTTATTTATTGCAAAAAAAAAAAATAATAATTTATTTATCTTCACAAGAAACTGGGGAGCAAAAGAAAAATAAAAGCGAATTTACGCGCCAAAAAAGTGACCTCCAATTTTTTCTTTGCTTTTTGTTAATAGAAATTTATTATTTTCGTAGGTAGGTAGGTAGGTATCTCCTTTTCTTTTCTTTTTTAAATTAATTTTACAGTTTTTTTTTTTCTCAAATTTTAATTGTTTTGAAAATTCTTACTGGCCTAAGGAGAAGAATAAATAACAAATTTTAATATGTAGATACCTACGTAGTCCCTATAAATAAAAAATAATTCTATGACAGTCGGTTAACCCAACCAAGAATTAAATTTGAACTACCTATTAGCAATAAAATGGATTTACTGAAAAATTGTAATTTTTTAGCACCAAAATACCGAAATGTCATTATTAACTTTAAAGTTAAACTCCTAACTTTGGTTATTTGTTCAGTAGTTGAATTATATAGATTTATACATAGATCTTTGATTGCCATTTTTATCAAACATAGAGTTATCCATCTAAGAGTTAACTAATGTCAGCATCAGTAATAGTATTCCAAATCATTTCAAGATCTTTTTTTTTTTTAAATGTTAAAAAAACCTTTAATGAATCGAATTTTTCAGAAAATATTAATGTTGTCTTCAGAGCATTTCTTTTTTATAAAACGGTATAATCAAATTAATTAAATCTCAATAGTACGAGTTATATTTACTGATTATTCGTACAAGTCTCATACCGAAATTAAGTTCATCCTCTGTAAAAAAAACTATAATATGAATTCATAACAAATCAAAATTATCTAGGTACTTTTGTACATTGCAAAATTATACCATACATATGTAGGTATACGCAAATTGATAGTACATTTCATAACTTATTTATATTTTCTTGTAGGTTCATCCAAATAAAGTACAAGCTGAAAAATTACACGCAGAACGACCTGAAATATATAAAGATCCAAATCATAAGCCTGAGCTAGCTATAGCATTAACTCCATTTGTGGCATTAATTGGGTTTCGCCCAATTACGGAAATTCGTATTTTGATTAAAGATGCAGTACCTCTTTATGATCTTATTGGAGCGGAAACGTTCGATTTACTTGTAGATGGCCCAGGACTTAGGGCATGTTTTACCAAATTGATGAGTGCGCCACAAGATAAAGTTTCGAAATGTATTGAAGATATTTCAAAAAGTCACGTGAAACGTAAGATTTTTTTTTTCTATTTCTATTTTGTTAACAGGTCAAAATTGCATATGCTCTAGTTCAAATAAAATTATATTCAAAGAAGGCAATTGATAAAACATGCCCACATAAATTATCAATAACGATGATTGAAGAACTTAAAAGATATTCAATTCAAAAGCGGTATATTTACAATTATTAATAGCAGTGAATTTAATTTGGGTACCTATTCAGTGAAAAAAGATATCGGAAATGAATATTTCGAAAACAGATTTTTGAAAACTTAAATGTATAATGCTTAATATTCAGTTTCTGTTCTTTAGCTTTTTTTTTTTTTTTACAACAATTTGAATTTTTTTTTATTGCAGTTATGCAAGAATTTGAATTTGATGAAATCTTTGCTGAAGTAAATCGAGACTTTCCAAATGATATTGGTGTTTTATGCATATTTCTGTTAAATGTAATTGTTTTAAAACCAGGACAAGCTTTATTCTTAGAGCCAAACGAGCCACATGCATATCTTCGTGGCGACTGCGTAGAATGTATGGCTTGCTCAGATAATGTTATCAGGTATTTTATTTTTAAACATTTAAATACTTTCAAAATAAACACTTATAGATATCCGGAAATGCACTATCAGTGAAAAAAATATACATATTTGTCCAAATAAATGTGCTTTTCAATATTACCTTAATTACCTTTATCCAATATCAATTAATTTTTTTACAAATTATTGAATTTTTATTTTTAGGGCTGGTTTAACACCAAAATATAAAGATGTTAGTACATTGTTAGATACGTTAAGATATGGTGGTGAACGAGTTGAAACTAAATTCTTTGGTGCAGTCAAACGTGATGATAATTTAGAACTATTCATTCCAAATTTAGAAGACTTTGCTGTGGCTAAAATAAAAATCCCATCGACACAATCATTGTACAAATTTAGAAACTCAAGGTATGGTTCAATAATGTTAGTAATTAGTGGTAAAAGAATTATTAAGAGCTCATCAAAACCTGAGGAATTATTAGTACAGCGAGGCTCAATAGTCTTCATTCCAAGCAATTATGGAATATTCACTGAATTCAACAGTTTAAATGATAATAAAGATAATAATGAAGAATTCGTTGCATACTTAGCTCTATTTAATACTTTTAATGAACAATCATAGTGAAAAAAATAATAGTAATAATGTTACATGATGATTAATGAGAAATTTGCCAAATGGTCTATCGCAGTAATTTTCACAAGATGCTGGCAAATAAATTTTATAATTTTCGTTTAATTTTTTAAAAATTATACTCAATGTGAGAATAAATATTTTGTTAGGTTCATTTAACGATTCATTTCTAATGTTATTCGTTAATATTCTCTATAATGGTTAGTATCATATTATTCAGAGTCAAATAAGCGCAAAATTTTTCTTGTTAACTTTAATTAATTAATTTAAATCATCGAATGAAACATGAAATATAAATAAATAATCCCGTCCCGAATAACAATGAAAAAAAATTGTAGCTTATAAATTATTCCACTCTGAAAATTTTATATTTTTATTAGGGATTCGGGAAATTTCCTTTTTTTAAGACTGTTAACTTTTTCGAAATCTAAGGCGTGTGAAGAATTTTATTTTGTCACTGTCTAAAATAATTACCGACTTAAAATATAATAAAATTTTGTTTTTGGTCAAAGTGAACATTTATATTTTTTTAGGAAATCATATTTTCAGTGATTTTTTTTATCTTTCTCTTAATTGTCTTATCTGCATTTTTTATTAATGAATCAAACAAAAGGAATTTTATTTCGTTATTTAATATATAATAAAATCAAGCTTAGTTTTTTAATTTATTACCAATATCTCAGAAATTTTCTTTTCCTTATAGATTTATTACAGCCGAAAATCAATTTTACGTACAAATTTCATAATGTAACAATTATTTTATTATTCCATAATAAATTGTTATAAATTTAAGTTCGATAGATCATATAATTTGCTCATTTCTCTCACGTTATTTGCTATAAGTAAAATTTTTTTTATAATTTTTTTTACTGCAAATTTTTAATTTTGTTAAAATTTTTTTTGATTATATATTTTTTAATATTATTATGTAATAATCTGTAATACGTTATCTCCAAAAAAGAAAAAAATTATATAAATTGTGTAAATATTAAATTTGTTTTTTTTTTCTGCTTAATATGAAAAATTTTATGTAAATCTTTTCAAATTAAATAAAATCACGTTTATCAAAGGAATTTTATTTTGATTTGAAATAAATGCGTGTTGTTGAAACATGGGAATTGAAAAACTAAGTAAAATTCTGTGATAAGTCATACCATTGATTAAGAATACACAAAGATGGTGTATTCTTAATCAATGGTCATACTTATTACTTCTAAAATAAATTCGTAAAACAGGTTATCACTAGTAAAAAACGAACGAAAGTTGTTGAAGTTTAATGTAATAAAAGAAATTATTCTAATTTAATAACGATTACGCAAGTCTCGTAAGTATTTAATATTTTAATATTATTCTAATTGAAATAGGTTTGTATTGTAGGTTTTTAAAGCTGAATTTAAAAAAAAAAACATTAAATAACAATTCTAAACCCATTTTTTTAGCATGATGTGTTTCGAAAGTTTTGAACGTTTTGAAGAAAATTTAATACAAAATCTAGAAAAAATGTTTCAACTTGCCGAAAAATGTTTCAACAACCGATAAACATGTTCAAGAGCACAAAACATGTTTTTGAAAATTCACCGAACAGCTACGAAAACTAGTTCAAAAACATGAAAGGATCATGTTTTTGAACAAAAACATGTTTACGTTGAATTTTGTCCAAGGCATTAGAAAAATTAAAACAACTTTGTTTACAACAGCCTACTTTTTATTCACGGCGCTGATAACGTCCAGTATTGCAGTATATTCGCGTCCGTCGTGTCGACATTAAGGGCTTCCTGTTTTAATTTTTTTAATTTCAGAAATCAGCCAGAAGAGTATTGAATTTAGACAGCGTTACCAACTTAGGGGTTTTCCCCCTAGATTTAGGGGTTTTTTTTGTTGACAGAGGGATTTTTAGGGGGTAATTTGTTTCAGGGGTTTTTTTAGGGGTATGATGTACGATCTTAAAAGCGAAGATTTAGATGACATTTGTAATATTTTTGATTGCATTTCATAAGACCTTATTTGCTAATTTTATTATAAATAAATAATTTTATTATTTATATAATTTACGATGTGCGTTACATATTTTTCTTCAAGCATCTATTTGAAATCCTCATAGGTATATAAGTATAGCTGTTATAATATCTATAAAAAAAATTTAGGGGTTTTTTATGGGGAAATTTTATTTTTTTAGGGGGAAACATTTGAAAAGGTTGGTAACCCTGAATTTAGAATTGCTATAGAAATCAAATAGAACGTATGAAAAAAAAATTAAATTTGAATTTAATAAGAGAATTTTGCGGGAAAATAATGGAAGGTAATAAGTGCACTCTGACATAAACAAGATGTTTTTCCTAGATTTCTTATGTAAGTGTAATCCTTATCACAGGTTTTAAATTACAGACATGTTCTCTTTAGAAACTGAAGATAAGAGTTTTGGTTCTGAATATTGTTTTTTCGATGATGTTTCATACTTCAGAAATCGAATGTGGAAGTTATTCAAAGAAATTACTTGAAAAAACATACAACTTTAACATAGTGCAGACAAAGAATGAAACTACTGAATCGCTGAACAGTGAAAGAAGGTAAGAAAACGGATTCAAAATGAAGCAGGCTGAAAAAAAAACATAAATTAGAAAAAAGGCTTTTAGGGAGGAGTAGGTACAATACATTGAAGGGAAAAATTTTGCATTCCTAAGAAATTGATCCAACAAATTGTGAATGTAGGCAAAATTGTAATTCGAAGAGAAACCAATAACGACAGCATCACATATTTAATGAGTAGGTACCTACTACAAATTAAGCGATATTTTGGCTGAGGCACGAATCGCAAAGTCAAGACCGATCCTCACGCTTTCAATGAATATAGGTACTTTTTTTTTCTTATTAACATGCCTTATTCCTTATTAACATTAAAAATTATAACACACAGTTGATCTAATCTAATGTATATTTTTGTAGTTATCATGATTCGTAACTGGTTAAAATTTTTATTTCATTGAATAGTTCTATCATAGAAATATATTTTTCATCAACATTACTTATTTAACATGTTAACTAAAGACTTGCAATATTTTTTCAATACCTCGTCATTCGAGGGACAAATTCTGTTAAAATCGGTATAAAATTCAAATGAATGAATCTATACTTGAAACCATATTTTCTAATGGAGCCAAATACTCTGGTAATTGTCATCATTGATTTTAATATTGAGATTTATAGAGAAGATAATACGTACAGTAAGCTTTACCTAGCATCTATTCAAATGGATTTCGTATGTAATGGTCAAACTTCTTCAAGGTTTTTCTCAAATTGCCACATCATATTCTAATAAAATAAATTGTTCTATCAAAAAAAGTTACACAACTTCAATATTTGCCACTAAGCAAAAATAATGCATGTAGGTCGAGTGTCCATAAACCATTATTAGTTGACGAATTGGTGAAAACAATAAAGCAATTTTTCCTCACAAAATTATAGAACAGTAGGTACCTCATAAATGAAGTTTGAGGCCCGTACCATTTAATCTTAGCCCGTTTAGAAATATCAAAATTCTCTTCGAAAATTTACAAAACATAAAAAATTTCAAATATTCATACTAGCTAAAATCGCTGGTTATATATCTAGATATGTAGTTTATAAATATAATATAATGACCAAACAACATATATTAAAACTTACAAAAAGTTCAAATTTATCGAACTGTGTTATACAGCGTTTTCAACTAAACGCACTCATTTTATTTCTTCTTGGTAGCCGCCAGTCGTTTTTTTTATTACAAGTGCGTAATTTCGTCGTATCACAAACATTCGCTACGCTGTTTTTAAAATTCATGACTTGGTTTCTATATACTTTTCGAAAAAAATAAATAGTATTTAATGAAGTTGAAGAGCCACTAATTTGCAATGTAGTCATGTAGTAGCATTTAATTCAGTCACCACACCACCAGTGAGTGACCAGTCAGTCAGTCAAAATAGGAACGTTGAGCTGTTCGGTTTATTTAGTTTTTGTATTTTAATTTTTTTGTTTCTGATGTCTTCATAATTTTTACAATATACCTACCGTAGTATATAGAGACATGTTGTATATTAAATAAAATTAGAAATTTTCGCCAAAAATAAATGTGTTATTAAAAAACAATTTTTATATTTATTTTCGTTTTTATTTTCAATATTTCAATTGATTTGTTTAATAAATTGTGAATAAAAAAAACAAATACCAAAAAAAAATTCTTTTCGTGCAAGGTTCATTACAAGTGGGGCGTTGTCGCATGTCGCGTGTCGTAATCGAATCGCACATAAGACACAACTGCACGAAGTTTTTATTATTCGAAACTGTGACGTGTCGCGCGAAAAAATAACAAAAAAATATTTGTCGCGCGTCAAATAGATCTGCTGTCAAAATATTAATCATTTCGAATGTAGTTAGTGAAAAAATATTCTTTTTTTTTAAATCAACAAAAATAATTTTCTAAAATAAAATTAGAACTAAAAAAAAAAAATAAAATAAATTAAAATTATTTTTAGTAAATATAATTATCAGAATTTTCCGGCAAAATTGGATTTTTTTTTTTATTTCGTTGAAAGAGAAAAATTTTACCAATGTTGGAATCTTTGGATTTTGGAATAATCTGACGTGAAAATAAAATTTTCTAAAATTTTTTTTAATGACCAAATAACTTTTTAATTGATCAACCAAGTATATAAAATAATTTTAATATAAAAATAAATATTTTTAATAAAATCAAGGTAAAGTTAAATAAAAAATAAAAAATATTTTTATTCATTTTTTTTTGGATAAAAAATAATTATTTTTGAGAAATCCTATTTCACTCACCTGTGGTGAGCTGTGAGTTTTCTAAGTTTTTTCATTCTGGTTTTGTTGTTGCAAAAAAAAAATGCTAAAACAAGGGACGGGGCCAAGGACAAAAATATGAATATTATGACTAAAATTATGAAATATATAAAATTAATATTAAAAAAAAAAATTGTTTATAGTTAAAAAAAAAAAAAAAAATTAAAATTGAAAAAATAAATTTTATTAAATATTCTTAAAAATAATTTTTTAGTTTTTTTTTGAAAATGTAAACAAAAAGAAACTCTTAGACCGCGTCTTGCGTCTCGCAGACAAAATAAAGTTTGGGTACCTACCTAACCCATACAATTTTCATTACACTTTTTATTTGATTTTTGTTCATGTTGAAAAGGAAAAATATCTTCAAATAATACCTAGTATTAGTATATCCCATTCCTTTCTCGCATATTTCTATTCGTTGATTACCTTTAATTCAGTCAGACTAAAATTTGAAATTAATCTTTGGTCTATTTTAACAGCATAATTATAGATGCTAAGTCGGCTAAGGTTACTCTAAATTATAACTACCTATACGTACGTATCTGAAAGTTAACCTTTTCAAAAAAATTTATAAAAATAGTTCAACATTATGTGAAGAGAAAAGACAATTTTTTTTATTACTTAGTTTTTTTTCCCCTGTGTTATTACTTACTAAATGGTTACCAACATTTCTTTTTTTTTTTTTGTAGACAAATAATATTTATGTAATAATTCCCACCATTTTTTTGCATTGAATGGATTGGAAGAACCACTTAGTATGCATAACTACTAATTATTAGAAAATGTATTTAAACCGTCTCGGGTCGTCATATTACCTACTATTATATCTACCTATTATCTACATATACTTAGGCATTATTATTAATTTATAATTTTAAAGTTTATATAGGTATCTACCTAAGTAAAAAAAAAACAAAAAAAAAAAAAACAATTTTATAAAGTTTTTAATAATCTGAATTTGTAAACTAAAGAACAAACTAAAACTTTGTAAAATATAAAAAATTTATAAACAAAAAAGATACCTACTTACAATTTTTGATTGTATGAAATTGATAAAATTAAAATTTTAAAGCTTAACAAAATTTTAATAATAATTTAATTAGTTAATAATAAAATATTAAGTAGGTACTTAAGTAATAAAAAAAAAAGGAAAACAAATCAATAAAAACCATAAATTTTTGGCGCGTCGTCTTTTATTCATCTAAAAAAGCAAAAAAAAAAAAAAAAATTAACTTATTTGATATAAATTTTAAATTTTGATCATAAAAGGCGCCAAAAATGTTCAAGTGCATTCCAATTTTTAAAGGTTGCAATCGACAAGTCGAATTCGTTGATAAGCGACATTGCTCATTGCCAACCGTTCCTGAAGAAATTTTACGTTATTCAAGGAGTTTGGAAGAATTATTATTGGATGCCAATCATATTCGAGATTTGCCCAAGGTAAGAAAAATTATAGATATATAAATAGTTTATTACCAACTTAATTATTTATATTTAAGTAAGTACTTACTTAAATAATGAATTTATTTTTGATAATTCCTAAGGTAGGTACTTACGGACGGTGTAATTTGTAGAAAACTGTATGTAAGTACCTAATAAGTAAGCTCAATTCGGGACTAGCATAACCTATACAATAATAAAAACAATTTCCTTTTAATTTTTTTTAATTTTAAAATTGTTTTTGAAAATAATGCGTTTAGTCAGAAGGTCAGAACCAGCTTTTATAATTTTTTTTTGAAAAATAGAATAGAAAATTGTTTTTGTAATCAAAATTTTCATATTAAACTGTATTATATTTACCTATCAATGCTGTGCTTGCAAAAAAAAATATTATGTTTAAATTCAAGCATTAAATCCAGGCAAATTTTTATTTTCATTTAAGTAAACGAATAATTTATTGTTTTAAGTTACTTACCTACATACTTTTTTCTTAAAGTAGTCACATTCTCATATTCGTGCAAACTATTTTTAGAATTTTAGAATGGCTTATAAGGAAACAATAATTAAGTATATAAGTACTTAAATAGGTATAAGTATTTATTTTATTTACATATATTTATATACATAAAATGACTGTAGAAGAACTTCAGAAGAATAACATATTTATGTTTTTTAGTTAATACCGAGGTTAATACTTTAATATTATTATCCTGGAATTTGAGTATTCCCGTACGTGTAGCTATCAAGTTATTAACGAGGTTATTAGTAAATAATTATCCCGGTAATCAAGTAATATATATATATATATATATATATATATACCTCGATATATACTTATACGTACATACGTTATTAAGTTAGTAACGAGGTTATTATGTAGTACTTACTCAAACATACATACTTACTCATACTTATAATGAATGACGATTGCCGTTCGCATTGCTTATGCAAATGTAAGTGGAATTGTGGAGTTGGAAATGGTAAAATTAAAAAAAAATAAATAAACTGAAAAAGATAACATTTTCTAATTTTTTCTAAATAACACAATTAAGCTGGATTTATACGCATCGATCAAATACAGTTTACTGAAAAAACAGATTCAGAGGATTTTCATATGAAATTAGTTATTATATGTAAAATGTAAGTATATGTCTAAAAGGGAAAGGAGATAAGTACTTATGCTTTTATCGGAGCATTATAGCGACTGGAAAATTGTTTACAATATTCAAAATACTGCTATAAAAGCAAAATGCTGTGATAAAAAATCTAAACCTAAGTTTTGATGAAAATGCTGTGATAAAAAATCTAAACCTAAGTTTTTGAAATATATTTTTCACATTTTTACACACTCACAGCAAATTTCGTTTAAGAAAGAATTTAAAACACGATTTAAAATTGTATTTATAAATTGGTATGATATGTATTAAACAGGGTAACTATTTATTAATTATTAATAAGTATTAGCTATTAAATAATTATTAACTATTAACTTACTACTATTTGCTACTAGTTATCTTACACCTGGAACTGTACAATTTAGTTTCTAATTTGATTCCTATGTTCTAGTTCTTTGTTTTAAAACTATCTTCAATGCATTTAAAAGATTTAACATTCAAGATAATATTCATTTTAAAATTATTTATTAAAATACAGTACTTATACTTATGTATGTTGGAAACAGGGTTGGAAAGCATATAAAATTTATTATCTATTTGGGTTACTTAACTATCAATTATTTCTCAACATTACATACCTATACATAGCTGCACCGAATTAAGCATGTATATAATATGTATTATGTTAAGTATATGTATCTTCTGTTTGTAATAAAACAAATTAAGTGGCTAAGAATAACTTATTTCTAAAATATTTAATATTTACGTAGTTAGTTAACCATAAGTTTGGTTCGTATATAAATGCGAAATGAATAAAATTGTTTGCCTTTAAAGATGATAAAATATGATAAATAAATAAATAAATAAATAAACAAACAAAAAAAAAAAATAATAAAACAATGCGTGGGTAATAAAAGTAAAAAAGAAAATAAATGTATTTAATTTTTTGACGATTATTTACTGATTTCGTCAGTTAGTGGAAAAATTATTATTCTTAAAAGTAAAAACCGAGGTAAAAACAAAAAGAATAAAAAGATATTTACAGCTGGTAGATTTTTCTTTTTTAAACATTATTAAAAATACTTATTTATATTTGTTTTTGTTTCAGCCAGCATAAAATTAGAAGAAAATTCAATTTATAACCTTCATAACTTAATACATTTTGTCGTCTCTTTGAAATAACAACATAAAACCATAATATAAAATTAAAATACATATACATTATATTGTTCCTTTCCTTTCTATCTGTAACGAAAATAATTTTTAATTTTTTTTTTTCATCATCACAAAAGAAAATCTTTACCTTTCTTATTTAGTTCGAGATATTTTTGCGCAAGACTAATAATGTTGTTTATTTAAAAACAAAAAATTTAATGTAAGAATCATTGTTATTATAATTCTTAAAGAGAATATTTTTCAATGAGAAATAAATATGATTTCCTATTTTAGTCTTTTGAAATAAATAAGTAACTATAGATTCTATTTGTTTTTATAAACTTTTTTTCTTTTAATTAATCTACCTAGGTATAGTATATTTACCTAATTAAATATATGCAGGTACTTAGATGCTTATTATTATCAATATTTTAAAAATTTCGATATTAAGTGTAAGTATAGTTATTTATTTAAGTAATAAGTAAGTTATTTAAGTATTAAGTAAGTTATTTAAGTATTAAATAGTGAGTAATTACTTTTCCTTAACTATGAATTCCGATATAATTTGTAATACTTCTATAAAGTGAGCAAACCAATATGAGCACGGTCGGGATTATTACTATAAATAATTAAAATATTAAAATAACAGCAATGTCTCTATAAGTATATTATCTAGATCGGAAAATAAAAAAAAATGGTAGAGTTTTATTTGCATGTAATTTTGGTAAGTAAGTATATTACGATGTATGTATGTATGAAAAAATTTATTTCTCAAGGATCTTATTTGTTTTCTGATTTGGATGACTTTGGATTTACTAAATAATAATAATAATAATTACGCAGTATTATATAAATAACTTAAATATCAAAGGATCTTACAGTTGTATTCTAAAAGGTGATTCAACATAAGGAGGAATTCACCCTAAAATCAATTCTGTATTTTGCGAACTTAAAAAGAATATTTTGTCTCACAATTATTATTAGAGTGATTAACCTCTCGAATAAAATCAACTAAAGTTATCAGTTAAGTTAGTACAAGTATCTATATTAATATATTTTAATATTCATATTATCATTGAAAATTGTTAGATCAATAATTGGGACTGGTACGGTCAATATTGAAGACAACATGAAATGAAGAGAAAATTTTTTAATTTACAAATTTCATAATAAAAAATGGTTTTCCTTTTATTAAATATAAACTAAAGAACAAAATTAATTAATCCTCAAGCTTGAAAACAAAACGAATTCTATGAAATTTTAATTAACCTATCTACTAAATTCCAATAATAGGATTGTTGCATTTACTTAGGCGCATTTAGGTCAACATTCTGGATATTTACCTTAAGTAATTAATTATTATAAATACTTCTACTTAATTCGGCAGGGCTTACCTATTTGAGTTTAAATAAAATCTCGAATATGGATCAATAATTGCATTATTATAATGAGTAGAGCACACATTCGTTAGAAAAAAAAAGTGTAATGACGAATAATTTTATTTCAAGTCTAATTTTAACATCTAATCGAGCATCTTCTAATATTATGTTATTATCTGTTAGTACTTTGCTTATGAAAACATTTTTCTGGAACCTTATTTAATGTCGAGGTTAATGTTATATTACGATCTAGAATATTTTACGTTTGATTAAAATAAATTTAATGTGAATGAGTACCTAAAGAAAAAAAATTGCAATAAGTAAAGTATAAATAAGTTTCTAAACACGGAATATACATATATTATACATTTTTTATAGAAATAAACGTCATTGTTTTCGTGCATGCTTCGAGAAAATAAATATTCTGTAACAACTTGTCATTTTCATTACATTTTTGTTATGATGAAAGTATGTATGTACGCATATAAGTATAATAACAAATTAAAGCTTATATTTTTATTTCCCCAAAAACTTTTTTATTTCCACCTGAAATTATTTTCGATTTGGTTTATTTAATTTATATTATTTATAAACCTTTTTGACATGCAAAAATATCCACCCTCCTCCCCAAACAAAGTGCTTATGTAACCACTTACTTACATTAAATTTGTATTTATAATTTTAATTATTGTTGAAAACAAAGCCCAAAAAGTTTTGCGAATAACTAAGAAACTCTTATGAATTAATAGATACAAAGATTTCTTACAGACTTATATAAGAGAATTTTTCGTTTGTGCTATCAACAAGTATCTAAGTAATTCAGTATGATAAAACCCCAAGCTTTTTTGTACTGATACGTAAAGACTCGACAAAAGCACCTAAGAACTTATATTTTTGGTTTTTATTAATAATGGATCCGGTCCAAATTAGCTGTACTAACTAGAAAATAAGGTAAATAATTTAAATGAGTATCGTTGAGTAAGTAGTTATACTTAACTAATAAATAAAATAAACCAAAAGTAATAAAGTTCTTAGATATTTACTTTTTTTTTTTGTCGCGTCGCTGATTTTAGTTTGCTTTTATTTATTTATACCTATATTGGAAAATATGTTTATTTTATATACTTAATAGCAACCACCTACCTACTTATACTTCATAATACTTTGGGTTTGGTCAAATTTATTTTTCATAGATTTTATTAAACCAAAAATAATTTTAACTAAAAAGGGATTCCTTTCCTTTAACAATATTTTTTTGTAACGAAAGAAAAATTCTATTTCCGTAATTTGAAAAAAAAAAAAAAAAAAATTTTTTTTTATTCCTTTTAACAGTTTTTAGGTCTCTGATTATTTTAACATGTTTAATAAAACAACAACAACAACAACAACTGAAATCCCCTTTTAAGAGTTATGTTGAATATAACAAACGATTTTTTTTTTCTTTTGTGGAATATTAAAAATAATTTTTTTGATACTTATCGTTCTACTTACTAAAAATATCTTTTTCGTGAACGAAAAATAACACAAAAAAATTAAAATAAAATAAAAAAAAAAAATTCTATATACTTAGTATAAATTTTATAAGCATAAAATTTTGACATTTTAAGAACAAGAATATTTTTATTAATAAAATCATTTTTATTCAAAGAAAAATTGATCTTGGATAAAAAAAAGGGGTTAACACGATGGTTAACTAGTTTAGGTGGTTAGATTTTGTTTTTTTTTTTTTTTTTCGAAAGTTAGAAACATATTATGCCAGTTTAATACTTGTTTATAATTTTCAAGAATACTTATACCTAAACTTGAAAATAATATTTCTTTTTAATCGATGTACTTACTTCAACGTTTCAATGTCATACAACTGGTGTGTATAAAATTGTACTTTTGTAATATGGCTTTCGCATCGAAAGATATAAAAGGAGTGGAATGTTATCTGACTTAACTCTGCGACTTTCAAGTTGAATTTACGAGCAGAGAAGGATGAGTTTATGTAAATAAGTTGTAAGAAAAAAAAAACACGGTTTTAGTTTTGGTTTAACTGTAGAGCTAAAACGATTTCGACTGAAAAAATTTTTTACTTTTGTTTTGAATGAATATCTAGCTTCAGACTGAAAGCGCCGGATTTTAGAAATTTTGGTTTTTTGGGCTGAATTTGGGATGAGATTATAAAAAATCAAACTAAAACATCTAAACAACTTTTAAATAATTTAATTTTATTTATAAATTATTTTTAATTTTTCCAGCCAAAATAAACGTAGTTGTTGATATGTGTGAAAAAATTTAAAACTTTTTTTGTTTGCACAATAGAAAAATGAAATTTATATAAAAAATGCTTTCTGGTGTAAGTATGTATACAAAACAAAAGTTGCACATTAAATTCGAAATCAATATGTCAATTTTGGAAAAAAAATTTATCAAATTAAATTAACCAGAAAAAAAGCTAATAGGTACGCCACGAAAAATAAAATTAAACGCAGCGCAGCAGGATAATAATATCTACAAGCTTTTTTAAATTTTAAATAGATCAAATAAGTATGTACTTAATTTATTTCTAAATCAGTTGAATAAAAAAAGTTCCATTTTAATAAAGCGTTGATCTGTGGAAGATGTATTTTTTTTTTCAAACGCCAAAATTAACCAATCTAAGCGACAGTTTTGTTTTATATCATAGATAGGATTTCGGATATTGGTATGTTTAAAATATATAAGTATATATTTTTTTTAAATACCGCCATATTATAATTTTAATAATAATTGAATCCTCGTTTGCATAAATCTTCAATAAAATGGAGCTGCTTTGAAAGTACCTATATTGAAAAATGAAAATTACTACTTCGAATTCTCTAATCTGATCAATTTCATTTGTTTACTTTATAAAAATAATATACTTACAAACCGAATCAATCTTCCACGGTTTTTTTATTTTTAAAACTTGAATAAGTATGAAAAAAAGTTGAGAATTTTATCACAATTTTTCAATAGTTTAACATGCTGATTTTAAAAAATGTTTTTATCCAATTATTATGAATGATTAATGTGTAAATAAATAATATATATAGGCAAAAATAAACAAATAATAAAATAAATAAATAATTTTTGTGCTTGTATTTCAAAAATTGTAGATATTTTGTGTACGTAAGTGCGTAGTTAACTAATTCAGCTAATTTCGTTTAAGAAATTATACTTTATTATGCTTCTAAATTAGTTATTTTGCGAGAAAGAAAGGCTTAACTAAAAGGTGTGCTTAAAAATTAATATTATAGCATGGTTTTATCATTCGGAAAACTTTCTTTAAGACATACTTAGTATGTAAAATAAAGACCTTGATAAAAACTAAATCATAATTAAGTATTTCATTATTCAAATATTTCTTAAGCTCCAGAATGTACAACTATTATTGAAGCAACTAAAATTATATTCCACTTAAGTGAAACTGTGTACGAGAAGCTTAAAATCTGTTTTCATATTATTCGATTTAAACCGAAATGTACAAAATGAAAGCATGTAAGTACTTAAGTATTATAATACAAAAATTTAAAACGTAAACAAAATAACGATACATCAACTATTTACTGCTCAGATATTATTCTGCCACCTTAAGTTTTTTTTTATGTGTTGGAAGAAAAAAAATCGAGAATATGATAAAAAAAAAATAAATATGGATGGAGAATATGGAACCGGTTTGTTTACTCTTTAAATTCTTTTTATATTTTTTTTAAAATACATATATTTTTTTCTTATTATGAATTATATACTTTTTGTAAGATATTTTTATCTATGTGACCCAACGTTACTATGAAAAAAAAATGTATATGTAAACCGCAATCAGGTTGTTGATCTGGTTGGCGCATAATTATACAAAAGTATTTCTGAAATTATGAAGCTTAATTTTTTTTTCCAATATTTGGGTTTATAACTTAAGTTATATTTAGATATCTACTATATTAAATATTAAATTATTTTCTCTAAATCAGGTTAAATTCTGTTAATTTTAATTTTATATTAGTTAAGTAAATACTTACATAATCTTTTATACTACTTGTATACTACATACAAATTATAGATGCCTATAACATTAAGATAAGTAACTCCCTACTTAATTAAATTTTTTTCATAGAAGTTAACTCAGAAGCTCGTTTAGAAATTAGTTAACAGAAGTTATCTAATTAAAAACTTTTATTTGGGTCCTTCACTTTACATCAAACCTCGATGTTGTCCTTCATTTGTGAAACATTGTTTCATTACCTAAATTAAGTAGTAAGTAGTTTTAGAATTATTATAATGTAAATGTGTACCTAAGTATGTACACAAATTTACGTTAAAGTAGGTAAAACAGGAGTTTTATTTAATTACAATTTTGCGTAAATAAGTACCTACTTAGGTACTTGCCTTTACTTTTATTTAATAAATCAAGTATTTATTCAGCTGATAATAAACAAAATTATTCTGCATAGTTAACCACAAATGACTCCATTAGAAAAATTATAAGAGAAATATTTGTAGCATCAAGATTTTTTTTATTTATTAATTTTACTTTTTTTTTCTTAAGAAAGTATATTTTTTGCGAAGAATTTCCGAAAACTAAAATTCATCGTTTTTAGCTCGTTTTCTGGAACTATAATATGTTTTCACCGGTTTTCACTTTCTGTCTGTCCGACTATCTGTCTGTCTGTAGCACACTAAAGTACTTATAACTATAAATTAATCACCCGATTTCGATCAAATTGATGCCAATTTCGTTTCATGATATTCACCGAATGCTGACTACGGAGATAGAAACTCTTATTTGGTCTTTATAAGTACATTTAATATTATACATATACATAAGTAAATATATACTTTATATGCTTACCTAGGTTCCTATAATGATTATTAACTTTACATGATGCGTGTAATTATGTACATTGTGCAAGTGAGTAATAGTAAGACATGCCTTTAGAACATACGAACACATAGGATTTGAAAATTCTACGTAAATTTTAGGTGAAAATGTTGCAGATTATCTTTATTAAGAAATTCGTTATGGATTTTTATGTTTATAACCATTAAAAAATAAATACTTATATGTTCTTACCTCGAGTTTTACCAAATTTTTGAAGTAAGTAAAGTACCTACTTGAAATTTATAAATTACACAAATAATTACTTTATATCTTGTTTGCATCTAAAAATATTTCCCAAAACTTTTTTTTCCGGAAACTTTATAGAATTTTGCTGTGATCGTCCATGCAAAAACTTATTCCGGAAATTTTATTTTTCATTTTTTTTTTTCCATGATTTTTTTCGGTATGGTATTGTTGGCACCAGGGTTGTCACCGTTTTAGTAAAAAATTAAAAAAAAAATCTTAACAGACAAACAAGTTAAAAATTTTTTTTTTTGAACTGCCACATTCTTTCCACTTCTCAAGCGCGAAAGGTAGTTTAAAAATTGGGAATAATTTTTAGGTTGTTTTATATTTAAGTACTTTATTATTAAAAAAAAAAGTATGAACGGATAAATTGCAATAATAAAGAAGATCGTAATATAATATAAGATCGTAATATAGGTAGGTACCTAAGTAAGTTATCGTAAGAAGTAAGTAAGTAAGTAAGTAAGAAGATCGTAATATAGGTAAGTACCTAAGTAAGTTATTTCCATTCATATTCTGGAATAAAAGGAGAAATATGTCAATAACTAAGTATTTATATAAAAATTAATTTCTTTAAAGAAATTACTTATTCAATGAGCAAATTTTTATTTAGATAAGTACTTATATTTAAGAGTGGGGTTGTTCTTGTTCAAAATATTGAAAAATTAATTTAATGTCATTGCTTTCAATTTTCTTTGAACTTTTGTAAAATGGATTTTTAAACTCATTACATTTTATAGGAAATTGATTTAATCAAATTTTTTTGTTTTACTTTTTTTTTCTTTACCATTTCATTCCACCTTTAATAAATTTAAAAAAAAATTCCAAACAAAATTTTATTATACACGAGTACATACGTAGATATATAAATACCGAGGGTTCACAACTTATTATGAAAAGTATAATTTGCTGATAAATACTGGTCTCTCTCTTTCTCTATTGAAAAGAAAAAGGAATTAAATCAATTAATTATTAAGTGATTTAGAGATAGTATACTAATTGCTTTGAGGATATACTATGAATTATCTACGTCCATAAAGTTAGCAAACCAAAATGAGCACAAACGGTCGGGATTATTACCATAATTTTGTGCTCTTTTTGTGCTAATTATGTGTGCAATTCGCGATTTTTGTGCTCATTTGAATTTTTTTTTATACAATGTTGTGCTAGCTTAAATTTAAGCTAGCACAACTTCTTAATTTATGAACCGATTTGAATGCAACCTTGACCATAATTTTGTGCTTTTTTTGTGTTATTCAATCCAATTATTCTCGATAAATTCGGATTTTTAGTTTTTTTTATTTATAGTGTTGTGCTAGCTTAAATTTAAGCTAGCACAACTTCTTTATTTATGAACCGATTTGAATGCAACCTTGACCATAATTTTGTGCTTTTTTTGTGTTGTTCAACTCAATAATTCTCGATAAATTCGGTTTTTTATTTATAGTGTTGTGCTAGCTTAAATTTAAGCTAGCACAACTTCTTTATTTATGAACCGATTTGAATGCAACCTTGAACATAATTTTGTGCTTTTTTTGTGTTATTCAATCCAGTTATTATCGAAGAATTTGGATTTTTAGTTTTGTGCATTTTTAGTGTTGTGCTAACTTAAATTTAAGCTAGCACAACTTCTTAATTTATGAACCGATTTGAATTCAACATTGACCATAATTTTGTGCTTTTTTTGTGTTATTCAACCCAATAATTTTCGATAAATTCGGATTTTTAGTTTTTTTTTATTTATAGTGTTGTGCTAGCTTAAATTTAAGCTAGCACAACTTCTTTATTTATAAACCAATTTCAATGCAACCTTCACCACAATTTTGTGCATTTTTTGTGTTATTTAACCCAATATCTTTCGATCAATTCGGATTTTCCTTTTTTTTATTTATAGTGTTGTGCTAGCTTACATTTAAGCTAGCACAACTTCTTTATTTATTAATTGATTTCAATGCAACCTAGACCATAATTTTGTGCTTTTTTTGTGTTATTCAAACCAGTAACAAAAAAAAATTAAGAAGATCCTTTTCTAATAAAAATAACAAATAATTTGAAAATTGAGTCATTTATATTCAAGAGTCGAAGAAAGTCGGATCTAAGTTGTACCGGGTGTACAAGTGTGTTTAACGTTTAATAGTAGTTAGTATAAGGAAATACGCGTTTCATGTAAATACATACATTTGGGTACAATTTTCATAAAAAACTGTAGGTAAGTAAAATTTTTCATTTATAAACTATAAGTAGGTACTTATATACTTTTTTATAAACTTTTTTGTACAATAGTAAAATAAATATTTTTAAGCTAGATTCTCCTCCTAGTATATTCTTTAAATATTGTAATATTTTCGTGCATACCTCCTTTTTTTTTTTAACTTCTATGACAGCTAGCGATCGCTTTCACCTAAAAATTTGTCGCTGCTGCTAACGCCAATAAAGGCCGCTGCGTCGCATGTTCAAAATCGTTGATCGCGTCGGCGTCTGTTGGCTAGTTATTCCGAATACTACAAAAAAAAAGTTATGTATAACCTTTGGTAATTTGTTTTATTATGGGCAAACTCGACGCGACAAACCATATAATCGCGTAATTACGTTAACGTTGAGACTGTTCGCGTTCATATATTTTCATATTTTTAATATTTCTTCCGTCATTTGCATCGCGTCCGTCGCGTGCGTCGAGTCGAGTTTAACCTAACCATTACAGTTCACATCCCGCGGTGTTCCATTCCTATTAGAGTCTGCCCGGTTTTAAAAACAAAAATATTAGCGTCTCATTCCATTTATAATAATAATAATAATCTTTAATAATCGTCTATTCGGGTGAGTGCCACTTGTACAATTACCAATTGTACAATTTTTCAATTTGTATGGCGAAAAAAAATTGTACAACTGGCATTTTTCTCTGTACAACTGGTAAAAAATAATCCAGTTGCACAATTGACCAGTTGTACAATTTACCAGTTGTACAGACAAATTTACCATTTGTACAATTCAGTTATCACCACTTGTACATTTTAGACCAGTTGTACAATCCTTTTTTTCTCAAATTAACCACTTGTACAATGTTTGACCAGATGTACAATATTTATTTTTATAAAATTAACCACTTGTACAATTTTTGACCAGTTGTACAATTTATCTTTTATCAAATTAACCACTTGTACAATTTTTAACCAGTTGTACAATCTCTATGGTAAAGTTATAACCGTGAAAAACTAAGCAAAATGTATGGAAAAGCTGTTGTGCATAATGGGTGACCGTGCCCTAGCGGGGGATGGAAATACGGCCGCTAGGATTTTTTGTTGCGGTCTTATTTCATTTTGAAAAATGAAATTAGACCGCAAAAAAAAAAGAAAATATATTTCAATCCTTGAATACAAAAACTTCATGTGGAATCGATAATATTCCTAATATAGTATTGAAACATTCCCCTCCCATTTTAATAAAAAAGTATTGCATAATTTTCAATAATTGCCTTAACTGGAGTTATTTTCCCACAAGATGGAAGATCGCAAAAGTGATACCGATCAAAAAACCTAGAAAGGACTCATCCAACCCAGATAACTACAGGCCTATAAGTTTAATGCCGAACATAAGTAAAGTTTTTGAATGTGTTATTAATAATTTTATTAACAAATTAGTCGAATCTGATCGTATAGTACCCATTAACCAATTCGGTTTTAAATATCAACACAGCACTATACATGCTATAAATAAATTAGTATCCGATGTTTGTTGGCAAATAAATGCAAAAAGAGGAGTAGGTGCATGCTTTGTAGACTTAGAAAAAGCGTTTGATACGGTCTGGCTTGATGGTCTTATATATAAAATCATAAAATACAATTTTCCGATACATGTTGTAATTCTGATTTCTAATATGGTCAAAGGTAAAAAATTTAAAGTCACAAATTTTAATAACTCAACCTCAGAAGTTTTCGAAATTGAAAACGGACTGCAACAAGGAACAGTTAATTCACCACTTTTATTCAACATTTACTCCAGCGAATTACTAAATTGTCTAAATAATGTATTAGGCCTCAATTTTAGTATAGCGTATGCAGATGATTTGACCATATATTCAGCTAGCGAAAAAGTTTCACAAGTAAGCCAAATGTTACAAACCCAATTCTTTATTATTGCAGATTATTGTCTAAAATGGAAATTAAAAATCAACTACAATAAATGTGAATCTATATTTTTTCGTAACACAACCGACAAAACAAATTACAACATTAAAAAAAACTGGAGAAAGTTTTCGGTCTTGGATCCAGACGGCAACCTAATAATAAAAAAAAATACGGTAAAATATCTAGGAGTTCAGCTGAATCAGTTTCTTAACTACAATGACCACGTTCAAAAACAGTTAGAAAAAGCCACCAAGGCATTTATGTCTATGAAAAACTTGTTTTATTCTAAAATTCTTAAATCTAGAGTTAAAATCATATGCTACCAATCCCTTGTTCGCCCCGTTATAACATACGCCTGTCCCATATGGTTCAATATCCCAGCAAAAACAATGGAAAAAATCCGTATTTTTGAAAGAAAATGTTTAAGATCATGTACTAACTTAAATAAAACGCCTGAGTCAAACTATAAAAAATTTGATTCCAATAAGTTACTGTACGAGGAAGCGAAAATAATTCGTATAGATAACTTTATTATAAACATAATTAGAAATCATTACCTAAGAAGTTCCTCAATAGTCTCAAATCCTTATATATGCCAATACTTTTATTTCAATTTTGAATACATCAAAACCAGTTTAGAACTAGGTTTCGTGCACCCTGAATTCTTCGTGTTCCTAGATAGTTTAGGATGTATTCAAAATATAGACAAAGTACCAATACTTTACCATTATAAGAGAAGAATCTCAGATAAAAGTGTCAACTTAAACAATTTACTTAACATAAATTGGAGTCAACTAGTTTACAATACATATATTCCCACACGGGACAAAAAAATTAATCTAAACCAAATCTGGTGGTTAAATTCTATGAACCAAGAACGAGTTGAGTCACAGTTTATTTCGAACTAGATAAGTTATAGTTTATTAGGTTAAGGATAGGTTAAGCAATTAGGAATAAGTTTTATTTTACACAAAAAAATAAAATCGCTAATTTTGGTTTTTTGTTTTAAAAAATGTTTTTCCAAAAATTAATTCATAATTATGTTAAAAAAATGATAAATAAGATTATAATAAAATTAGTATATATTCAAATTATTTAAACAAACTAAGAGCGCACAAATGTAGCCATTTAGTTTTATATATAAGATATTTTGTTAGTTTTTTTTTCTTTTAATTTTATTTCTACTAAATTGTAAAAAATATTGAATTCGTAATAAAAATAAAAATTAATAAAAAAAAAAAAAAAAAACAATTTTTTTTCGCCATACAAATTGAAAAATTGTACAATTGGTAATTGTACAAGTGGCACTCACCCGAATAGACGATTATTAAAGATTATTATTATTATTATAAATGGAATGAGACGCTAATATTTTTGTTTTTAAAACCGGGCAGACTCTAATAGGAATGGAACACCGCGGGATGTGAACTGTAATGGTTAGGTTAAACTCGACTCGACGCACGCGACGGACGCGATGCAAATGACGGAAGAAATATTAAAAATATGAAAATATATGAACGCGAACAGTCTCAACGTTAACGTAATTACGCGATTATATGGTTTGTCGCGTCGAGTTTGCCCATAATAAAACAAATTACCAAAGGTTATACATAACTTTTTTTTTTGTAGTATTTGGAATAACTAGCCAACAGACGCCGACGCGATCAACGATTTTGAACATGCGACGCAGCGGCCTTTATTGGCGTTAGCAGCAGCGACAAATTTTTAGGTGAAAGCGATCGCTAGCAGTCATAGAAGTTAAAAAAAAAAAAGGAGGTATGCACGAAAATATTACAATATTTAAAGAATATACTAGGAGGAGAATCTAGCTTAAAAATATTTATTTTACTATTGTACAAAAAAGTTTATAAAAAAGTATATAAGTACCTACTTATAGTTTATAAATGAAAAATTTTACTTACCTACCGTTTTTTATGAAAATTGTACCCAAATGTATGTATTTACATAAAACGCGTATTTCGTTATACTAACTACTATTAAACGTTAAACACACTTGTACACTCGGTACAACTTAGATCCGAGTATGATCCGACTTTCTTCGACTCTTGAATATAAATGACTCAATTTTCAAATTATTTGTTATTTTTATTAGAAAAGGATCTTCTTAATTTTTTTTTGTTACTGGTTTGAATAACACAAAAAAAGCACAAAATTATGGTCTAGGTTGCATTGAAATCAATTAATAAATAAAGAAGTTGTGCTAGCTTAAATGTAAGCTAGCACAACACTATAAATAAAAAAAAGGAAAATCCGAATTGATCGAAAGATATTGGGTTAAATAACACAAAAAATGCACAAAATTGTGGTGAAGGTTGCATTGAAATTGGTTCATAAATAAAGAAGTTGTGCTAGCTTAAATTTAAGCTAGCACAACACTATAAATAAAAAAAAACTAAAAATCCGAATTTATCGAAAATTATTGGGTTGAATAACACAAAAAAAGCACAAAATTATGGTCAATGTTGCATTCAAATCGGTTCATAAATTAAGAAGTTGTGCTAGCTTAAATTTAAGTTAGCACAACACTAAAAATGCACAAAACTAAAAATCCAAATTCTTCGATAATAACTGGATTGAATAACACAAAAAAAGCACAAAATTATGTTCAAGGTTGCATTCAAATCGGTTCATAAATTAAGAAGTTGTGCTAGCTTAAATTTAAGTTAGCACAACACTAAAAATGCACAAAACTAAAAATCCAAATTCTTCGATAATAACTGGATTGAATAACACAAAAAAAGCACAAAATTATGTTCAAGGTTGCATTCAAATCCGTTCATAAATAAAGAAGTTGTGCTAGCTTAAATTTAAGCTAGCACAACACTATAAATAAAAAACCGAATTTATCGAGAATTATTGAGTTGAACAACACAAAAAAGCACAAAATTATGGTCAAGGTTGTATTCAAATCGGTTCATAAATAAAGAAGTTGTGCTAGCTTAAACTTAAGCTAGCACAACACTATAAATAAAAAAAACTAAAAATCCGAATTTATCGAGAATAATTGGATTGAATAACACAAAAAAAGCACAAAATTATGGTCAAGGTTGCATTCAAATCGGTTCATAAATTAAGAAGTTGTGCTAGCTTAAATTTAAGCTAGCACAACATTGTATAAAAAAAAATTCAAATGAGCACAAAAATCGCGAATTGCACACATAATTAGCACAAAAAGAGCACAAAATTATGGTAATAATCCCGACCGTTTGTGCTCATTTTGGTTTGCTAACTTTATGGACGTGAATTATCTAATTCTCGGTAATTCCCTATTCTCTCTGACTTTCGAATCATTATAAAATATCTGTAACTTACTTACTTAGGCATTTTGTACTAAATAAGCTTGGGATAAAATGGAAAGGTTATTTAAAAAAAAATCACTCATATATTTACATTATGTATGTTGAATGTAAATAAGTAAATACATTATGTAGATAAGACAGGTAGATAAACAAATATTTGATAACATTAAAACGCTTATGAAGCTTTAAAATAAATTTAATTTTTATAAAATATATAGCTATGTATGATTAATTTTATATATATAAACAAATTTTCATAAAATAAGTTGGGAAGTAATATGAAATCAATATTTAACCTCTTTTTTTTGGACTCAAATGCAAGTTAAGCGATAAAAAATTTATATTTATTTTTACATAAAGAAAATGACGTAATTTTCAAGTTGAATTCGATTAATAATTTATAAATTTTTGCTTATATGCATATTATATATTATTTTGTATATATATAAATTATAAGAGTATTTGCAGTGCTGTGAATAAAAAATGCAAGGTTATTAGAATTTCGCAAATGGTTATACTGAATAATTTTCTTTACAGTGTCTGTTTTCTTAAATATTTCTTGACATACTTATTTTATTAATAATTTCATAAAGTAACTCGTGTGCACCTTGCCACACATGTTGTTAGATTGTGGTTTACTCAATTTAATAATTTGATATTATTTTTTTTAATGTAGTACTGTTGGTAGTAGTTTTATTTTATTAATGGCAAGCAACATAAACTAAAATAAGCTCAAGCTCAATTACCTAAATAGCTTTATAAACGCAGTAAATAACAAAAAAAATATAACTAAGTAATTAAGAAGTTATTTTTGTCGAAATAGAAAAAAACACAACAAATGTTTTTAATAACTTCAAATATAAATCATTTACTACTCATTCATTATAATCATTTCAAATTTTCTTATACATCAACGATTCAAGTTAGTAAATAATTAAAAAAAATTGTCATACGTCAAGTCTTAACCGAGATAATCCATATTTATTTTTGATCTAAACCCTCCAGATTTGGAATAGCCTGAGAAATAATATTTTTGTATTAAATTGTACTGCAATCTTCATCATCAAATTATTCAAAAAAAAAAAAAAAATCAAAAAAATCGATCAAATAAAAATAATTGATTCTACTGAAAATAATTGAAATTGTCTGTGAATGCGTCATGATTTCAATATGTTGTCGTCGTGAACTTACTTCTAAGGATTTAATTTTTAAAATTTATGAACAGGAAAAAGGTCAAAACAGAAATTTTCAATAAAAACATGGCAACATTTTGTTTACAAGAAGTACACAAAATTACACAATTTTTCAATTTCTACTATCAAAATCTAAGCATACACCTGTTCTTAACGAAAATTTTACAATTTTTTATCCTTAGCGGAAATTAAATTTTATTTTCTTATCCTAATCAAATTTTTCCATTATCGAAGAAATCATAATTTTCTAAAAACTTTTTTGTGCACACACATAAAAATTAACAAATTAATGTAATTACAAATCTTGTATACATATTACTGGTATAGTGCAGGGCACAACAAACGTAATCAGTTGGGTGATTGGTTTTCTGGTTTTCTTACAATTTAATAGTTAGTACTTTAAATTGCGTAGAATTATTTAGAAAATTATTTTTATGTATTTGAATGAAAATGTAAATGCAGTTTAATATGATGGTTAAGTACAAATTTAACTGTTAAGTAAGTATTTCTAAACAATAAGGATTTAAATTGTTCATTGTCCGATGTTATATTTCAATTTAAATAAAAATTTGATAAAAATTAGCTTTATTTCTAAAATTTATTAAAAATAATTAAGTTTTTTTATTTGACAGTCAAAAATCAGAAAATCGGAAAAATTAGTTTTATTTCTCATCTGAATGTGAAATAAACCATAAGTTTGGTTTTATTTTGTTGTAAAAGTGGGTTATGAAACGGGAGTATCAAAATTTGGGTTTTTTTTTATATGGGAAAAATTCTAGAAATATTGCAAAATATCTCAATTCGGATTTTTTTTTTGTACAGAGAATGAGAGTCAATTGTCAGAAATATTCCGAAATTTCTAATATTCCACAATAATAAAGAATTAAGTATATTTATGATTGATTTCAATTTTCCAATATTGATTCTAATATACTTAATTTAATTTTTTTTTATTTTTTTATTTCAATCAAACTTATTCCTTTTCATATCAATTTTCCAAATTTCTTTCTTTTTTTTGTTTATATTTCTTACTTGCCAATGAATTTTATTTTTATTATTAATAATATATAATAATTAAACCTGACAGATAAGATTTATATAATGTAAAAGTAATCAAAATTTTTTTTTTGTTGCCTTTTTATTTTTGTTTCACTGTATTAAAAACGTACTAAATACTAAATATCGAATTTAATTCCAAATTAAATTTATTATTGAACGGTAAGTATACTAAAAAAAAATAAAATTTAGGTACATTAATCTTTCAGAAAACAAAGGAATTTTATTTTTGAAATGTTAACCTTTTTTTTTCTTAGTCTCCAGTCAATGTCATGTTACTTTCACTATAAAAAATAATATTTATCTGTAGCTATACCTAAATATATATATATATTTTTTATTTTGGGAAAAAGTTTTTGCAGATAATACAAAATTTATTTCTTAATTCAGTTAGGTGCTTAGTTTTCGAAATATATTTGTTG
Source organism: Hybos culiciformis (assembly GCA_964007475.1). Classification (NCBI taxonomy): domain Eukaryota; kingdom Metazoa; phylum Arthropoda; class Insecta; order Diptera; family Hybotidae; genus Hybos; species Hybos culiciformis. The sequence continues at coordinate 27,434,973 of OZ023273.1, read as the reverse complement.
TCCAATCTAATTGGAGGCCTTATAATAAAGCTGAAAAAGTAACCCCAAATAATTTTATTTTAGTTTTTATTCCATTGAAATCGAAAATCGTTTTCTTTGCCAAATCTTCGTTTTTTCATTGATCGAAATTTTTTTAGTTTTTATTTTAATATGTGGGCCGAACGTTTTTCAGACCTGAGTTCACTTCCAATCGGAATAGCACTCCAAAATATAGAGCGTTTATTCAAATTTTGATTTAAAATTCTTTCGACTTCTTTTGACGCCATTTCCCAAAGATCTAAATGTGCTATAACAGATACTTCTGTTTTTACCATATAATTTTCGGGCCCCTTTTTCTACTAATATTCTTTAACCTTTGGAATTAGTTCTAGATCTGATGCCTTCCCTGCTGTATTTATTTTTTATTAGAATGTTTAATTTCTCATTGTTGTCGTTGACTTTCTTAACTAGATCTTAAAGATTTATACTTTCTTTTGAAAGCTTATTATAATTCTTATTTTAAAAATTATAAATTCTTCATAAATGTAATAGACAAAAAACGGTTAAAAAAAAACAAGATCCATGTTTCTCTTTGGATCAGTTCAGGTTTTATTAATATAAAAAAAAAAAAACAAAAAAAATTTATGGTAAATTATTTTTGTAGGAAAATTAAATTTCGTGTAGTTCCCAGAATGATTGTACACGAAGTATTAAACACGGTTTAAAGACAAAATTATTTTTTCTGCACTGAAAAAAATCTTTCGATAAAAAAAAACTGTTTATTTATTTAAATATATAAGCTGGTTAAAACAGTAATTTAAACGACTGTTTTCAGCAGAAGGATTCCAGTCCGAATCCTGTATCGTTGTCATTACTCATTGGGGTATAATAAATGGCTCGAAAAGAGAAAAAAAAAAGCAATCTTTCGACCTTACTTTACAAGAACATATATGTTATAAAATCTGCAGTGAAAACGACCTGCTGGAACTTAGCTTACCTTTTACTGAAAAGTAGGTAAACATTTTGATTCAAAACATTCTGGAATAAAATCTATTTCACGTGTGCCTAATTGTTCAACATGCAGTAACAATAGCATTTGCTATAAAAATGCCTTTGTCAATTTCTTGATTAAGGACCAAACCGTTCCTTCAAAGCAATGACGTCTCTATGTTTAAAATTTAAAAAAAGCAATCTTTCGACCTTACTTTACAAGAACATATATGTTATAAAATCTGCAGTGAAAACGACCTGCTGGAACTTAGCTTACCTTTTACTGAAAAGTAGGTAAACATTTTGATTCAAAACATTCTGGAATAAAATCTATTTCACGTGTGCCTAATTGTTCAACATGCAGTAACAATAGCATTTGCTATAAAAATGCCTTTGTTAATTTCTTGATTAAGGACCAAACCGTTCCTTCAAAGCAATGACGTCTCCATGTTTAAAATTTAAGTGTTGAACAGCAAGTTCGTTTTTTCACACGTTTTTGACGTCCAATTCTCCAAACAATTGATAGGTCCAGATTTTTTTCTCCCAATAAGTCAAAGAAACTAAATAAAAATTATCAAATTGTTTTTTTTTTTCCAATTTGGAAAATATGCTTTACTAGCTTTTCAGATCGATTTTATTGTAAAGGCTTTATTTTGCAACATACTTAAGCAAGTAAGTATTTCTATTATACATAAGTAAATTAATTTCTTTAAAGAAGAATTTTCAGTGTTTTTTTTTTTATTTTATCTAATAGACCATCAAAATTAGACAGATGAAAATATATACAAGTTTTTTTCTTAGTTATTAAAAAAAAAAATCGTAGACAAAGATTTATGCTGATTTGTACAATTATAGAAAATGTATTTACTTATATTATTTGAATAAAAAAAAAATGTAATTTTTATAATTTAAAAAAAAAAAAAAATTATATTCAATGGATCATTTCAAGTTGGCAATTAATTTTGTCTTCAGTAGTGTAGATAGCAATAAAATCGTTAGATATGAAAAGTATTGCGCTAGAAGTCTTATGTAAAAATAATTCTATTTCAAACATTTTTTTTATATACATATATATACCAAGACAAAATTATATTTAAGTAAATGTTAGGTGTTTAATTTTTTTTTATTTGATCCATACAGTTTTTAGAGTGTTCTGATCTTACTCGAACATAAATATTTTTCTTTTTTATACTTAAAGGTATTTAATTTTTAAAGCTTTAATTTGTTTGATTGAAGAATATAACGGTTTTCAGTAAGTTATAGTATTTTGGATATTATTTAAAAGCATTTTTCCCACAAATATTTCTAATTTAACTAAAGTGCTAATTACACTTTTATAACAGAAAATATTTATTTTTTTTTTTTATTTTTAGCGAATTTTCTTATAAATGTTATTTTGAACTTCGTTCGGAACTTTGTATACATAATATAATATTATTATGTTATCAGTTCGAATAATGAGTTTCATGATTACAATAATCATAATACAAATTTCAGTTTTTAGAACATAATTAAAAAGTTATTTTGTTATTATTTTTTTTAAAAACGGACTAAAAAGAAAACGACTTCTAAAAAAATCAAAAATGGTACTAAAAGAAAGCTACTTCTAAAAAAAATCAAAAATGGTACTAAATGGTACTCCAAAGGTAGTCAATGTTAATTCGAAATTATGTCCAATTCAACTAATGTTCACAGTAAAGCAGTGGGCTTAACTTGAGACATAAAAGTACATAAATATTTTTTTACGACGATATTAAAATCTATGAATAAAAATTATATAAAAAAAATTTATTTCTTGAAACTATTGAAAATCTAACTTGTTTTGAATGTGCATTTCACTGGAAGACCTAGCTAAACAATCTTTGTAGTTTTTTTTTTGTTGAAAATTATAAAGAGGGAAAATAAGAGAACATACATTAATTCACGATAAAAGAAAAAGGGTGAAATAATTTGATTTTATTTTATTTATTTATTTTTTTTTTATTTGAAATGAACAGAACATAAAAAAAAATTTGAAGCAACAAGTTGCCTTTTTAATATTTTAGTTATATGCCTTCGTTCTATAAGATATTTGTGCAAATTTAAGCAATTGAAGAAAATGAGATTTTAGAAGAATATAGTTATACTGAAAAAAGTTAGTATTAGTTGCATCAGCTACATTCATATATTTAGCTCAAATAGAACTAGTGGATGACCTGAGGTGACTTTTTTGAGATTAGCTATTTCGTATAGCAAGGATATGCCATACTTTTACTTTGTAATATATATCTGTTCTATGAAGGAGACTATTACAGTATTTATCACTTTCAAAATTTCAACTATTGCAATATTTGTTTTTTTTAAGTTAATTTTTTATAATGCTACCAACAAAAATTATTGTTAACTAACTTGCTACCAACAAAAATTATTGTTAACTAACATTTAAAGCTATGATAAAATTGAATATTTTTATAATAAAATTTGATATTTTTTTTATTTACAATTCTACTAAGTACTTAACTTTTTAATTGCATTTACTTTCAAATGTAAGCTTTCCCTTCAGAAAACAATAGATACGGGTAGGTATAACAAGAAAATAACACATTGTTTTCGTTATGATTGCTTTGCTATATTGTTTGCACGAAATAATTTTTTTCAGTGTAGTAACCAAAAAATTATATTAGGGAAGTAGATCCTTATTACCTTTTATTAATATTATTAAGTGTTTAATTTTATTATTATTTTAGACGAAAAAATTTCGAATAGCTTTTAACGTTATTTTCCAGAAATTTCACGAATGGTTTGGTACAAAAAAATATTAAATGGTACCTTCGACATTAAGGTATATATAATAAAAGGAAAAAAAGTTTGAAAAAATCGAAGGTTCAAAAGATAAATGGCATACCTACGAATTGAATTGACGTGTAGTGTAATATACATGCATTATACATATTATATTTATGTAACTATAATATTTTTGACTTAGTAAATGAAAGCTAATATTATAATATCAAATGTATAAAAACAGGGAAGGAAAACTTTCAAGTGTATTTGAAGTTGAAATTTTTCTTTTGTTTTTTCTTTTCTGCTTCAAAGGGAGAAATTGATTCAAATACAGAAAACACAATAATATCAGTATAACTTTTTAATTATTTTAAAAATTTCGTAGTCATTTAAGTATTTACTTTCTTATTAATTTCCTAAAGAAGTTACTTAATCTATATAATATGTAAGTAAATTTAACCTATGCAACCTATGAAAGTAAGTATACACTCTTAGAAAAGTCCAACGTGCTGGAACTCCGAAGGATAGAGTTATGAATATATAACTCCTTTTTTAGAGCAACTGAATAACATTTCGATGAAGTAAAACTTTTGAAACTTTGCTCAGAAGTTTAATTTAACTATTGAACTATTTTCGAAGTTCCAGGAGTATAATTTTCTTTTTTTGAAATAGAGAATGTTTTCGTAGTTTTATTTTTTAAGTAAAGCTGAAATTTCAATATTGAACTCCGTACAAAGTTTTTTTCAATTCTTGTTAGAAGTTAAGTTAACTACTTTCGGAGTTACAGTAATATATTACCGTAATTATTTTTTGTTTTTTTTGTTGTTTTTTATTAAGTTGAAATTTTGATATTGAACTCCGTACAAAGTTTTTACAAAATTCTGTTGGAAGTTAAGTTAACTTTTTTCGAAGTCCTTAGCATTGCAAATGCCCGAAATAACAAATTTATATTTTCTATTTTATATACTTTTTAAATTTCAACACCGTAGCTGAGTGGGAGTGTTGGCGGATTGCAATGCTAAGGACGCAGATTCGAATCCCAAAGAAATAAAAGAAATAAAATTATAGATTTAATAAAAATAATAAAAAAGTTCTAATAAATAAAAAAAATATAAAAATTTAAATTAAATAAAAAAATTAAATTTTATTTTCTTTTGTAAATATTATATATAAACAGGGTTTAATATGAACTAGAAATAGGAATAAAATCAAACTCCTCAAGGTAGTTTATTAAACTTTTAAACGGTGTTTCAATTTAGCTAAGAAAAAGAGTAAATAATTCACTAAGTATTTATAATTAAAAATAAATAACTCCGATAGATGATGGACTCTATTGAACTCCGTTTCGGAGTTCCATAAACACCGTTTTTCTAACAGTGTACTAAGTAGGTACTCATGTTAAATTCAAAACTTTATTTCTACGTATAATCTTCTAAAGTTTTAACGATACTTGGATCCAACAAATTCTGAATCTTTTAGAAAATAAATAGTTTTAAAACAACTAAGTGCTTATAGATTTTCTTTGGAGTGCCTACTTGTGCAAATACTCATTATTTTTTTTTAATTAAATACTTACTTATATAGAAAAACTATACTTAAAAAACTAAGTATATACTTATATATAACATATACATATGTGCAGAGTATATTTTAAATTTTTATTTACAAAGTTATGTTGTGTATTACATTTTATTATGTTAAAGTTTTCAATATCTGTATTTTTTGCATAGAATAATCATATGAATAGAAAAATTGTGTCTGTTTTTTATGGTTGATTTTATTTTTTGTACATTAGGTATATTTTTCATTCCGTTAATCTTCTTTTATAGTATTTTTTGCACTTTGCTTATTAATTTTTTTTTTTTTTGTAGTTTTAATATCTTCCTGTACATACAATCTAAGCCGGCATAATTACCGGCTTATTAGCTTTGAATGTATTGTATGCTATATTTTGTATTTTATGTTACATTTTGTATTTTTTTTTCTGTTTATTTTTATTGAGTTTTGCACTGGTTTTTATTAGTTGCTTAATTTCGGAAAAATATATTTTGATCACGATTTAAATTGTATGTTAATTTGTACAGAATTTTCACATACGTCTTACAATTTGGGAAATACAGGATTTTGACATACAAAATTTCGAGTTAAATTCTCATTTTATATCTGGGTCAATTTGGTTTCAAAATTTTAAATACAAGACGACATACCTAAGTAGTTACTAATAAAATATTTCTTAATTTATGCTTTACTGCTTCCAATAAGTATTCTTAAAAATTTCAAACGCCTAAACCTATACCTAAGTCTTTAAATTATTTTTTTTTTACTTAATTTTTCCATTATGTTTACATGTTTTTAAAAACAAAACAATTCGTGCAACAATTTAATGTCGAGAAACAAATTTCATTATAAATTGACTTATTATTATTATTATTATTATAGAATCTCACATTAACATGCAAATTATTATAAATATAATTTATATTTCAATGTTAATTATATGAATTCCTCAATTCTAATACTTGTGTAAATAATTTTTAGCAACTTTAGATGAACTTTAGGAAAAAATAATCTGAAATTTTTAGACAGTTGTTAAGTATGTCAGTAGATTGTAAAAATATTTGACTTATATTTTAATAAGTTAAGTATTCATCTTTTGGAGTACTCTAGACTTGATATCAAACTAATCTATGTAATTCAATTGGATATAATGTGTATCGCGTCAAAACGTTTCCAATGGAACAAGAAGATAAAGTATAAGATATCGCATTGTGTGGTCAAAAAAAACAATAACAAAAATACATATTAAAACATAAAATATAAATCATTCAACAACATTGGTTGATAAATATTTGATATGTTGGCAAACGTATTAAGAGATCAAAATTTAGTATTCAATGGGAAATCTCATACTTTATTACATGTAGTCACTATTAAAGAATCAAATTTTTATAAGTATAGGCATTACCTACATAAAATGCCTAAAGGTATAAATATTGGAAGATAATTATTGTGAAATAACTTTTTATTGGCTTTTACGAAATAAAGATAAAAAAAAAAAATTATGATTTTTATTTCTTTGAAGAAGTTTTACTTTTTATGTAAATTGTTTTGATTTTTCACATATGTATACTTGTAATTCTTATTTTATTAATAAATATATGTATGAGAATCTCATAAATATTTTTGGAGATATTTCAAAAGTAACAAAAATAACAATGATAACATTTATTTTTCTATTGTTTTGTTTTCAAAATAAAAAACAAAATTAACAAGGTGAACAGTTTAAATAAAATTTTAATATAAATTAACACTTTTATATGTCATTTTACACATTAAAAAAATATAATGTCTTGCGTCATTTTTTTTTTTTAATAGGTTCAGCCTATTGTTGATAAATATTTAGCTTAATGTAGATATTAGAAAGACTTGTATCTTGATATAATTTTTTTTTGTTTACTGGTTTTATATTTCTTAGTTATATAATATAAGCTTTTAACATTAAATAAATAAATACATGTGTACATATTAACATAACTTATGTATAATTATTTTTGTAAATCTCGAAGTTTATTACTTAAAAGTCCTTGAACTAAAGCTAACGTTCTTCAGGGTTAAGTATTTTTTTTTTTAAATAGAATTTTTCTATGATTGGCGAATCAAAGCCTGATGTTTTTGGTAGGTCAAATTGATGATATTTCTACACAAATAATTGGATAAATTAGACTGTAGATATTTCATTTAACTCTAAAAACTAGCTGTAATTATATCTGACCATAATCTTTAATTTTCTAGTCACATTAAATTTTAATAAGTTCAACTTCAAAATTATTTTCAGATACACTGCTAGAAGTAATTACTTAACTTTTAAATGTAATTACAGTCAAACGTTCCAAATTTATTTTGAATAATTCAGTGACAAAGTTGTTATAAAACAAGCTTTGGAGTGCCTGATATTATTTCGAAATAAAAATATATCGTCCAACTGCATATACCGGAAGATAAAATATACGTTATACCCATATCCGGTAGTTTAAAAAATTTAAAATGTTAACAGTCAATGTTCCCAAATGAGATGAAGATATTATAAATAATTAGGGATATTTCTTTTCTTTAGAATTAAGACAATACCACATTATACATATATAACAATTTTCATCGAAATCCTTGGACTAAAACTATTTTTTTAAGTTCCTCTAATCGACATCAATTACCTTCATTCTAATTATATGTATTCTAATTATAGTTGAGAGCCTCTAGATTTTTCTAATTGAGAGCCTCTAATTTTTTTTAGTCGAGAGTCTCTAAATTACGAATGTTTTGGCATTCAAAGAATAAAAATCGATTATTTGGTTCGTTCGTTATAAGTATTTTAGTTGCGGACGGTCGAACGCAAATTTTTGATAGACAATGGGATAAAAATGGATATGAAACTTGTATAACTTCTAAATTTGAGCAGATTCAGCTATCATTCTTAAAAAAGTTTAAGTTTTTGATCAAATTGTTTGCGAAACCTCCTTAACCTGTGATGAATAAAAATATTTTGCAAAGTTTATTCCTAACAATTATTTGACAAGTTAAATTTCAATTATAAGCTTTTATTTTATTTATTTAATTAAATATTTCAATTTTTAAACGTAAAATGAAGCCGATCGGAAGTGTCTCGTCCCTATATTATTAATATATTCAATATACATACCTATATAAGTATTATATGTATGTATATTGTATTTTAATGTTAATGCAAAAATAACGTCGTAGATATTTTTAGAATTATAGTTAATACTTATTTATAGTTTTTAACCGGTATTTTTTCTATGAAAATATTGAAAATAATCTTATTAAGAAATATTACGTTTTACTTACTTAGATTTCCTTTATCTGAAGTTTATTTCCATATTTAAATAAATAATAAATAATTTTTTTTTGTTAAATAATAAATAGTAAACATATTTTATTTCAATTCTAAAATACAAACAAAAACTAAACATAAACGTATAGAAACTATTGATTTCTTGTAACCAAATGAGTTAAATTTGCTAAGTTGAATATCGGGTTGCAAAGATTTCATTCATATATGTTAACAATTTATAATTTATAGTTTCTTCTAACTATGAATTTTATTATGTATTTTACTTTTCACTATTATTTTAATGTCTAATTTTCTTTACAATTTGGATTATATTTACATTTCCAAGTTAAATTTGAAATATTGTGGCATTAAATAAAATTAACTATTATATTGATTTTATTTTCAATCTGATAGTCAATCTGGGGTTAGAAAAATATTCATGATTTTTCTGTGTTCTGTACCAGGTATATTCTGAAAGGGATTGAACTAGTTTGAGGAGAAAAATTCAAACCTGAAAATATCCCAGTTCAAAACCCTGTTTAAGGCTATAGTTATAAAGACCTATTTAAAAAGCTCTTCAATAAAAGTTTGCATTCTTTTTTGACTTTTCCATCTGAAATCAATCTTATATCTAAAGTTTGTTTTTGAGGCCACAATTATTATTAACTCGTACACGAATTTGTCTGTTTATATATTTCTTTACTATTTTCGACACTCTCGTAGACCCACTTTTCGTTATCACAGCGAGCTGAAATTTGCCACACAGGTTCATGTCGCTTGACAATTTAATCTATCAAAATTTGAACCGGAAATTTCCATGGAAAATTCGGAAAATCGGGAAAAATCATTTGAAAATTTGGTACAAATTTGATTAGTGATAAATCCGTTTCAGGAAAAATGCAAAGTTTTCTGAATTTTTCGGAATTTTTCGACTTTTCTGGAAAATTTTTCGGTAAAAAAGTTTTCTAAATTATGCAGGATCAAGTTTCCTATCAACTGGCATCATTACTTTCTCTCCAACAATGGTGAAAACTTGCACGAAAATCGATGAAAATTCTGTAAAACGCTTTTTCGGAGTTTTTCCGACCAAGGAAGCGTTTGAGCGTTTTGCAGCCTGAGACAAAGTTGTGGAGCGAAATGAGTTGTATAAAGTTGCTTTTGTGGAAAACTCCATGGAAACCCGAAAAAGCGGGAAAATCATCGGAAAAATTTTGATCGATATGATTATTCATAAAATTGTTTTAAAACATCTCCATGCAGTGCAGCACATAATAACAATTTATTTTTGATTGTGACATTTCTCTTGAATATTCTTTCTCTTCATGAATCAAATCACTTACGTCCCAATCAAAAATCTGAGTCCACCTCTGTGTGTGAAGAAAAATTTATTTTCTACTTTTTCATGCGGCCTGGCCTCAGTTTTTTTGAAAACTCGTTTTTTACTTATTTTTTTCATTTAAAAATGCCTAAAAAATGAAAAAGAAAAATATTAAATCTCCATAAATATTTAAGGTATAAGAAATGAAGATTAAAAAACATATATACTTAAATATATACTACCATAATATTTTGAGACAATTAATTTGGTGACACCTTATTATAGCGAACTTACTTACAATAGCAATACTTAATTTATATTTATTTTTTTCTATTTCCAGAATTTCTTCCGACTTCATCGTTTACGTAAATTGGGATTAAGTGATAATGAAATAAATCGTTTGCCACCAGATATACAAAATTTCGAAAATTTAGTCGAATTAGATGTTTCTAGAAACGGTAAGTGTCATTTCTTTTATTATTTCTTTGTTTAAGTATTTAATTTAAATTGAATTTTATATTAATAAAAAATAATAAAATAATTTATTACCAAGTGTTTGCTTGATGCAGTGAAAAATATTGCTATATTTTATAATCATTTTTTTTTTGTTTTCATTCAACAATCTTTATGATGCAAATATTGCAAAAAATAAAATAATGTGCTATATTTCTAACTATTTTAAGTTCTTATAATTGTGGATTTTGATGCATTATACACATTGAAAATATAATTGACAGATATAATAAATAATGAAATAATACAAAAAAAAATAGAAGAATATATCATTAATATCTATTAAAAGGCAAACTGTACTAAATGCAAAAATGAATAAAAGAAATGATAATAAAGGAAAATATGAAAATTTTTTACAAAATATAATATACATAATATAACTATGTTACACTACCTGAAAACTGCAGTCAAAATACGCTCTTTTTGAATAAATGTAAATAAATGAAGAAAATAAAAAAATTGAATGTTTTCATATAGATTAAAATGATAATTTCTATAAATTTTCGAATAAATATTTACTTTTTGATACTTAATTAATTCTTTCTAAAACAGAATTTGTTTTCGATGAACGATTTTGTTTGCAATAATATCTATAGACATATTTGGTTCGCCAAAAAGTTTTATGTAAACTTGGTAGAGAAATTGAGTTTTGGTTCTTAGAGCCTGAGAAAAATGCCGAAAAGTAACAGAAAGGCCGGCAACGAAAAAGTGGGTGTAATTCCTGCAGCCCCTCAATGACCTGCGAAAAGTCGTAGCCGTTGATAAATTACGCAAGAAAAAATGGTAACCTCTTAAACCGCATGGAACAAACTTCAAATCACGTAGTTATTTAAACATTTCTGTGAAGTCGTGGATAAATAACTTCACACTTATATTTCTTTTACACATTTTTCAAAATGTATTTCATGAAATCAAAGTTCATTGGCATCACAAATTATTTTTTTTAACATTGTTCCTAATTTTAAATTAAAGTATCCTTTTTTTTATCTACGTTTTTCTATTATTTTCAATTTAACTTCTTCCATTTTATTATATACATAAATAAATGTCCAGGCGGCCACCCAGGGCTTCTCCAATAATTCAACAAAGTAATCATTTATTAAATGTAAAATTGTTAAAAAACATTATATTTACTTTTAAATGTTATATAAATCTCGAGGGATATTTTTTATTGATTTAATATAGAAAATAAAAGAAATGAATATAGTTAAATTTTAGATTTACCATTATTACATTTTTATCTGCACATTTATTACATATTTTTATTATTTTTTTCATTGTTTAAAAAAATTTCTAAATAGAATTAACATATTCGTTAGAGATGACTTTTTGATTTGTGGGGCAATCCACATTATATTAAAGTTAGTTTTATATTAATGTCTAAGAAATATTATTTTTTTCACAATTTATTCAATATTTGAATGCGAAAACAAATTTTAAAATAGGTCCATTATACAGAAGCACCTAAAACATTAGCAATTCTTTTAGTTTTATATACTTTGTCAAACAAGTTTTTAAAAATTTTCTTAAATTTTCTGCTTTTATCATCATAAACCAGAGCTCATAGAATCATAGACCCTTTATACAAAATTTCCCTCATATGAAATTAAAACTAATGCTGAAATTCTTAAATTTTGAATCTTATTTTGTTTTTTTTATGTATTAAGAAATAATTCAACGTTATAATGTTTCGAATTCTTTGATCAATTTAACTTGGTTTTCATATATCTATCTACAAAGTCACAGGTGTTTCGATTTCATATTTATTAATTTAAAAAATATTAAATGGAATATTGAACAATAACTTAAAAATTTTTTTTTCTTTATAAAAAAAACTTTATTTGATTTATTTTGTGAATAATCTAATGTGGCCATCATTGTAGATATGCATATTAAAAAAAAAAAAAAAACAATAACTTGTTGAATATAATAACAAACTGTATGACAAAATCAGAAGAGAAGATGTACATACATATATTATTATTGGTATAGAAAACGATTTCATTAGCCCATATTTGTATGCAAGTTTATTTTGATTTGCTGCAGTTTACTTAATTTCCTATTGTTATTTTAAAATATGCCAAAGGGATTGCATAGCAACCATCATTTATATTAAATATATATATAGATATAGATACCTAAAATAATTTATTCTATGGGCTTTTGAATTCTAATGGACTTGATTCTGTTTAAATTTCCTGATAAGTCGTCATACTTTTTTATATATTCAACATATATATGTACATTGTACAAGTACATATTATTATATATTTAAGCATTATTATAAAGAAAAAAAAAAGTACATGTACAAGTACCTACTATGTCTGCCATTATACATATATTTCTTTTTTGGTAAACTTTTTTATAGAAACTCAGTCTTTTGATGTTGAAAAGTTTTGTTTCAATGTGCCATATTATAGTTTCTACTTTTTCCGTGAAAAAAAAAACATAACAACAACAATTTTTTTTTTTTTTTATGTACTTATAATGAAATGCATAAAGAGGAAGCATACATTTTACCAGCTGACATATGAATAATACACTAAATTTACATATATAAATATATACGGTAAATGAAACATGACTGATAATGTTAAACTCAACAAAAAACTAATCTTTTTGGAAATTATGTACATAATTTCTAAGTTAAATTTTATGTTGAATTACAATAATAGAGATTATTTGTTTTTAATGATCATATTAATTTTTAAATCAAAAAATTTAAAGTCTTAATATTATACATTAGGTACATCCAGTTCATGACATGATTACTGAATTTAAAGAACTAAATATTTTTTATGTAAATCAAGAATATTATTTTTAAATTTTTCGTATATTACAATTCAAAAAGACACATCTCAGATTTCCATTCAACGGTAACATAATTATATGGAGCTTCCAACTCCTGAACCTAACTCCTTTACTTCCTTTATCCTTTAACTAGCTATTGGCATTTAAAAGCTTGATATTGATTCAGCAATTAATATTTATAAGTGGTGGGCGGATGGAAAGATCCAGATCGGAGACAGACTTATACTGAAAACATACGGCTTAAAACGAATGCGAGTTATATTATTAATTTTAAAAGTTATAACTTAGCTATTGTAGATTTAAGTATATAATATTTAAAATTTTAACTTAAAACTATTCAATGAATACATCAAAACAATTTTTTTTATATTTACTTTATAACTGAATGCATAGCAATGCTAAGTACTTGTATGGTTTTTTTTTTGTTTTCTAGTAAAAAATTTTCAATTTCAGACAATGTCGTTTAAATTTTGTGAACATAAAAAAAAAAAAAATGAACGTGGACGTGGAAAATTGTTGATTTCATACATACATACATATTATATATACTATTTTAAATAAGAAAGTTCATTAAAATTTATTGATTATACGTTAATTATTCTGTATAAGTATCCTCTATAAATGTTCGTACTGTATAGTGTATATATACTTATATGTACTACCCAGAATAATTAATTAATAATTATTAGCTGAACCTTTTTTGCACACTAATTAGTTTAGTTTATTTGATTATAGAAGGAAATTTAATGTTGAATGTATAACGAAAATATTTTATTTAATTAACAATAGACTTTAATTAATTATAAGATAAGCTATTTATTCTAGGTTGTAGAGTGTTATTGTAATTTTTTTTTTTTTTGACGAAAATAAATGGAAATAATTCGTCCATTGACATAATTTTAGCCAAGGCTAGGGTTCAAACTCAAAATATCGGTCAGTGTTATTGTATATTCTTTAGGTAATATTTTGCTTTTCGTATAATATAATCGAAATGGAATTGAAGTTGATGCCATTTAACAAGCCTTAAGAAGATAAAAAATTATGACTGATATTGATGAACATTACTAAAATAAATATAAACATTATCATGTTTCGCAACGATTTATTATTTTTGTATTTTTTTTTTTTGTTTCAAAATTTCATTATCTCAGACCTATTTAAGTAATCCTCTGATAGCTTTGCAAGTTCTTGAATAGGTAATTAAAACTTGTATACAAGGCACCATAGGTCGAGATCTTTGCGAAAAAAACTAAAAATGTTCTGTGTTTGTTTGCTAAAAGAACAAATATGTGTAGATTAAATGTCGAAAAACGATATCATTTTAAAAATTGAACATTTTTATTTAAAGGAATGGTATGAACACATTCTTATCTTAATTTATTTACCTAACTAAGTAATAATATATCTAATATATGAAGAAAGGGAATGTCGTAATAAATTTGTAAAAGCTTTTTTGTTCTATATAAAAATCAATATTTTGAAATTAAAATGATAATTTATTAATAATTCATCATTAAAAAAAAAAACTTAATCGTTTCATAAATTTAACAACAACTTTTTTTTTGTTGTGTTTTTACTGAAGACCTATTTATGCGTGAAAATGAAATTATCTCTAAAGTTCAAAGAACTCATTTTTAGCTCTATATACAGATTTTAGTGATTTTAACATTTTTTTTTTCTCTATTTGTTTGCAATCCCCCGTAATTCCCATAACCGAGATTTTATTTTTATTTTTCGTTCTTCATCATTAATTATATCCGGTTATAATAGTATATTTTTTTGTGAGTTAAAAATAAAAGCACAACATTAAATTTTAAATACTAAAAATATGGCAACAATAATTTTGATTTTTTTTTTTTTAATTTCTGCCCAATTTAATGATATTACAAGAAATTTAAATTTTTAACAGTTAATCAATAATTTCGTGATCTTTTGAAGATGATCAAAAATAATATAGAGTTAAACTATTAAAAAAAAAAATTCTATTTGTTAATTATTGTAAATGGAAGTTTCGTTTTCGTGATGCGACTGATCTACGCTTGATGTTTGTTCTGACCCATCCATCCACGCAGACAAATTCTTATGTATTGAAATATTTATAGTTAAGTAAGAAGAAAAGTTTTCTTTGTTTTTTTATAATGAAACAAAAACAAGCTTCTAAGAAGCTTTATTGTTTGTTCTAAAAGTTAGGTAAGCAAGTATATACAAAAAACCGAAATTCCTTAAAAACAATTGACGACCTAACAGTCTGAATTTTGTCGTATGAATAAATTTAGAGGACACTATTATGAGAAAAATAGATGAGCATTGATTATTGAATAACTACAAAAACTCCAATTATTTTTCAGCAATACTTAGGTATGTATATACCTCAAAAATACAACATTGTCCCTTATTAAAAAAAAACTCTATTAGTTTTGAGAAGTGTTCATTGATCCGAAATATTTGGGAAACGCTGGTCGATTGTTTGATATTATCAGTCATAAAAAGTTAAATTTAACATAGTCTCTAGTAATAAATATTAAATTTGGTTAATTTCTGTAGACTGTCTACTAATTAATATTTAAATTTTTTGGAAACATTATTCGACTGTACTTAATTATGGTAATTGAATATATTATTTATCTTTGGAGATAAGATATATAATCTGAAAATTTGACTTATAATGAGATTATTTTGTGTAGTAATTACTCGAGTAATTATGATAATTCTCATACTCAATATTAAAAATTATGCTAATAATAGCACGTAAAAAAATTTCTTTAAAGATTTGACATTTGATGTTTTTGCTATCTTTTACACATACGCAAATATGCTGGGAAGACACTATTATAATCGCATATTTTTATCCATACTTTGAAATATTCTAAATTTTATTTGATAAGATAAAATAAAATGGTTTTTTTTTACTGGAAAAGATAAATATTAGATATATGATAGTTATTTATACGTATTAATATTACTTTCTACTCTCATGGTGGATCTTTATTTTTTGAGTCTGTAGTTTTATGCTATTCAAACGTTTATTTTTCCTTCAATCAAAAATGATAAATTCAACTTTTTAACTACCTTATACACAAAAAAAAACCAAAATGAAATGTTATATTTTTCAAAGAAATAATAATTTTGATTTCTTTTTCTTATGCTAGCAACACAAATAACTTCTTTGACATTTATTACTTTAGAATCAGGATAATTTGGTACACTTCTTAAAGAAATGGCGAAAAGTCTTTAGGATAAGTAGTTGCAATTATATTTTTGGAAAGTCGTGTCTAGTTATTTTGTCAAAATCGTAGTCTTAATGCTTTAGATCTCCGAGAGTACGTTTTGCAACAACAGTCGTGGAAATATTCCAGCCAAAAAAATTTACAATTAAACCATTCGAATGTTGAACAGTGTATATAGTGCTTATTCATAGAAAAAATTATTTTCATAATTAATCTGTATAATTTTTCTTCTGATTTCAAAGAAAATTAATTGAAAGAATTTTTATAGCATTTTAAAAATAGTTTTCAAAAATTTATTCAGATTGGAGATAATAATCTGAATAATTGATTAGTTTGGAATCCAAAAATTTTTAAAAAGAACTGATAGTATCTACTTCAAATCATATTTCCGCAAAAGTACTTTGCGTTTGATTTTGGTATCAATAAGTTAAAAACCGATACGTTTCTTTAGATTAAAAAACAAATTCATAAGGTTTTTGTTTGAGTTTATATTATATAATTTCTTAGCCTCAAAAAAATTTTCAACCCATATTTCAATTCAATTGTTATTAATTTTTTTTTGCCATATAAATATAAGTTATAAATGTTTTTCTTATTGAATTATTTTTTTTTTGTAAATTAGAACTTAGTGAAGTTATATACATAGTTATGTAGAACATTAGTACATATAACACTTATTCAGTTATAAATTTAAAATTTATGTTAATTAATATTAAAATGTTCACCTAAAGAATATTTACAAAATCGTGAATAACTAATTACCTACATAGGTTCTCAAATATTTATGCATTCAGTTTTATGTATACATATTTTTTATATTTTACATGTAAAAATTCAATTAGAACGATTTGCTCCTCTATATAGCTCTATATAGCTCTATATAGTTCTAAAAAAATAAATTACTTAAATATTACGTGGCTAATAACATGAGAAGCTCACAATGCTTAATAATTTTCCTAGTTTATACATAAAGGCCTAATGTTGTTTTCTTCTTAAGAGCCTAAAGATTCGAGAAAATTATGACCTTTGTCTTGATTAAATATTTCACTTATTAATGAGCGAATGCAAAGCATTAGATCTTTTAATTGATTTGTGGACTCAAAGTATCTCCATATATTATATTATGAAATTTCTTTATTTTTTTTTCCTCCATTATAAGTAGAATCATTATGATCTTAGTTGACATTAAAAGTATTTTTAGACCATGGGATACTAAATTATAATGTACTCTAGTATTTTATTTTTTCAATATTATAATATCAAAGTAATGAAATTAAATTTTTCACTTGCGTTCCATGAAAAAATATTATATCTAGTCCTGTCTAACTTTTGAACATAATAACATCTGATTCTTCTGTAGTTAATCAGAAAACGATTATAATGTTTTAAATAAAATCAATTAATAATCATTAGGAGTTTATTTGTTGTTTTCGAGTGTAGAACAAAATCATTATAATCAAATTTAAAGTCAAACAAAAGTTATTGCTATGATTTATTAAATACACCAGTACAGATAGGATTAGATTTTGCAAAATGTTGACAGTAGGAAATTATAACAAAATAAAATATTTTTCTAAATTAAATTTAATAAAAAAATTTCGAACACAAACAATAAATTCCGCAGAAAAAAAGGTAAATAAAATTAATAAATTATAGCTAAAAAGTAATACTTATGATACTGAGTATTACATGTTATTGGCATTCAAAAAAAAAGACACCTTATTTTTTTTTAATTTGTTAAGTTTTTATTGTGGATAATTGAAAATAATGAGACTAAGTACCTATATAGAAGTCTACAACGAACAAAACCCTATCTGTAGTCGATGATGTACTTTTTTATGTGGGAAAGTTAAAAAATTATTCTGATAGAAAATAAATGGAATTAGGTACAATGACATATGATTTTAGCAAATTCACAGAGAGATCTTTAAATAATTTTTTTTTTCAGTCCAATCGAAAGTAGCTATGTTAGATCAATTTTTCGCTTCTTGAAACTCGCTCTCCATCCTATAATTTTTGAACTCGAAAAATTAGAAGATGTCCATTTTTTGAATCTTTTAGCATCAAGAAAAAAATAAGGTGATCATTGTATCCGAGGTTTTATCTAAAATTTTGTCTCAAACATTGCGAATTCCTAAAAATATTAGTAATCAGAAAGAAGTCAATAAGCCTTGTTTTCACTTTAAGATTTTTTTTTTCTAATATTAAATATCTACTCAAGACAATATTTTCCATTCAGGTTGAGGAAATACAAATATCCGTACCTTGGGGTCACATTGCCGGTAAATGGTACAATCCTGATTCTGCATTAAATGCGACTCCATTATTATTTTTGCATGGATGGCTAGATAATTGTGGAGTATTTGATAGATTAATTCAGTTATTTCCATCAAATATTAGCTGCCTGTGCATTGATTTACCTGGTCAGGGTAAATCTTCTTGGTTACCCCATGGAATGCATTACCATACTATTGATTTTGTAGCTGCAATAAATTTAATCATGAAGAAATATCAATTGAATGAAATTTCATTAGTAGGACATTCCTTGGGGTCAGTTATTGGATTAATTTATGCTTCTTTGTATCCAGATAAAGTGAAAATGTATATTGCCTTAGATCCTATACGACCTACAGAAGAAATAAGTGAAATATCTAAAAAATTGGAACTTTTTAATAAAACTGATGAGCGTAATCGTGCAGGGAATTCAAAGCCACCATCATACTCAGATCAACAGTTAAGAGATCTTTATTATACTGCAACCTTTACGTCCGTTCGTAAGGAATTTGCCCATTATATATTTGAAAGAAATGTTACAGCGTCAACTGTTGAGCCTGGAAAATTCTATTTCACCCGAGATAATAGAGTTAAATATTACTACGTCTATCAACATTCTGATGATTTTTTCAAAGAATTAGCGAAACGTGTGACAGCACCAAAATTACTTTTGATTTCAACTCAAGAACAAAATCCAATATATCGCAAAGCCAAAGATAATTATTTGAAGATAGTTGATGCTTTTGATGAAAACACTCAAATTTTAGAAATCGATGGTACGCATCATGTTCATTTAAATGAACCAGAAAAAATTATTAATTCGGTTGTTGCTTTTATTTTAAAGCATAATTCTAATAAATTGTAAAAAGCAATGTTAATATGTGTAATGTAGAATAAATAAAATTTGAAACCAAAATTAAGTTACGATATGTTTTATTCTTGATTTTAAATCAATAAATATGTATATGCATCATTTTTTTTTTAAATTTATTAATTGATGTATTTTATACATTTTCTTTGATACAAAAATTAAATTTCTAATATTTTTCGTACTGTAAAAAAAAATTAATAATAGATTTCTGTTGTTTTAAATTATTATGATTTAATCAGTTTTCATTAATAATTCAGAATGTGGAAATTTTTTTATGTGTTAAGTATTTGAAACCACATGATGAAAATCACACGTAGGTATATACATAGTTTAGGTATATAGAAATTTACTTGGCATTCTATGTATATTGAAAAAAAAAAAAACAATGCTGAATTTTTATATTTATGTGTTATTATATTATATAATGTAATGAAGTATTAAATAAGTCCTAAGTGAGGAAATATTTAAAATATTTTCATGTAAATCAAAATAACTTTTAAAAATTCTATTTTAAGTACAATTTTTATATTTATACATACTTATAAGTAACTGCGTTTAAGAAATGTGAACTTAGGTACCCGATTTTATAGTAAAATGTATATATTAACCCCGCAGGATCACTTCCGAATATTTAATCTAGGTGGGTTGGGAAAAACGAAAGTTGTGATTTCTGTTCTGCGTAAAATATAGATAAAAAGTACACGACAGATTTTCTCTGTCACGAACACTTTCGATTATACAAAATTATAGTAATAACAACATATTCGTCATTTATGTATTTAAAGAATCTTAATGTTGGATGACTAGATCTAAAGTTTAAATAAGGAAAACATTTAAGGAAACGTTTCAATATATTATTCCCTTATTTATTTAAAGTATATTATGATTTTGGAGCTACGATAAATGTCACGAGATGCGATACTAGAATTTTATAAAAAAATATAAAAAATAAAAACACTCTTTAATATTTTGGTTTTTTTTTTTCCATATTTGAAAGCTAATTTTTTTGATCTTTTATAATTATCAGATATTAAATATACGACTAAAATTACGTTCAGCTAAAATTCAATTTTCCTAATTTGTTCAGTTGAGCATAATAAATTAGTTTTTGTTATGAATGATTTTATTTTTTATTTTAGTTTGTTTTACTTTTACAATAATAATTTTCATAAAACAGAAATTAATTATTTATTTGAAAAAAAAAAAAAAAAAAATGTTTTTTGTTTCTTTTTTCATAATTAGGTTGCGAAAATAATCTGGAAATTCTATTTTTTTTTTTTTGTTTAATCTGTACTGTATTAAAAAATTTAATTTCAAATATTTTTAATCGAAAGAATAAAAAGTGTACGATTTATCTAAAGCTTACGTCATTAACATATTTTACAAACACAACGTTTTATATTATTTGAAATAAAAGAACAAAAAAATTATTTATGGGAATATTCATTCATTAATATATATTATGTATAGTGTGTGTTGTATAAAGGAAGTTATTAAATATTTTAATTTTTTTAACGTAAAATTAATTCCCATTTTAGTTATCGTACCGTTTATTTCACAGACAAAGATTTAAATAAGATTTTATGTTGCATTAGATATTTGAAATATTTTTATTTTAGACCTTTTACATTCATTTTTTTTTTATACTTAACGAAGTTAGTTAAGGGTCACTTCAATGAACTGATTCATGGTTAATTTTGGCTTCGATTAGTTAATTTGAGAATTATTTAAAATACGGAGAGAAATTATTTCTCATAATTCTTAAAAATATTCTCGAATATCGTCGCTATATTTCCGTATAATTATATTTAATTAAAATAAAAATTTGTTTTATTAAAAAAAAATAAACTTAAGCACTTATGAGTTTTGTATGTCTTGTAGATATGCGTGCGGAAAAATGATCTTAAAAATAATTTTTGTTTATTTACATAGTCTCAACTGGAACATATTTTTTCTTATTTACCAACAAAATTAAGGTTCCATGTTTACTCAAAAAATTTTATAAACAAATATATATATATGTACATACAAGTACATTGTGTAGTTATATACATTGTACATTCGTATATATAACTTTTATTTTGAAGTATACACGAATTAAAAAAATTATGTTATGACGAGTTTTAATGAATGGTGTAGGTTCGGTGGGTTATTTTAAAAAATGTACCCAAATAATAAAGTTAGAAAATACCCGATTATTGAGAATAATTTTACAAAAAACATTCTGAGAATACTGATGTATTTACCCAGAATTTTATAATTTCCGAATTTTATTAATTATTCAATAACTTTGTGTAACACTTTTCGCCAATAATATTTATTCGATTTAACAAATTAGGCGTAACATTGAGTTAAAAATATTTATGAAAAATATTTGAATTAGAGTATCATACACCGCATATTTTATATCACCTAATTAGTTAAATAAAGAATAAATTATTCAGAAATGATAATTAAATTTATTAAATATTTGAAATTATTTTTAATTTGAAAATTTTTTTTGTACAATTGTAGGAGACAAAATGAAAGTATATAGTGTGAAATAAAACACACAAACCTTAGTTCAAGCAGACGATTAAAAAATTTACACAAATTTCAGACTGAGATGAGAATCGTACCGTCATGTTCAGACTTAATTTTGTCTTTCGGGCTATTTTCTAGTTCTAGTTTTTAAACCAGGTTTAAGGGATGCCTTTAGAGATATTAAGGTTAACATGATTTACCTATTTGTTTTTATTTATTTATTTATTATTTATTTAAATAATAATTTTTCGAAAAATAATTTTATTTATAAATTAATATTGACACTATAAGTATCAAACGGCTAGATAATATCTTTCTTTGTTAATACAATTCTGTTGTTAATGAAAAATTTATTAGGTTTGAAAACAATTCAATTTAATATACCTACTCATCACTTTTAGTACAGAAAACATCTATATTTACTTATTTATTTATTTATTTTTAGAAAATTCCTAGTGTGCATAAGTTAAATTAAAATATACAGTATCCAATTATGTTGACAGCTTTTTTTCATAAAGATTTATTTACGTAATAGATATTGCATTTTTATTTTTTACAACACAATAATTTTTTCTATTGATTTTATTTTGTATGTTGATTGAATTTTTTTGCTTGACTGAATTTTACTGCTACTTGTTCATATTTTTGTTTTATTTATATTTATCTTCTTCAGCTTTATGATTGAAACAAATATTGCCTACAAAGAAAAGTAAAAGAAAACAATAATTTATTACCTATTCGAAATTTGAGTGAAAATACTTTTAATTTGATTTTGATGAACCCTGATGAACTAGACAGGCGATTTGTAAAGTGGATTTGATTTGACTGTTAAAAAAAAAAACCAACAAAAAATAAGAGTAAGCTTTATAAAATGAACGGAATTCGTAAATAGATTTGAATCCTGAATATTCTTTTATATTGACAATGACAGGCTTATTCGTCCCGAAGTAACCCACTTCTCCTTCAATTCTCTTTAGTGTACAAATGTGTTATCAATTGCTAACAAATTTCAAACAATTATATAATCTATTTTAGTTAAAAATAATTTATAACAATAACATGCAATGATTGATAAGTTTGTTGATATGATAAGATATAGCTATAAATATGATTCCAATTTGCATATATATTAAAGTTACAATGGAAATTAGTTATACTAGAACAAAACATATATGAAATGATCGGGCGTTACCCATATTCTAAATTATATAATTACTGCGAATACAAAATTATAATTTTTGTATTATGAGACAATATGTACGTACATTAAAGATAAACTTTAAAAAATTATTATTGCCCATTTTACAACATTATCCAATTATCTTAATCATTTTAACCTTTGAGTAAATTAATATGAAAACAAATAAGTTTTTATTTTTTTCTACGCTTAAAAAAATGTGTCGCTGTTTTTTTTTTCATCTTTTTCAAATCATTTCATTCATTTGTCTCTCCCAAATAAGAATTCATTCATTAAATTAAGTTTCTAAAGTACTTTTACAGTTTATTTTTTATGATTTTTTAAATTGATTTAAAGAATTAAAGAATGCCAATAAAAATAGGGTCATAAAATATGATTTGATTTAGGAATTAGTATATACATAGTGATAGTATCTATTGTATTCGTAAATTATATTAGCACTATGGGAATGGCAGTTTATAACATAACGTTGAATAATAAAGTTATTAAATATAAACATATTAACGCAAATGACAGCTGTATACGCCCAATTTTCAGCCTTTGTTTTTCTAACAATAACCAAACCTTATTTAATTATTTTTCACAAAAGCCACCAAAATGAATTAAGTATACAACTCCTTATAATTTTAAGTAATTTCCTTCTATTAATTTTGTTTTCGGAACATTGAGATACTTATAATTATTAGTAATCACAACAAAATTATTTTAACATAAGAGTATATCTATATGAATTTCGTTTAATGTATGAAATTTTGTTTTTTAACCTAGATTATTTTATTTTGAGCTGGGATGCGATTTTAAGTTTTTTTAACTTTAAAGTCAAAATCAACAATTTTAAATTTTTCATTATAAGAACGATATGATTAAGCATGATAATTCCTTTAATGATGCAATCAGCAGGTGTGATATTGAAACCAGATAGTAAGGCCACTGACGGATTCATCAATTTTATCTGAGTAGATTCATTTAATAAAGACATAATGTTAATGTAGATATTCTGATTTCATTTAATATTTAGGTTATTAAAATATTTTTCAAAAAAGAAATTAAGGTTATTAATTATAAATTGAAATAAATCATAAGCTAAAAATAAATTTTATGTATACATATAGGAAAAATGTATTTTCGGGCAACAATATGGTTTTTATCAAATCAATATTTAATTAATTAATGTATTTGCTTTTTGCCGCCAAAACATTGTTATTAATATATTATGTATGTATACCTACAAATTTTTTTCAATTCGATTTACGTACGTAATTTTTTCGAATTAATGAAATTATGCTTTTTTGGCCGGAAACTAAAAAAAGAAATTTTGTTATAGGTAACAGAATTTTGATTTTTTTCAGATCCTTTTTCATTAAATGGTACGGTGCTGGTATTTTAGCAAAATATACTTTTAAGTTATTTCTGACGAGCGCAACATTTAGCATGTTTTGAATTTAGCATTGCTAAAAAAACTATTTCATTTATTAGAAAAAAAATAATCGGGGAACTTAGAAAACAAAATTGCATATTTTATAAATATACATGAAAAAAATATTTAGGTATAAATATTTAGGTACACTGTAACACTAAATAAGTATGTATCTACATACAACGTACAAATACTTAAAAATGTGATGAAAATTTCAATTTCATGCATCATGTATTTACTATACAATTCATAACTACTGAAACGTTCTAAATATATTTTGGATGGGTACCAGTATACATACTAAACGATAATTAAAAAATGTATCCACATGTACTTAGGTACACAAAATATGTACATAATGTATATATATAACTTCACACATTTATTTCTCATTTATATGCTGGGGACCTGTTGAATGAATTAAGTATACATAATGACTAATATGGGAAAAATGTCTGAATGTTGCGAATTATATTTTTATTTCTCGCTGATTATTAAAAATATAAAAAAAAAAATATTTAATGGGACATATCTTTAGAGCCAGATATATTTATCATAATGTTACATATGAAAATATAATATAGTACTTATAGTAAATGAAAATATAAGTAAAAATGAAATAAAAAAAATAAGCATTTTAAAATTCATTCAAAAATAATGATAACTGTTAAGTACTAAGTATTTTAAATAATCGAGAGTATAATAAAATTTTCATCAAATATGAAAAAATAGGAACTGTAAATGCTTTCTGTCACTAAAAAGCTTTTAACTGTTAAATTACTAAATCGATTTTTACTTTGTTAATGCCTTCTTCATTTTTGTTTAGAGGTTAGCCGATTCCGACTTATAAGCCAAGAATCGAATTGATTTTTGTTTTTCATAACTACAAAAGTTTAATATCAGAAAGGTTTTTTAAGACTTGAATTGGAGTTCAATGAAAATAAATATAATTTTGATTGTAGGAATGCAAAAACAAAAAAATTAACCTTCGATTTGAAATGGGACTGAAAATGACGAAAATCAGTATAATATAAATAACTTTATCGATTTAAGGAACCTAAAAAATGTTTGTATATCGACTTCTATGAAAGTTTGCGAAAAGATCCATTGTACTTCACTTATGAGATATTGTTCTACATTTTTCTTAAATGATATTAAAGATCTCTCTATTATTTAGTGCAACTAAGTACATAACTTTTAAAATACATATTTAGGAAATAATTAACTGGAATTAACGATAAGTTATATATTTAATTTTGAATTTCATAAATAATTAAAAATTTAAAACTAAGTATTTGATTTCTATTAACCTATAATTAATTTTATGACTAGCGCTCATGATTGATGACTTATGGTGATGAAGAGATATTGTTTCTTTTCACTCTATTTTTTGAGTTATCCATTTTTATTTCGAACTTCATTAAAACCATTTTCATTACCTACATCAGCGGTCGGCAAACTTTTTTGGTCGTGGGTAAAATTCGCCTAAGATGAGATTTTTTTTAACTTATAGGGGTCAGTGGCAATTTTATATGAAAGCAATTTAAAAAAAAATAGTTAAATCAAAAGTTGATTTATTTATTATCTAAGGCTTACAAAAACAATTGCTGGGAAAACTTTCTATTTTATATACAATTGTTGTAAACAAAAAATTTTTATATGTAATTGTTGTAAGCAAAAACTATATTCATTGATTTGGGAACTACTTCAAAATTTCGAAGCGGGTAACATGAAATGATGCTTTGGGTCACCCCGTGACCCACGGGTCATAGTTTGCCGACCGCTGACCTACATCATGACAGTACGAATATAATTAAATTTTCATAAACTCAAATTTCTTTTTATTATTCATTAGTTGAAACTAAAAAAAATAATTTAATAAATGTAGGTATAATATTTGTGTACATAAAATATAAATTTTTAAAGTTTAATGACTGTCTAACCACGACTGTTAAAAATAAATAGTAAGCAAAAGAGAGTTATTTAAGAGATAATAAACATTCGTGACGTTTAAACAACATTTGTCCAAACTTTTCATCTCTAAAATGACATGACACATTCTATTTTTTTAATTGTGTTTTTCTGTGACTAATAGTGAAAAAAAAAATTATGTTTTTAAATATATATAATTTTTTTTTCATAAATTAAAACAACATTGCGGTCGGTTGTTGACCTAGAATTAATGTTTCCATTCAGTTAGTTGTGCAAAATAATAATAAAAAAAAAAAAGAAATAAAAATTTAATACATAAAAAAATCACTCAAATAAAGTATAGAGCATCAAGACAACTGAGGCTTTGTTGATAAGTTCTTTTTTAGATACAAAATTGGTGTAATTTTTGATGGAGAACCTAAAGACAGATAGAATTTAGATTAGATGGACTGAAGATGAAGTAGCATAACTTAAATTAATTCAATTAATAAGTTAAATTTTTATTTTATTTCGAACACTTTCAGTTCGAGATATAGTAAAATAAAATAACAATTACCTTATAAAATTTTGTATGAAAAGTACAAAATTTAAAAATCTAGACTAGAGCATGGCAGATATTATTATGGCTTAGTGTTTATAGTTTTATTTTGTATAGCCTATTAGATTTTTGTCTGTTTGACAATTTGTTTCGAAACTGATAAAGTGAGTGATATAATGTATAGGTATACCCTCACTTAAGTTTTGTATAGATGTACGGTAAAGGTTTTCGACTAAGTATTAAAATTTTACGTTATATCGACTTATATTGATATAAAACTTATTTGATAATAATAAATTAATTACCTAAAAACGATTGCAGTTGGAAACGCTGTTATTGTTGAGCATTGTATTTTTTCATTATTATAATGTAAAATCAATTATATTTTTTTAATTAAAAGTTTTATTACAACTGCATAGGAAACAAATTGAGAAAAATTGATTGTCGAATTCAAATAATGTATTTAATTCAATAAAAATTCATTGAATTACCTACACAACTAAGTATATACAATCAGATTATTGAAATTTCAGAATATTCTGTTAAATAATAAATTTTTACCTTTATCATTTTGCGGTTATCTATACCGTACAAAGGGAGCCAAAAAAAAAAAAAAATTTTAAATAATTGCATTCTGCGGCAAAGGTGTATTTTTTTTTAGAATCTGATGATACAAAAGCTTTAAAATTCAAATATAAGGTGTTGTAAGTAAAATTGTCATATACTTAACTGAAGTGTATACTCAGGAATAAAAGAGTATAGAGTAAGTATAAAATAAAAATTATATTTCTTTATTTTACTTATAGTAATCTAAATCTAAAATAAAGTTTTCATTTTCTTAAATCTCTATCATCATATAATGTGACTGAATGTAAAATATGTATAATTGCAGTTAATTCTATTATGTTTAAATGTTTTGAGAAATAAGTACTTTATATAATGACATGTGTAAAAGTAATAAAAAATTTATTCAATTGTCGTCCTCTTGGTGTGGTGAATTGAGAGTCCGGTTCATCCCCATGGATGGATTTTTTTTCATTGTTCGAAGTAAATAAACAAAAGAGTAAATTTAGATTATTTTAGACTATGCAACAATGCACAAGGTATATTATTTTGAAAAATTTTTACCATCACTCTCTTGTATATTAAGAATGGAGGAAATTTGTGCAGAATTAAGTATCAAAATTTTGGAGAATAATTTATTGTTGAATGAAATAGAAATCCGATTTCCTTTTAGAAAATTTGTGGCGCGCGCGATGAACTGGAAATAATTTACTTTAATTGCTAATACTTATGTATGTATAAATATTTTTTTTATTTAATCTCGCAATAAAACTATTAAGTAGAGATAATCTGAAAGTAAATATAGAATATTGTTATGAAAATAAATAGAAATAAAAAATTTCATATTTTTATGCTATTTTTGAATTTTTTTTTTTTCATTGTATCACAAAACAATCTTTTCAATTTATTTTCTTTACACATAAAATATATAGAATTCACCAGCTGAATAGACCGCCATAAAAATTTCTAAATTTAGAAAAATTCCACTTTGCAAAATTGTTAGTTTTTCTTTCAAATTGAATGGAAAAAAAAATATTTGCAAATTTTTTTTTCTATTTTTGTAGACATCAAGTAATATGATTTTTTATTCGTATTACTGTAAGCTAAGAAATAATACAAAAAACTTCTTCTAACGATTCGTCAGAAAAATTGTGAACATGTTCTTAGATACCTGAGTTAATTCTTGGACTATTGGTCTCTCAAAAGATAGAGCTGTAAATAATTTTAAGTATCTAAATAAAATAATCTAAATCTACTCAAATAGCAATCATGTAACTTAGGCATTTGTAGTTTGTATTCAAAGTTTATTTTGACATTTTTTATGTACTGAAGAATATATGTATTTTTTTTTTTATATTTCATTTTGGATTTAAGGAACTGAATATTTTAATATTTAACATAAATTCAGATGATTTTTGCAAAACTTCTCGTGTGTGACTTCTTTTTCCCCCACAGTATAAATATTGCAGATAGGTAGGTACCAAGAGTTTTTAATTTCAACTTTTTTTTTTGTATTGGGATAAATTCTTGAATATTAAATAGGCATACCAAAAAAAAAAAAGAAGTAATTTCGTGTTACATTGAAAATGTTTGCACATAATCTTCATGTAAAAAAAAATAAAAAATAAAAAAATAAGCATATCTTTTTGAATTAAAAAAAAAATTTTTTTTAACGTTATTATTCTTGATTTTCCCTTTTTTATTAAACTTCAGATTCTTCAAAAAAAAAATATATATATATATTATCGCGAAACAAGAATTTTTTTTTTGAATGTATTTTCAAAGAATAGATTCCTTAGAAAATTATAAAATAATAAGTAATTCTTGTTATTTATTTTTTTTTTATTTAATTTGCATAATATTTTATGTTTGTATTAATCTTTCGATATAATAATAATATATTTAATGTTTCATTTTCTATCCCCTTTAATTGATGTATAAAATTTTTTTATTCTAAATTTATAATAAAGTTCAAATTACAAATGTGGTTTTACAAATGTTACGGATTATCTTACAGTTTACAAAAATTTTTTAATAATTTAGCCGTTCAGCAAGGAATTTGTGACCTGTCCTTTTATGTTAAAACATTAAAATGTGAAATTATTACAGCTACTAAACTTATTGGTTTATGTTTGACACATTACTGATTTGATTTAGCTTAGTTATAGAAAGTAGTTTGTGAAAAAAGGTCTAATTTTTATACATTTTTATCTCAAAATCAAGAACCATTGGACTAATTAATATAATTTTTGAACCACTCGTTGACAATTCAGAATGTAGTATACTAGTAGTATTAGTATATAATATGTATAGTTATCCACGATTACAAAAATGTACTAAATAAGAAGCATTTCGTGTATTCTTTGGCAATTTTTTCCGGGCTGCATTTTTGAGATCTGAGTTGTATAAAATCAAAAATTTGGTGAAATTTTTATTCTAAAAATTTGATGAAAAATGCATTCGCTGGAAACTTAGCCATAACAGAAGTTTCTACAATGTGCTAAGAGCAAATGGTACATATGCCAACGAAGTCAGGGAGAGTTCAAAGAAAATTTCGTTTTTTTTTTTTTTAAGAAAATATGGTAGTTTTGTATTATTGTTATTGCATTTATGAAAATACATATTTATTATATTCTAATTTTTTTTGTAACTATTATTTAAATGAATTGCAAATAACTTGTTATTTTCTTTTCAAACCTAAAATGATTTATTAGGTGAATATTAAAACGTTCTGCTTCAAAAATTAAAAATAAAGAAAAACATAACAAAAATAAGTTCGTTTTTAAAAATACTTGCGAATGTAGATAGTTGTATTTAATTTTTTTTGTCTAAATTTTAGAACATATTTATGCATTGAAATTAGAATAAAATATTCATATTTTAAGTCCAAATTTTGTTTACTTTTCTTAAGTAACTTAAGATTCTTGACAGAATTTTTTTGTGTTGCAAAAAAAATATGAAAATACAAGTTTAGTAAGGAGAGTCTAAATTTTTTAAAACAAAACCTATTTCCCAAACTGTAAAAATAAAAAATTGTTATTCTACTTATTAATTGGAAGAATAAAACATAAATAAATAAAGTTTTTACAATGTCAAAGTCAAAAGCATATTAGAAGTGAATTTATTATTTCCTCAATTTTATGTTAATCTTCCTTATTTGATTAAAGTTGTATTCAGGTGTATATACCTACTTATTAGAAAAGCAAAAAAGCAAAAAATAAAAAAAATAAAAGCAATGAATCTTTTTTGCACATTTATTAAATGCTTTGATTTATGATTACTTATTTGGCTGTTAGATGGTTTTTCTTAGTAAAACAGGTGTGTAGGTGAATATGGTATCGCAATATACTTGTGGGTATATATTTAAATAAATATGACTAGAAACTATACAATGCATAGATAAAAAACATTATAAACTACTCTATAATAAAGAATTTATAAGTTTTAGTTGATAAATTTTTCGGTATTTGAAATTAAAAATTTAATCCGTCTTGGGAATTACTTAGTAGTTTTGAAAACTTATTTATACTAAAATTTATTAAAATTGGCACCGATTCGTTGTTTGATTTGATTTTTTGTAATAAAGAGTTTGACAAGGTTGAAATTTATGCAAATCCCAGGAATTTTTGTTTTAAAGAAATTTGGAGCTAAATCAGAAAACGATCAAAGGAAGTGTTACAATGTTCCAATCCTTCTTATATCACTAGGTGAAAACAGAATGTAAGGAATATAGTACAAATGATTGTAAGAATAATCTTCCACTTTCTTTTCAAAAAGAGGAACACAAAATATTGTTAATCTTACACGAATGCATGTTTTCAAAAAATATATGAAATTTGATTACCAAAAGATTTTATTTTTTTATGACAAGAAAATAAAAAAAATTTCCGAACTTAATAATATTCTTCCTTGAGGCAAAATTTCCTCAACCAACAAACAGTTCATTTTTCCTCTCGTTTATTATAAAATTTCGCATTTAAAAGTTTTGCAATACACATACATTGAAAAAAATAAATAAAAATAAATTAAAAAATTGCTATTTTTTTTATACTTCTTTTAATCTATGTAACTATAACTATATTATGCCAGAGATTAAATTTTCAAATATTTTCTCGAAAAGCAAAAAAAAATGAAAAATGAAAATAAGTATAAGTAATATTTTTTTTTTATTTTCCTGTTTTAATTTTGTTTTTTATATGAAAAGAAAAGTTCTTATGTTCGCCACTCGTTCCACTTTATAAATCCTACTATAGAACAGAAAATAACAACAATCAATGTGCCTATATAGCTTTAAACTACATGGTGCTTACATCATGTATAGACGTGCGCGAATTAATAGCAACACTCAATTTTCATATTTTTGATCAACATTTTTGCAGTTTTTTTTTAAGTTTTTATATATACAGGGTCCGGCACTCGAAGTGTAACAAATTAATAAGGCCATAAATTCAGTTTTGAAAATTACTTTTATTTAATTCAAAATACAAAATGTGTGAAAATAATACAAAATTCAGAATCAATTCACTTTTGCTCGATATGACTACTTTTGCCTTGACTATGACGTTGAGACGGTCCAAAAACGAATCGCAAGTAGCCGAGTGTGACGTTTTTTGGCCCACTCGCGGACAATGGATTTCTTCAGCGCCTCGAGATTGGTGTATCTTTTAATTCAGAACTTTGCTCTCCAAAATGGCTCAAAAAGAATAATCTATTGGATTCGCGTCAGGGGAATTCGAGAGCCATTGTGTGGACGTTATAAAGTTCGCAACGTTGTTTTTCAGCCATTCTTCGTTCACTCGAGCTTTGTGAGGCGGTGCCGAATATTGTTGAAACGTGCATGGTCTGCCACCGAAATGTTTGTCTGCCCACGGCTTCAAAGCAACCTCCAGGATACTTTCCCGATAATATTTCGTATTTACCTTGACGCCAGGCTCGATGAAAACGATTGGAGAGCGCCCATCTGCGGTTACAGCGGCCCAAACCATTGATGACCAATGATGACTTAAATTCTCGTATGACCGGTCGGTCAAGTAAACCCTATCGTTTTGAGAGTTGACGAATTGCTCAATTTGAAAAATTTTGTCGTTAGAAAACACAATGTTCGGAAATTGACCGCTTTCGGCATTATGACTATGACGTTTGAAATCCATCACTGATATTTTTTTGTCGCGTTCACTTTTGGCAAAATGCTTTTGTGCGCTTGTAAACAATACTCCGAACTGTCATTTAGCAAACTTTTAGACAGCTGATGCCCGTGAAGTTGGCTACACTTCGAGTGCCGGACCCTGTATATATATTTTTGCTCATTTGAAACTATTGTAAAAGTTTTTTTTTTAATTTTGAATGTCGACGATGCAAAAACTTTCCAGTGATGCAATTAAATGTAGCATTTTTAATTTTGTTACTGCGAAAGAGGAAAGAATAGAAACTACAAAGGTGAATTGAGTTATTGCATCGAATTTAATTTTTTTTTTTAATTTTCTTCATCGCACCAAGAAAATTCAAAATGCTCAAATAATTCGGATTGAACTGCCTTTAAAATGACATTACTGGTTTGTGTGATGGCGCCAGTTAAAAGCTAAAAATATAATTTTTTCGAAACTAAAAAAAAAAAGTTGGTATTAAATTAGAAAATTTTAAATCAGTAAAAATTATGAACAAAAACTAGAAAAATATAGAGCACTGCTATTAATTTACACTCTACTGTTGATACGAATACGTACAACTAGTGTACATTCAGAAAAAAAAAAATCAAGATATAAAATTAAATATTCTTATCACATTTCATAATATCTTTTGTGTACATAGTGGTAATAATTGTTTTTGTTTTTTTTTTTTAACTTTGTTATGCACATAACTGAGATCTATGTTTTTCTTCTTCATTTTATGCCAATGAAAGAAACTTCAGTGTTTTCATATGAAGGTTTCTTGACCCTATTTTGTGTGTGTTTTTTTTTTGTAACTTCTCATTAATTGAAGCTGTTTTAAACTTTTGTTTATAAAAAAAAAATTAAAATATTTTTAAAAAGATAATAAAAAAAAAAAACCAACCAAAGAAACAACAACGGCTTTCAAATGATCTGAAAAAGAAATTAATTTTTTAATTAAATGAAAAAAAAAAAAAATACTTTGTATTTAATACTTTCCATATTCAATTTAAAGTTTTTAAAGTTAATGACTTTATTTTTCTTAGTTTTTGGTTTTTTTTACATTCTTATTCAATAATAATATTAATTGTCTAAACTAAAAGAATGATAAATAGGCGATATAGGATTGTGATACATGTACATTATATTTAAATAATGACAAATTAATTAATTCAATTGGCCTTTAATCTTCAGAATAAGAACCTGCATTTTCTTGTCTTAGATACTAAAGTGACTCAAATATAAGTACTGGGACACATTATTTTTTATTTCTTGTTCAACATTTAACAGTTTTCTTATGCATTATATTTTTCTCATGCAAAGTGTCATATAAATAAACTTCAAAAAATACAAAATAAAATTTTAAAAATGTTTCACAATCTCCCTAATTTTTACTCTACCAAAAAGTTTCATGAAAAGTCAAATATAGATTTAGTTAAAAATCAAATAAATTATATTACAAATAAATTTAAAATGTAGTATCTCCAAAAATCCTTTAATATCAGTACTGAGATAGAATGCATGAGAGTATGTTGAGCGTGTGAATGGCTAGATGTATGTTAAAAATATATATAAGTAGTAGACTTAAGATAATCACATAGGTTTTAAATATAAAGATGAATATTTCCTATATATATATAAATCAAACAAAATTTACATAATAAATTAAACAATTACAATTGAATTTTTAGATGTAAGAATAAATATTTCAACCTCTAAATATATAAATCAAAAATAAAAATAAAATAAATGTACATATGATAATATATTGAATAAATAAATAAATATTTTTCTCATAATTTTTTTTTGCCATAATTCGATGAAAAATTTAAATCGTAAATAAAAAATTGATCAATTCAATTATTATAAGAAAATAAAATCTTCAGTTAGGGTGCATTATTTTTTATCAATAAAAATAAAAGAATGAAATTAATCCAACTATCGATGCTGTTCTTAATATTAATTTTTAATGTTATTAAATAATTATGAACAAAATGTATTTTGGTGATTAAAATACATGTACAATATAAAAAAATCTGGTTTCTTTGTAATCGCTTTCATGTTTTGAGAGTGATTAGATTTTCCCTTACACCTTGTTATTTATATCAGTAAGCATATGGTCTTAACCTTGACAATTTTTGTAATCATTTCAATTAATAATTTAATCTTCTTTTTTTTTTTATCTTTTTCAGATATCGCAGACATTCCCGATGATATTAAACATTTACAAAGTTTACAAGTTGCAGATTTTAGTTCAAACCCAATTCCAAGATTACCAGCAGGTTTTTCGCAATTGAAAAATCTTACAGTATTAGGTTTAAATGATATGTCATTGACATTTTTGCCAGCTGATTTTGGCAGGTTAGTATTTTTGTAAAGTTTTTCCTGTGGTTTTGATGAAAAATGTTTAAAATTGAACAATGTTGATAACAAGGTAACAATAAATACTTTTATGATTAAAAATTTATTCCAAGAATAATAGAAATAATAATATTAACGAGATGATGTATCCAAAAGCGTTTATTACGTTTAAAGTACCAGTGGCAGTTTCTCTTGTTTCAACTGATTCATAGAATCTGATTTTAAACAAAAAAAAATTTTTATATATTATATGAATCTAAATATGAATTCGAAATTATAATATTATTTGTAATTAAATTTATTAACAATAAATTACAAAATTTTAATTTTTCTGTTTTTTATATACATACAAGTAAGCAGTGATGATATTCGGGGGGTACAGAGCAGTACGGGTACGGGTTATTAAAAATTTCGAATATCACCACTGCTTATACGTAGAAGTACATACTACGAGCACAATGTTATTGCAAAAATCAAGCAGGTAATAGTAATAGATTACTGCAGTAATTATTATTTAAATTTATTGAAATATTTTGTGTACTTATACATTATACATATAGTACTTATATACTTGAAAATAATTGTAAATAAACCTTATCGTATAAAATAAATTATTTTATCTACAAGGGTAAGAATTTTTAGTTTTACATAGGTATTTTATAGACAGAATTGTTTTTGTTTTTAATAAAACACGTCGTTGTGATAATATTATTTTTTAATTCATTGACTCATTTAAAAAAAATGTATAAATAAATATCTATAAAAGGCAATTTAAAATATTATGAGTAACTGAATTATTAAATTATACAAAAATAGATTAATTTGAAAATTTTGGATTCTCTAAGTTATTTGAGATAGTTACTTAATTACTTCTTAATAATAAATATTTAATTTTAAAGCCATAGCCTTTCTTTTTTAATTTTTTTTTTTTTTTAAACAAATATAAATTAGGATATTTTTATTTTTAACATCATTCCAACAAAATTTAAAAAAAAATGTTTATCATAATTCATCGAAATAAAATTTTCTATTTTTTGGGAAATGTACTTAATAAAGAAAATTGAATTTTGTTATGTTTATGATTTATGACAGTTTATAGTTAGTAGTTAATATTCGTTTCGTGTTAGCAAAATACGACTTTATCATTATGGAGACTGGAGACAAGGGGAAATGAGAATAGACCTGTTGCGTTTTTTTCTATAATTCAAAACTTACAACTTTATATATATTGTCCAGCTCTATAATTATACTAGCATTTTTAAAGAGATGACTACTAAGTCACTACATTAACATCTTTTCATATTGACAATAACAGACGAATCCCAGGAATAAATTTGGAACTAAGCAAATTCTACTATTTTCTTTAATGCGAACAAATATGTATTAATATCTATGTTTCAATATTAATATCTATGTTTTTCTTAGAAAAGTATTCGTAGGTGGTCTAATATGTTTTTAAGCAACTGGAATGTGTGAAAAAAAAGATAATTTTTATAATTACAAATATTTTACTAAAATACATATAATAAGTATTCAATTTGTCTTCTTTCAAATTTAATAATAAGTATAGTTTATTTCAAAAATAGAACAAGTTTTTAATATTTTTAATACTAATATTGTTTTTTCAGTAAAACATTAACTAGATAATAAATTTTAATTTTTAGAAAATTTTCTCCAGGCTATTAAAATTTTGTCTAGTCATTAAAAAGTTTATAATAATATAAATAATATGGTTCGTAGGAAATAAAAATTTCGCGCTGCTTTATATGTATGTACTTAAATTTAAATTTAATGTCAAAACAAATTAAAATAAATATATGTACATAATGTATGTAGGTACTTATATTGAATAAAATTGTTTTTTTTTAACATAAATAATTATTTCTGTTGGATTATATTTAGAGAAATAGATATTAACAAATATCATATATTAATATGGTATTGGAATTGAAAATTTAACTATTAAACAAAAAGTTAGAACGAAGTTTGTTGAAATCATAGCTCACAGGTCAACTGTGAATAATTTTCTCTATTACAAAAAAAAGGCCGTTTTTTTGGTATGAAACTTCCTTCTCATATGCTAGGCTAAGCCATTTAGATAATTTCCATAATTTCTGATAATGTCAAGATCTATTTGTCTGTATTTATTAATCAATAATTATTCAAAGTTGAATATTTTAATATCATACATTGATCTAAAAATTGTTTACAATGTGAAGTCAATAAAAATTTTTCGTCTGACTTGTCTTGAATTATTTTTTAATCAAATCCTTTAAGTACACTAAACTTTCAATATAGCATAAATGAAAATAAAGAATGTTTTTCTTATAAAATGAAAAATTTATTTACTATCCCATTAAACATATTCTCCAAAGGTCAACAATTAAATCTAAACTTTGATTTATTTTTTGTTTACATAAAAATATAATACGGAAAAACAATGATTTATCAACATTTTCAACATTATCATCAATACCTCTTTATGTACAATTTATATTTTATTGATTTTGTATTTATACATTGTATTTTCGTTGCAGTTTATCACAATTAGAATCATTGGAATTAAGAGAAAATTTAATTAAAAATTTACCAGAATCAATAAGTAAATTGACGAAATTAGAACGTTTAGATTTAGGTGATAACGAAATTGAAGAATTACCACCACATTTAGGTGATTTACCAGCATTACAAGAATTATGGCTGGATCATAATCAATTATCAAAACTTCCACCAGAAATTGGAAATTTAAAAAATTTAATATGTTTAGATGTTTCAGAGAATAGGTGAGTTTACATTCATAATATATAAATGATAAGTAAGATTTTTTAATATCTGTTTAATTAATAAATTATATTTCATTAAAACTGAACATTTTTTTTCTTGAATAGGCTGGAAGAATTGCCCGAAGAAATTGGTGGTTTGGATAATTTAACTGATTTGCATTTATCACAAAATTTATTAGAATCATTACCGGATGGAATTGCTAAATTAAGTCGTTTAACTATTTTAAAATTGGACCAAAATCGATTGCACACATTAAATCCAACAATTGGAATGTAAGTAGAATTTTTAAAAAAAAATTAACATATTATATTCTATCAATTTTTTATTTTTGATATAACCGAAATGGCATAATTAAGTTGTAGTGTGCAATGATTTGATATGAATTTAAATTAAAATAAATTGCATAATGAAATTATTTTTATTTTTAACCATGATGAATTAATTATTCATTGTGGGGTGGCGGGTGATAAAAATGGAATTTCCAGCGACGTGCTTTTTTATTTTTAATCAATAATAAAGTTAAGTTTCAAAAAATTAGATTTTTATTTGAAGAAAGTTAATTTTATTTTAGAATTTTTTTTAATTACAAAACTATTTTTTTTATTTTAATTAAAAAAATATTAGTGGTTTTTCTCACTCCGGTAATATTTTATATGAAAAAAAAAAACGATTTTACCTAATCTGTAGTATGTACTACCTTTAAATTGTGCTTTACTTAATAAAGCACACAATAATAATTCTTTATAGTAGTATAGACACCGTACTACGAAAAAGGAGCCAGTTTCCTACAGTTTTGATGTAATTTTTTGGACACGAAATATATTAATTTTTGGCAGTCTGTTATAAAGCGTTATATTAGTCTGTGCTTATACTCATTCATATTATTTAAAACTTTTGGCATAAAAAAGGAGCATTATTTTTTGTTAAGCCTAAAAACCAATATTGTTTTCCCGAAAGTAATTAGAATAATTTTAATATTAAATTATTTATTATACAATCTTCAAAAAAAAAAAAAAAAAAATCATAATAAAAAAAGTTTGTTTATATAATTCTGTTTTTTTTTTCTTTTTTTTTTTTTTTTGATTAAATTACTTTATGTTTATATATTTATTTTTGTGTTAGCATGTGCGAGACCACAAAATCTACGAATTTATTTTTCAGATCACGTGCTTTCATTGTTTTTTATTTATTTTTAATTTTTATTTGCCTCTTATGGATTAATGTTGAGATTATTATTATTAATACTATTATTATTATTTTGAATTATTTTTTTTTTTTTTATTAAAATTATTTCGAAAGAAAAAACTTTTTACCTACCTATATATTTATGTATATCATAACTTTTTTAAAGAATTAAAAAATAATACTACTAAAATAATATATATCTATATATATTTACTTTAAGTTTTCCCTAATAATAATTCATAAATCTAAAAAAAATTAATTTGTTTTTACGTTCAACAAGGTCAAATATTTATTTGACTTTTAAATTAAAAATATTTCAATCAATTTTGTGGTTCATCGTTTCAGAATTGTTTGCATTATGATTTAAAAAAAAAAAAACATTTCAAACCAACTTAACTTAATTTTACATTAGACTATTGATGTATAAAGACTTAGAAATGCACATCCTATAGTATGTCAATATGTAATATATCAATTTGTTCAACTGTTTTATATATTTTTAAATCGATTTTGCTAGAAGAAAAAAGTTTAATTTAACGTGATGAAATGCGAAAAGAAAAAACAATCCAGGAAAGCGATTTACTTTCATTTGCTGAAAAGTTGAAAAGAAAAAAAATTAATAAATTACTAAAAAAATAATACAATTTAGGGTTTTAATTGTAATAAAACTATTTTTTAAATTAAATAAAATAATAATTACATAATTCAAAAAATCAACAATAACGTTTGTTATAGGTTAAAGAGGCCGGACTTTTTCTCGACTCCCCTTCTTACGCCTAGTCTTGTTGTGCCATT
Source organism: Hybos culiciformis (assembly GCA_964007475.1). Classification (NCBI taxonomy): domain Eukaryota; kingdom Metazoa; phylum Arthropoda; class Insecta; order Diptera; family Hybotidae; genus Hybos; species Hybos culiciformis. Next base: position 27,394,934 of record OZ023273.1, on the reverse strand, counting down.
GTACTATCTTATCCGATGGGCCTAGTTATCTCTTCATACTTCAAACAAGAGTTGTCAAAATAAAAGCAGATTTGATATTATTTTTCAACAAATAATTTCAATTTATACTATTTTATGTACAACCTGAAAACATTGCAAACATGTTTGTATCTATGTACCGACATGTTGGTATGTATGTATGTACCTACGTGTGTATAAACAATATATAAATTATAAAAAATTATTGTTCTCAGTGGAAATTATTTTATGTTTTTATATATGTAGCAATAATATATAAAAGGAATAATAAAAAATTGTGTAATAACAAGGCTTTACTTTCGATCAATAAATATTTCTTAATTTTTTTTTTGAAGATTTCACTTGCTAGTCAGTATATGTATATTGAATTAAACAAAACGGCTTTATTAAAGTTGTTTCTTTTATTAAATAATTTTATATAAATTAATTAATAAAGATGAGTGCTTTGCTTTTTTTTTATTCAGAAAAGGGAATTTTTAATTCATTATTACATGAAAATGAAAAAAAAAACTGACTATATGTTTTCTTTTTGCCTGCGATTAAAATGCTTAGGGAGACAAAACCACAAGACGTTATTTGACCTACGTAGGCACGGGCCAAAGGTCCAAATTATTTAAATATATATTTTTTAATATTTTTAAAACTTGAAAATTTGAAAGGCTCAATGGAAATTTGTATTTTCCGAATCCAAAAAATACCGATTGTGTCCAAGAAATTGAAGTGAGGTCGATTGAAGGATTCTTAAAAAAAAAAATATTGATTGTGAAAGTATTTTAAATCGAAATGCGAAAAACTTTGCTTTATTTATAAAGTATTGTTCCACAATTTTTTTAAGTTCAGACATTGAAATTGTCAAATTACGCAAAACATTTACCTATTTAATAAAATTAAAACAGCAATAAAAATAATTTTCGTGAATTTTAAAATTAACTGGAGTTTGCTTATGCTTAAATTTAAAAGAAAAAAAATAATTATGTATTTGAATTGTGGTTTAAAAGTTTTTCTATTGGTTAATTAAAGTTCTTTCGTTTGTACTATATACAGTAAAATTATAAAAAGAAATAATTTAAAAAATAGGTCAAATTTGTGGGTAAATTTAAAACAAAATAATTAAGCAAAATAATTATCTCAAGGAACATTCTCACGGGTCGATTTTCGTTGATCGATTAAATATGATTGAATCATTTTGTGTTTCCAGTATAAATTGATCAACCAACAGTTTTAATATACTTATTTATTGATTTACAAACCAATGAGTGCTCTTTTTGAACATAGTTCTGTATGATGCTCTTAATTTATTTTTTAATGTCAGCGGCAATAAGAACATAAATATTCATTTCTTTGACCTGCTCTGTCATTTGTCTCTAGTTTAACATTTTATTGAATCAATATTTTGTTAATCCAAAAAAAGTTGATTACATTCATTTTTTGAAGATTAAAATTTAATCAATTAACAAAAATCAACTTTTGAAAACACACCTTTCTATAATCATTCGTGAAAAAATATATTGATGACGAATTGATATTATATATTTGGATAATTGCAACTGTTGGATTAGTCGGCTTTAAAAAATCTTTTTTTTTAATTTCGAAAATTTATTGATTTCCTTTATATTTTCAACATTTGAAAAAATGTGAATGTCTTTAGGTATCAAAAATGGAACTTTAATAGAAGCTATACTTCAATCTGATATTAACTTTTTTACCTGCAAACTAATTTTTCTATATTTCTTAATGTAAACACATAAATATTTTTTCATTTCATCGATAGAGATGATACCTTGTAGTAGTCAGAGTAAAAGAAAAATGAAGAATAAAATCAACTATGTCTTTGAGTAAGGTTATTTTTTCTTTACACTTATAATGGTTTTCTTCTATTTGTATAATTTCAGTTTATACAAAAATTATTTTTCCCGGCCGGTATAAGATAAAAAAAATTATTACTAACTTTTTTTTTTATTTATTATGTATTTTTGTTAATATGTAACTTAAAGGGCTTTTAATTATTTTGGAATAAATGAATATGGTACATATATAGGAAATTTAACACAATAAATTATAAATTTTCTCTATTTTTAAGAAAATGATTATAAAACATAACGAGTAGGTGTGGCACTTTTCACTATTTATACCCAATTTAAATAGATAAAGATAAGAATTAAATCATGAAACTCATTATATGCGAAGAGGTAGTAATTATTTCAAAACACATGTTAAGGCATTAGGGTAAACCGAAAGCTCTTTATTTAGTTTTATTTTTACATACAATATAAGAATAATTAATTATTCAAAATTAAAGTAATTCTTTTTGTTAAGAAATTGGATGCAATCAAAAAAGATTCGATGAAAATATTTTATTATTAACTTTTTTATTATTTCAAAGGTTTAATATTTTTATAATATTTTTCAGCTTCAAATGAAAGCCTTACGTCACTAACCAGAAGTTATTTACATATAATTAAAAAAAATATGTATATATTTTTCAAACTCTGCTCAAGTCTGATCTAATGCAGCAAAAAAAAAAATAATATCTACATATGTATGGAAGAAGTTAATTGTCTTTATATACATAAATTATTTCCAGAAAAAAATTAAATTATTTTTGTAATCATTATAATAATTTCATATGATTTCCCTATGAGATAATGTTATGGTGTTTTTTTTTTCGTATATACTTTCAACAGTGTTAAAGGTTTTTTTGTTTTATTATTCTATCAGGAATAATAAATGTATTAGGAATATCTGTTAAGTTGTAAATTTTTTTTATAAGAATTTATATTTTATTCTCAATGACAATGTACACAGGTTCGTTCCTAAACTTGTATTTGAATCATTAAAATCAACGCAATCTAATAAACATTATAATTGTTATCTCGTTTTTAACAAACTTATGCAATCTTAAATACATAGGAGATATGTATATAAATGTAAGTACATATCTATGTACATTTTATTTTATAATCTGATAATAATTATTATTATTATCATTTTTATTCAGCTTTTATTCAACTTATTTTGTTGTTTTCTCTCGCAAAATAAAAACTTTTTAATTAAAAATTTTTTTCTGTTTGAACAAAAACATAATTGTGTGTGAAAAGAAAAAGGATTTCCCTCTGGAAGAATTTAAAATTAAATTTAAATTTCAAAGAATTTTCTAGGTTTATTTTTTTTAGTGGTTTTTCCTTGTTGTGGTTAGACGTGTTTTGTGGACAAATATAATCAAGGTTGTTTTTCTTATTTTTTTTTTTATATACTTAAGGGTAAAATTACTAGAAACTGTAAGTAATTATGAAATTTCCAAAATAGTTTTTTTCAAGTTGAAGTTTGAATTTTTGAATCAGCTCTACAAAAAAAGATATATAAGACAAAATTCTTGTTGTTTATAAAATTTTCGATAGATCTTGAAAATTTCTGCGCTCTTTGTCTTCTGTACCAAAACCACAATTTTTTAAAGCGACAAAAAAACTCTCCTAGTGCAATGGACAGTATATTAAACGAACAGAAAGGAGGGTGCTCATTTTGACTTTGTGAAGAAGTTTTATTGATTAGGATATTAAATTCATTTTTTACTTTGAAAATAACTTTTGTAAGTTCTTTGGTACTTTCTTGTCTATATAGTGAAAAAATACTTTTTCTAAATTTTCACTTTAATAATGAAAAAGAGGACTTGAAAATTTACATGAATCTACCAATGGTAGTGGTATATTGAATAACAATGTAGATGTTATTTGCATTAAATTTATTTAAATCTATTATTTTCAATATAATATTCCTGTAAATGTTTTCAAAATGAAACATATCTTATTTGAAACATTTTTTGATTCAGTACTGAAAAATTTAATGAAAATTGGCAGAATTTATTTAGAATTGTACAGATCATTTATCATCATCTTAATTTCTCGCAGTTTTCTGTATCATTTAATTGCAATGCGTTCTTTTGATAAGAAAATGAAGTTTGATCATTATAATATAAAATCCCTTTCATTGTTTTCTGACTGTTACAAGTTTGGGTTTTATTTAAATTCATACTACTTAAAAATCGTTCAAATTCTTGTAATTTCTTCTGTTTATTTTATTTAATTGTCTCACTAATTGTCTCACTATGAAAGTAGAAACAGAAAGTGAATTTTTTTTTTTTTTTAATACTTATACATAAAAATTCATTCGAATTTCGATTACCTTCAAACGATTACTACTGTAGTATAAATAAGTTTCATTCAAATATTTAAGTAAAAACATTCTGCAAAATTAAGTTATAGGCGATATTAAAGTTGGCGTGTCTTTTTTCGTTTTAAACTCAATTCGAATATAAATATATATAACATCAGTGCCAGAGATATATTTCAAAGGTTATAAAATTTTATATACATACTTAATAGTTTTTTCTTTCAATCAGTATACACTAAATAAAAATTCATCTAAATTTTTTTTTTCGTTATGATTATTAAGAAAATTATTCATCTTATGAATTTTTAAATAATCAACTTCCACGTAAATTTTCACACATTAATTTTATTATTGTTGAACTGTTTTTTTGTTTTTTTTTATTTATTTATTTTTATTTTCTAAGAATATTAAATAAGGAAATGTAAAAGAGAAATTCTTAGATAGCTCTTTATAATTGAATAACTTTCAAAATGTTTACAATAATAATAATCATTTATATACCGTAAAAAGCAGTAGTTAGGTTTTTCTAATAAATTTTCCTTTGCGATTTTTTTTTGCTACATAATTTTTATAATTTATTCTACATTTTGATTGCATTGTTTCATGATTTTTTTTTTTATATATACGTACATACACCTCTCTGTGACTAACTTGTCAAATTTTTGTTTTTTTTTTTTAACATTTCTGAATAGTTATTTTCTAAAAAGTCTGGTGTTTTAGAATAGAGACAACAACCTTTTTTTAGATTTTTTTTTTAATTATTTCAATTCATTTTCTTTAGGGATTATTATCTCTTGAAAAGTACATTGATGAAAAGGTTTCAAATTTTATTCAAATGAAAAAAAAAAAAAAATATTTCATTTATTGTCACAATTGTCTTATTTTGAAAATAAAGTTTGTGTACCATATTGGCATGAAAGAAGGTCTTATGTGTGTTTTATGAATTCAAACAATATTGCGTGAATTATCTAAGTTAAAAATGATTTGAAGGTAATGTAAAAGTACACATAAATCATAATTATTTGGCCCTGAGATGCGTTTTCTTGCATTTTGTCCAATTAATGGTATGTCGAGTCGTTGTCGTCAGCTAAATGCTTAATACACAGTTTAAGTTGCGTAAGAGTTATACATATTATGTCAATAGGTGTGTACATCATAATCTAGTTTTATGCGTAACATTTTTTTTTTTTAAATTTATTATAATTTTTTTGTTTTAACTATAAAAACATAAATTATTATTTTTATTTAATTTTTTTTTTCAGGTGCGATAATATGCAGGAATTGATTTTAACTGAAAATTTTTTAATTTCATTGCCGTCATCAATAGGTCGAATGACAAAATTAAATAATTTAAATGTTGATCGAAATGCACTTGAATTTTTACCAATTGAAATTGGTAATTGCACAAATCTAGGTGTATTAAGTTTACGTGATAATAAATTAAAGCATTTACCGCCTGAATTGGGAAATTGTTTATTATTACATGTATTAGATGTATCTGGTAATCAATTACAGTATTTACCTTATTCATTAGTTAATTTACAATTAAAAGCTGTATGGCTATCTGAAAATCAAGCACAACCTTTATTAACATTTCAACCTGATACGGATGAAGAAACTGGGGAACAAGTGAGTATTATGATAAATATATAATTATATTCTTAAATAAAAAGATAAAAAGCTTAATTAGGCGGTTGCTAGTCATGCAAAAGATTAAACAAAAATCAAAAATGTTAAACTACTATTAAAACTACTATAATACATATTTATAATTATTTAAAATATGGCGAAGAAATTATTTAAAAATAGCGAGTCTCTAATTTTATAGGACATTTTGCACTAAATATTAACTAAATCTATTGCCTATATTTAGAAACTTTCTGAAGGTTTTAAAGCAAATAGTCGTAATCTGTACATTTTTTAATGCATAATAAAATTTACCTCTATGCAGTAAATTTGTTTACAAGATACCATCAAGTAAACTATAATAAAATTTTTAAAATTTTACAACTGACTAATATCATATAAGCTTACAAATCTAAATAGAATATTCTCATAATAATTAAATTTAATTTTAATTTTATAGGTTTTGACATGCTTTCTACTGCCACAACAAGAATATCAACCAATAAGTCCAGGTAATTATATTTTTCAATATGGTTTTCGTATCAATTTAATATTGGAATTAAATATTTGATTAACAATCTTTTCCTCGTGGTAGTCTTGTAGCAATCTCTTTCTTTCTCAAAGTAGCCTTGTTCATTAGTTTAAAAACTTACAATTAGAATATTTTATCGGATCAGTTTCAACACGGTTTTCATAGCAATTCTATTTTATAAATATATATTTTTTAATAACAATTAATTTTTTTTTTAATTTGAATCGTTGCCTGGTATTTAAGAACCATGTATTTTTCATTAACAAGACTTGAAATGTTTTATCGGATCAGTTAGTTATAAGTTGAATACATTATTATTAACGAGCAACGATGTACGGTGTACTATATTATAGTGTAGAAGCCTGCGATATTTTTACTATGAAATAATTTTAGAATGTGGGACAAAAAAAAGTCATCTGATTCTACAGTGATAATTTGGAATTGAAGTTGAGTTCTTTCTAAATAATTTTAATTTGTCTTTTAGCAAAAAATATTACAAAGGACTTTTTATTTAATAAAATTATAATTCTTTTCCTATATTGTTGTTGTTATGGAGCAAATCGCACCATCTATCAGTATATATTTTTTTAAACAGCAATTACATTAGTTCTTCATTGTAATGAATCTAAATTCATTTTTAGAAAAATTCTTATTTTCTCTTTTTTTTTTAAATATTTTCATCGAAACATTGTTTAATCGATATTTTGTTAAAATAATTAAATTTGTTGATAAATTTTTGCTGCGTTTACATTTTACATAAACCTTTTGGTTAAATGTTATTGAATTTTGTTTATTTTAATAAAAACAAAAGTTTTTTTTGGTAAAATTTAAGTTTTTAGAATGAATTTAGAATATGGCTCTCCTACAGAAAGTAATTCTACAAAAAGGCTTTAAATCATCAAACAAAAAAAAAACAGATTATCGGATTTTTAGAATCGTAGTTGTGATTGGAAACAATTCAAAATAATTTCCTATATTTTTATTATAAGAGGTTTAATATAATTTTGCACTTTAAAGTGCGTACCAATAACACTTCGATTTTATTCATTTGATTCAACCACACCCGTGCAATTTATTGCCGTTGCAAAATAAAATTTTTATTACGAATTATTTTTTCTTTAAAATATATTATATTCAGAATATTGAAAATTAATTTTATGACTTCGCATCACATTATATATTCTCCTATTATTTTCCATGCATATAAATATTTATAGTGCACTCAAAATATTAACCATAATCGGAAATATTTGAACGTAAACGCGACGACAAGGATATCTGTCATTAAAATTTTATCACATAAAAGTTTCAATATATTTAGTTCACAATAATTTTAGAAATATGTATTTGGTATTGAGGTTTTATAATTGAAGTTCATAACAATACTTCATGCTAAATCGTCGGTAGTTTACATTTTTTTATTTAAAAAATAATTTTGTGATTGATATTCTCTTCTAAAGAAAATTTATTCTTGACAGCCAAATAAAAGAGTTTTGTTCTTGATATTTGAAAATGAGAGTTAAAATTTTTTTAAATGTATGTGCTTCATTTGATACTATCAAATTATTATATAGCTTTGACAATGTTCAGGTTACCAACCATAAACTTCATCATGGTCGCAAAATAGGTTGGCGAATAGGCCGACACACTTATAAAAAATAGTTTGGTTTGTAGTTTAAAAAACAAAAATGTTGTCTGTTTTTTTTTTTTTTTTAATATTTTGAATTGTTCCTTGTGTTTACTTTTTGACAATTGTTTTTTTTTACTGAAGCACTTTAAAGTATGATTTTTTTTGCAAATTTTCTACAAATGAACAGGTCATACATACCTCAATTTTTAATTGCAATAAAACTATGTATTGAATTTCTAGGTTTGCGTCGAATTTACTTTCAAACCACAAAAAAAATTAAAAAGATTTTTATGGCAAGCCAAGAACAAAGCACATAACAAACTTATATTTTTCATGGCTGATAACCTGAAATCTGTCGAAGCTATTACTTATAGGATTTCAGATACAATTAAAAATTATACAACGCGCCTAACGAAGTATTAACTTCAAAAACATGACAATAACTTATAATTGGTATCAAAATGTTATACAAATATATTTCTATTTAATGAGTGAATTATTCATATCTTTATTATTTTAACTAAAAGTAAACTACATTTTATGAATTAAATGTTTTTTAATTTGTTGTTATCGTAAAACCCCTAAATTTGATTAATTACTGTAACTATTAATTTATTTTGCTGTTATGTAATCTAATCATCAATGATAATGAATAGAAAACAGAATGAACCCTTGTCATCTAAGATTTAAAATTTTGATTGGAAAACAATTCAGAATAAGATTTAAGTTTAAGATTATGGTCAGAATAAAAGAAAATATTGATTAATCATTTCCGATTTGTAGCTCCATCTCATTACGTGAATTTATAATTAAAAAATAAAAAATATTAATTGTGTTTCGCTTAAATTGATTTACGTTTGTTTGATGAAGCGATTATGTTGGGTTTTTTTTATGACAAAAAAGTTTATATAATTAAATTTTTGTCAAAAGCAATTAAATTTCCTTATCTTTTTATTTTAATAAAAGCATTTTATTTTCCAATCGTGTATGGACTTTAGTTAAAAAAAAAGGAAATAATTGTTTATCACACGCTTCCGTATTATCAATTATAAAGTTAGTTACCCAATTATTTGCTTATTCTAACCAAATTTTAATTTTTTAAACCTGAAAATTGTGAATCTTTGATTTATGGGTCTAGGTCTAGGTTAAAGGATCCCCCAAACCAAATCTAAGAATTTTAAGAGTTTTTTAATTAAATATTGAAAATTTAAACACAAATTTAATTTAATTAAAAAAAAAAAAAATTCACGTAAAAATAATACATTTTATTTAAAACTTCAACTGAAAATTTAACACGATTTTTCCGCATCAGCCTTTGAGAAAATCGTTGCCGCACCGAAAAATTAGCCTTGGTTTGCAAAATGCTTTAGTTCATAATGATTTAATTTGTAACTAGTGATAAAAAGAAATAAAGTCCGACAGTTTTTGAAAACCACTTGATTATTCCGAATGTACACTTACTTTTATAGGTATTTTTTTTTGTCCGCGGGTTTTAAGTTTGATTGGAACATAATTTATTACTATAAGGTAATGATAATAATTTCAATCATAATGAAAAAATTAAAATATTCCAAGGATTAATCCAAAATAAAAAGTTTTATTTTCTGGTTATTAGTTTAATGTAGTTTTGTTATTACATTCTTGCAATATTAAAAATATTGCTTAACAAAATAATAATTCACATATATAATGTAAGCTTTTAAGAAAAAACTCACATATTTTTTTAATTTAATGTATAATAAAAGTTACTGATTTAACATTATATTATAAGATTGTCCACCTGGGCGGCTGTATAGATCTAATGAAAAATTTCATTCAACGGAGCTTTATGAGCACAGTAATCAAGGTTTGCATTGAAAAAAATCCTTAAAAATGCACGCATTAATGAATATAATATATAGAGTATTAGGTAGTATTTTTACCATAAAAATATTAAAGAATGCAAGTCCATTAGTTTTTAATGCTTAGATTCGGTTTAAAAGCTTGAAATGTTCTAGATTTTACGGCATTACAATAGGGAAATTTTTGATATCGCAATAATTATTTTTCAAATAAGATCCAAAATAATATATTCAGAAAAGCATTATTGATTCAAAAACATAATGACAAATCTCAGCAGTTTGCAAAAAAAACAAGATTTTAGGCAAAGTTAAGTTGTAGCTTACGATAATAAACAAAACGTGAATTTTTGATTGAGACTAAATTGAATTGATTTGACTTTAATGTTTATACTTATCAATTTCTAGCTATACTTTTAAACTAATGGACTGAAATTCGATTTATAAAAAATGTACTTATTCTCCGTTTTACTTGTTTAAGAATAAATGCGATTGGTAGCAAATAAACAAGCTCACAATTAGAAAACTTAGAAATGGAATATTTGTTAACAATAATGTTTTTCCATAATTTCCAATTGAAGTTTATCAATTGAATAATTACAATGATTTTATGAGAAAACGATTTTGAAATCAAGTAAAACGGAGTACTTTAATTAAAAAATAAATTTAATATTTACTAACCTTCTACATACTTATAACCAGGCCCGGCTCGTGGTTTTTTTATTGTGTGTGCGAAGAATGATTGGCGGCTTTGAAAAAGATTTCAATTAGATACTAAAATGCTATATAAAGCAAAAACTATAGCTAAATTCATTTATGAATAATAATAATAGAACTTACAAGAGTTTTGATTAAACCTTTTAACTCTTTATTAAATAATCCAAGTTCTTAGCAAAACAAAACAAAATTAATGAGAAAAACCTAATATAATATTACAAAATATATGTAAATTTAATAAATCTGTAACAAAAAATATTCCTGTTGAACTTCCTTTATACTCTACTACTTTCTCGTCTTGCTTTGATTTTAGAGAAATCTTTGCACATCAAAGTTAATATACTAATTTAAAAATTTCAGATTCTATGAAGACTATTGTCAACCCATTCCATTTTTCTTGCCCGATAGTTGATCTCAAGTAATTTTTGATCAGTTTTAATTTTGGAAAAGTTCTCTCACCTTTAGCAACTGAAACGGGTAAAGTTAGTAATACCACAAAGTAAGCATAAATAAGAGAAATTCATTCCATTCAAAAAATTCAAATTAAAAAAATTAAACTAAAAATGCCGGTCTATATGAAATCATTATCCCAATTGTCGGTAATGGGATAGCGATTTCATATTTTTTGATTTCATATTTTTTGTTTTGTATGGACTGAATTTCTCATATTTATACTTCCTTTATGGTAATACCCTCAGTGCATTTGGAAAGAGTTCTTCAACATTATTGTTATAAATCAGGATTAATATCATTTTCAATTTTGCGAGACAACAATTTCAGATAATTTTGTAGTTCGTTTGCTCCAAAAATTAAAACTCGAAAAAAAATTTGTATGCATTTAATAAAAATTAATTTTTGTTAAAATTTAAATTTCATATTGGCTTGTAGACGCTTTTTCATTAAAGGCGCCTGCGGCGCCTGTGTGCAGTGCACACTTCGCACACGCCTCGAGCCGGGCCTGCTTATAACCTTATGTATTTTTAATACTTTTTACATATTTTAATATACAATACATATTAGTTTTAATGCATTCTTATCTTATCATATAGATTTTTTTATTGAACATTTATTTATATTTAGACTTTCTACTTAATTATAGACAAATTTTAATTCAGTTTTTAATCAAAAAATCTAAAATTGCTGAGCCGATATATTTCTAGTTTTCGATAAATTTTTTTAATAATAATTTTGGTGATTTTTCAAAGATCATTTACTTAAGTTTTTGAATGTTATATTTATACCACAGACTAATATAACTCTTTATAACAGAGTGCCAAAAATAAATATTTTCGTGCCCAAAAAATTCAAACAAAAATGCAGGAAACTGGCTCCTATTTCGTAGTATGATGTGTATACTATAAAAAATTATTATTGTGTTTTTTTAATGCACATTTTTATTAAATAAAAAAAAAACCATAGCTTGTTTTTTTTTGGAGCTGATTAAAATCCTTGATTATATTGTTCGTATAATTGAGACTCAGTTATGGTTTTTTCAATGTGGTTATATTATGTCGAAGTATATGAGCTTTGAAAAATTGGTTATTACTATCGATCGGTAACATTTCCTATATTTTAAATAATTCCATTGGAAAATAACAAATGTTCATTATTATAACAAATATATACTAATCTTATATTTATATAGTATTTATAATATTAGAGAATCTTTTAATCGTTAATAATAATAAATAGTAAATTGGCATGGAAATGCTGATTAAAAATAATATTTATGCTTTATGGTTAATTGACTATCAACTACGTAAATTCACTATAAATAATATTATGTTTATAAAATCAGTAAAATCATTATCGATAATAGAGAAAATTTACAGTTTCACATTAATTAAACTGTTCTGCTGTTAAAATTTATGCACGGGTGTTGGTTCTTAGAATAATTTAATTTTGTTTAAATTTACTATTCGATTAAAAATCATTTGTTCTCAACTGCGAACTTAAATTTGTGTATATTACCGTCATTAAAGATATAGTGAATTATAATCCAAAACATTTAGAATAAATTTTTATGTTTCGTAATATAACTACCTATTCTATAATATATTACTAACGTAATTAATTATCAAAGCTAATTAAAATTGAGAAAGATTTATATGAAAATTTCTTTTTCCACATTCTTTTTCCACAATTGTCTGCAAATTCATTCATCACCAAAAAAATCTTATATAAGATTTCACGAGAATAAGAACAGTCGTCGTCGCATCGATTAGACTTCTATTTTATTTAACATGATTTTCACATAGTTGCAAATTGATTTCAGTTTTATTTTTTGTATATGTACAGAAATTTCCAGACACAGTTAAATAAATTAAAATTTAAACAATTTAATACAGTTAAGTATTTAGGTATATGAAAATATTATATGTTCATTAAGATTAAGATGAACCTTGAACAAAAAAAAAATGGAATGTGAATGACATTTTTTCGATGAACTGTTGACAATAAAATTAGCATAATTATGTAAATAACATTTTTGTTTTATTTTAATAATTTTAGTTCTAATCAAAAAAAAAATTGTCTATATAAATCAAATGAATTAATTGTTATTTTATTTTTATTCTTTCCCCACTTTTATTATGTGATCATCGGAATATTGCAATCAACACCATCCTAAAAAAAAAAAAAAAATTAAACAAATAATATAAAGTGGTACGTGATCAAGAATCAGACTCAGAATACGAAGAGCGAGATACATCAACACGACAAGTTTCTGTTAAATTTTCTGAAGATTCATCGCATGAAAAAGATACACCATTTGTTCGACAGAATACTCCACACCCGAAGGAATTAAAAGCTAAAGCTTACAAATTATTCCATAAAGAGAGAAGTAAAAACGAGGATACCGGTGGAAATTTAGATACATTGTCAGAAGAGGTAAGACATATTCAAATATTACACATATATATATGTATATATTCCGTGGGCCGCAATCATTTGACAATTCGTCGCGCCGAAATTATTTTAACGTATATCCCGAAAATCGAGTTTTGGGAAATCGACTTTAAAGTTGCAATGTAAATAAAAAAAAATTGGCCGAAAAACGTATACTTTTTTTTCTTTTTGGTAAAAGCTAAAACCTTAAACTACATTTTAAGATCGAAAAAAGAAGTCATTTAGAGTTCCAATTCTGAGCTACCACAACTTTTATTCAAAAGTATCTTGCCGTAAGCGCCACTATTGCATGAGTTTCTACCACTCTTTGCACGTACGTCACATTTTATAAGGATATACGGCACAATAGTAGAATTTTTGGCGTGTGCGTCAGTATAATGTTCCTTACTTTGTGCGTTTTTTTGTATGAGAATTTGATGTATATCCAAAAAATTGGAATTATATGAGCAAAAATTTCAATTTTCTGGCATTTAGTCAAAGTCAACACTCAATATCTCAGAAACTAATAGAGATAGGAAGATTCCGATTGGACAGTTTGATAGAGCTTGAAAAATTATAAGCCTCTACATACTCAACTCATTTTTTGTCATTTTGTCATGTACGACAGTATAATTGCCGGGCGACGAATTGTTAAATAAGACAGCATTCGCTTATTTGATATTGTTAACTGTTACTGTTAAGTGTTACTAATTATTTATTCTTAATATTCAAAATATACCTAAGCAATGTTCCTATATTATTCAACATCTTACAAGCTAGTAAATTTCCAACGCAAATTTTCAGCGAATACAGTAAGAGTAATTTCTTTAAATTATCTAAATGAGACAAATTTCATAAAACTAAGTATACAAATATAAAAAAAAACTTGATATTTGAAACGAGAAATGTGTCGTTGATTTTGGATTTCGAAATAATTTCTTGGTTGGTTGGTTCCCTCCTAGTTGATTTTCGAAAGCTCCAACCATATTTGAAAACCTTCTTTTTGTGTTTCAAACACATTTTTCTTGAGTGAATTTAAAATAAAAGATTTTTATTACGAAAATAAAAAGTTTTCTTTTTCTCTAGAAATAAAATTGTTTTCTTTTTTTTTATACAGAGTTCTTCCAAGAAAATTGAAGTGAACTCAACAACAATGGAAAATTTAGCAGAGACACAGAATGATTCACTGCTACAATCACCAACTACAATAACACCAACTTCTGTACCAGCAATCACAACAACCACATCACAAAAAATAACTACAATTTCTACCACACCAACTGTTGAGACATCTACATTACAACTACATCAACAGCATATCAATCAACCAGTTGTTGCAGACATTAATATTGCGCCCAATACTGCTGCTAATGAATCGACTGCTGTTGAAGATGATGAAGATGTAAGAATTTTTATTTTTTTGATATGTATTTAAAAAAATAATGAAGTTTGCAAAAAAATTATATTTGATATTTAGTTGACTGTTATTTGTACAAATATATTACATTTGTTAATTGCATTTTGGATTATTTCTATCGAATGGGATTAGTTGTTTTATATTTATCCATTTTTTTTGCGTTTGGTTTTATAGTTTATTGTTATTTAGTTTATTTAATTATTCAAGAGAATATTTTCGTAAAATATATAAGAGTTTTTATAATAACTTCAAGTCTTTGAAATCTTTTGAAAAAAGTAATTTTCTAAAAATAATTTTCTTTTTTTAATTAATTTTAGGATTATTCCGAGCGCAAAGTTGGTTTCACCGTTGATCCAAACGATGACAAGCCAGATGATGATTTTTACAAAAGGCCAATGAAGCTACATAGGCGGTAAGTTATTCTTATTTTTTTTTTTTATATAACCATCTCTGTTTCTGTACCATTGTGTCTAATACAATCAAATAACGTTTTTTTTAATGCGAGTTAATGTAATAATATACCAACAAAACATTTTAAAGGTTATTCTACGATTTCCTTAGTAGCAATGGAATGATTTTTGGTACATAAGATTATGCGTTTAAAAATTTTGAAATTAAGGATTTTGTAATTAAGGATTTTGTATTTAAAGTTTTTGTAAATACGGCAAAGAAAAAAGGGGATTTTGGTACCTAAAGAGTTTGATAATAAAAATGTCGTCATATAACCTATTTTAAACGAGACATTTAAATTTTCTTTTTTTTAAATTATAAATTAATAAAACCGAGTTGCAATGTTTGTTATTTTTGTCATAATTACAATTTTGATTGTAAAAAATTAAGAAACTCAATTTTGAAAGATTCACTTCGCAAATGAAATAAAATTCATAGTAAAAATAATAATGTTTTGAACATCTTATAAAAGGTAACATGAAGGTTTCAATAAAATACAATTTTTAATTTTAGATAAATTATTTAAAAAAGAAAATTACTTTTACAGTGATACCCCTCATCATTTGAAAAATAAACGAGTGCAACACAATGTGACTGATAAGCAGGCTAGTGAAATATTAGCGAATGCATTGAAAAATCAAGAAAATCAAAAGAAACAACAAAATCAGCAACAAGAGCATCAACAACAAGAGCATCAGCAACAACAAGAACTACAACAACAACAACAACAACAACTACAACAACAACAACCACAAAAACATCAGCAATCCCAACAACTTCAGCAACAACAACAACATCAACAACAACAGCAGGTTAAGCAATCCATTCCTGCTATTGTTACGGCTAATATTCCAAAACATCACCCGCAAAAAATTGGATCACCAATTTTGGAAGATGCCGAACATAAACAACCAATACAAAATAATAGTGGTGAGTCAACTATTGGTTCAATAAACAAAAAAAACTAATTAAAAAGAATTTGGTTTTTTGGTTACGTAGTCTATTTTGTTTTCCTAATTTAGATTTCTTAGATTTTTGTTTTATTTTTGGTTTCATTTTATGAATTAGATATTTAAAATTTATTATAGTTTGTTGTTTTTAAAATATCTAATTTTCATTTATTCATTTTATGATGAACTATTATAATATACATATACAAAAAATAAATAATATAAATAAATAATGCATTAAATTATAGTTTCTTTAAAAAAAGGTTTCGAATAACTAAAATACATGGTTTCAGGTTTTCTTTTACCTGAAGTTCATAAAAATTTTATGATTAGAAGCTATAAAAACCATCATTTTTTCAAGAATTTCTTGCCAAAATGAACTGGGTAAAGCACTTATTAATAAAATATCATATTTTCTAACTTAAATTAAAATTAAATGAAAAAATCGTGAAAATGTATCAAATTATACCAAAACTTCTCAAGTTATTTTTCGAAAATTACGTGAAACTAACAAAATGTATCAATAACAAATAAAAACAATAAGCTAACATTTTCAACTTAAATAAAATTAAATAAAAGTAGTCAAAACATAATTGTTTTTTCTCTATAGGTTCACCTAATTACGTTTTTTGATTTATTTTTGCACTTTTAACTTTCAAATTTTTTTAATTTGTAGGAAAATCTGTATTACATATACTAATAGTGGTTACTTTAATTTCTACAATTAATTAAAAATAATAATTTAATGTCACATAAAGTTGTGTGTTTTCAAAAATTATTGAAAACAGATTCGACAAGAATTACGCAAAACAATTATGAAAAACTACTGGTGATTATTCCAAATATGGCACACATTCAATTAATTTGAAAATATATTTTTATACTGCTGGAGGTTAAAAAACTTTTTGCGCTCCATTGTTTGGTTGATGTTCTTAAAGTGTTTCCATTTATTGGCTTGATCCTCCAAAGTTAATGTTTTTAACCAGTTAACGAGTTTAAAAATAAAAAATTTATAAAACTTACTAAGGCAATTTTGAAAAAAGTTATTGCCGTAAGGAAATAAGATTAAAAATTTAATGAATAGTATTTGTATAAATTTTAACGAATGTGTAACTCTTTATTTTTAATACCCTTTCAGTCTCGAAAAAATTTTCAAGCATCGAATATTGGACTAATAACACTGTGAACGAATGAAACAATATTATGTATTTTGTAAAATGCGTACAATACTATGCATTCATAAAACTAAAATTACTTTCTGGACAGTCCAATTTAAAAATAAATATATTTTTATTTTTTGTAATTTAATGATAGAGATCAAAAAATAATTTTTATCAATCTCATGCTATTAGATGGTATTAGTGTTGCTAATAAAAAAAGTATTGACTGTTCATGTGTTCAATAAAATCTAAAATTAAGTTAAAATATCAAATTTATTTACTTTTTTTTTATCCCTCCCATTAAAACATTAAATCTAATTAGGTCAATTAAAATCATTTTCCCATCCTTGTTCCTGCCTACCCGATACTATAAAATGTTTAGAGAAAATTGAAATCAAATAATCAGCAACCACCTTTCTACAGATATTAAATATTAATTTTTACTTTCTTCTTTTTTTTTTATATTTCTTGTTAATTACCACAAAACATGATAAAAATGTATCAAATTTATATATCGATCGACATCTCTGTATAAAATAAGCTAAAAAAGATATTTGTTTAGGATTATTAAATTAAGTATATGAAACGTTATTTAATTTATTAAGGCGCCACCTAGTCTTCCCCTCTTGCACATTTTGTGACGGCAAAAGCAGTAGAAAAAGCAATGGTAGGGAAGGCTGAGTGAAGAGAAAAAAATACTTAACACAGAACTTGAAATTTAGACTGCTTAAAATACACGACGATACAAAAATATTCAATATACAATTGAAAATATACAAGAGTAAGAAATTATTCATATTGAATAGGACCTTGTCGATAAGGTAAATTAAATGTGAAAAATAAAATAATATAAAATAAAACAAAACAAAGTCAGTGTAATAGTTTCTTTCTCAAAACCAAATTTAATAAAATCCGTAAATGTCCGGTTATGTGCAAAATGGTAAATGCATTTAAACATAGAAAGAAACATAACTAAGGCAAACGAAATCTGAATTAAATTCACTGCATGTTAAGTGCACTAAAGTGCAAAATTAAAATCCAAAAATTTCGAAAAATGAGCACAAAATTATGAATCTCTAAAATTTGGAATATTCTTGATTTTACGTGGAAAACTTATTTTCTTATCAATTTATCATTTTGTTATTTTCAACACTTTCTGGACAAACTAAAAGTTTCCTACATAACAGGGAATATATTTTTTCCTAAAACTTCTATCTAAATTTCGAAAATATTTATAATTTATATTTGAATAGTCTTTTATTATATTTCTTCTATGCTCTTTTTTTGAAAAAGCAGTGAACCTATATAACGGTATATTTGAAATTCAATATTTAACCTCCTATTAACAAACTGAAAAAAAAAATCATCCAGATTTGGTTTCTGCAGATATAAAAATATAAAAAAAATTAAATCCAAAACAATATTTGCAAA
This sequence comes from Hybos culiciformis, assembly GCA_964007475.1. Taxonomy (NCBI): domain Eukaryota; kingdom Metazoa; phylum Arthropoda; class Insecta; order Diptera; family Hybotidae; genus Hybos; species Hybos culiciformis. Next base: position 27,376,112 of record OZ023273.1, on the reverse strand, counting down.
AAAATAAAAATATACCGCACATATATTATGTAGTTATGTTGCAAAATAGATATTCAGCAAAAAAAAAAAGTTAGTTCATTTGAAACAAAAATATTTTGAAATCTGTGTAATAATATTTCTGTTTTTTTTGTTTTTATTTCACCACCCCATGTTATATTATATGTATTCGTATGTATTCTCCAAATCACCTGTAGGGCTTTAATCTTCATATATTTTATATATGCACATAGCAGATATTATCGTACACAATTTGAAAAATGAATTTTCATAAAATTAAATTACCATAGAAAATTTAAGGACTGCAATGTTCAAATATTTAACAGAGATGGTAATCTGAATGAATAGAGAATACAATTGTAAGAAAATTAAACTTTAAATTCAATTCTTTTGTACCCTTAAAATTCATTCGAAGGAATATCATTAAAATTTATCACTTAGGTGTGATATTAAAATATGAAGAAAAATTTTATTTTACAAATTCACCTATAAAAACAATGTAAAATTAAAGTATGTAGAAGAAGAACTCTTTAAATTTTATTACAATTTTTAAATCAACTTTCGGAGACTACCATTCACCGACTAAAAAGGAAATTGTAAACAAAGATTCTCTGACAAAATATTATATTGAAATAAAAAAAAAGTAAATTAATAGTACTATAAATCTAGTATTAATCGATAAATATTTAATAGATTCTCTCAGTTTCTTAAAATATTTTACAAATAATTTCCCCTACAATTTCTAAACAAAAAAAAAACACCCCCGCATAATAATACTTAAGGCTTTTTATCTGTTACCTACACTTTAAATGGTAAAAATATTTCAAAGTCAAACAAACCAATACACATTGTAGCTAATTAAATAAACATCAAAGCTAAACAAAAAAGTAAACAAAACATAAAATTTCACATAAATAATATCTTTTTTTTAGTGAAATAGATTCAACGGATTTAACTGTGTGAGAAGCGTATATAAATATTTATTCGATGAAATTACCATTATTCTTTATTTCGGAAAATTATAAATTAGAGTTTTTTTTATTTTCATTAAAATGTATTAATTATTACTGAACAAGATAACATTTACATATTTGGAGTAGGTAATAATTATTTATTATTATTTATTTATGTCTTAAAGAAATATAATTTATCACTCAATGTTAAGCTTATTATTTTGTTCTGAAAAGAGAAAGTTAGTTTAATTACATTTAATTTAATTTAAATAATGTAGATATTAATATGTATAATTTTTTCTTTTCGTAATGTTTTGATATTGAATTCTATAAATTGTCTTTTACAGCACATTTATTCACAATTTCTATTATAGAAAATGTTTTTTTTCTTTTAATTCAAAACCTATACACATTGTTTACCTTTTTGATAGTCAATGTTTTTAAGCTTTCATTAAAAGGTAGCAAGATAAAATAGAAAAATAAATAATAAGAAAAAAAAAAGTTGATATGTTAACTGCTTTTAAGTTCGTGAGAGTGAGCGATTTAAGCTATTTCTATATATAAATATAAATATAGGAAAAACTAATAATATATAGGCAAGAGGAGAGTTTAATTATATTTTTGCGTTTTTAAATTAATTTTTTTATAGCAAAAAATAAAAATAAAGAAATATTAGTTATACATTTAACGCGCTTACAATCAGTCAGAAAGCTTCGAGAAAAAATTTATTTATTAAATTAAAAATAAATAAAATATTTTTTTTGTTGCCGATAAGTGATAACGAATCGATATTTTCGATAAAAAAAAAACGCATTATCGATCGGGGGGTAAAAATGGGATTTAAATGAAAATATTGAAACTCTTTTGTTCTTATTATTTTCAAGTGAATTTGTTCCTTTAAGATTAAAAGGAAGGTCATTATCAAATAAGCTGTTAAGGTCGATATACAACTAGTTAGTTAACGCTATCGGCGTTATCAATAAATTTGACACATAAGATCAATGAAAACGTCATACTTTAAATTGAAAAAAATAATATTACGTTTTGTTGATATTTTCGAATCGCACTCAACACTCAATGTATTGTTTTAAAACAGCTGTCATTGTACAACAATTATAATTTTTTTTTTTTTTTTTTAAATATTTCTTAAATGTTTCATTTTATACAAAATATTTAATTAGTTTTGCCAATTAGCAGGTCTGAGTATGCATATAAGATTTCAATTATGTTTTTAAATACTTAATATTTTTAATTTTATTTGTAATCATGCAATGGAAAACTTAATATAAAATGTACAACAAAATTATTAAGTGTTGGTTTTTTTTTTAAAGTAAATTATGTAGAACAAAATAATATAATGTAATAACTCATCTCAATTAAAAAAAAAAAATTTTTTTTAAACAATATTTCGTAATTAGATTAGGTATACTCTACTCATATTTGACAATTAATTTTTTTTTGTGTTCTTTGTACTATATTATCGTTTTAAATTTTTGTACCCTTTTGTACACTCAAAAGCTATTTGATCAATATGAGTAATAAAGTGATAACGTTTGCAATTATAATGTGACAAAAAATATTTTAATGAAAAATTTATGTTTTGTGTCACAGAAAATTAAATAAAAGAGAAGAATTAAAATTTTTTGTATAAGCAGCTTACTTTGAAAGTAAAATTATCAAGATACATTATCTTTCTTATTGTGGAAAAAAAATCGGGTTAGGGAAATGTCTCAAAACTAGTTGGAAAATCGGTTTATCATGGTTTGTTCAGAACATTGAATTCGCTTTTGTAGCGAAAATCGTCACTAGATACAGTTCTATATGTAGGTACTCTTTATTTTTCAGTTAAATTGAATTAAAAACAGCAATCAAAATCAAAAGTTTTTGTTTTCCTTTATATATTAACGTAATGCTACGCTAGTTTCAAAAAAATATAAGTTTTGTTATTTTTGCCATTTAAATTAAAATCGCATCATTTAATGAAATAATGAGATCGTATATTGTTTGATATCATGCTTTATGATTGACAAGAGTTTTTCATAATATTATAATATGCCAAATTTTTATTAGAAATAATTTTTATTTTTTCATAAGACTGTTGTGGCGGTTCTATTGAATAAAATGTATAATTTTTTATACACATGACTGACAAAATATTGATTTTTCATGGAACTACATACCATTAACACATCAAAAAAAAATGCTATATTTTGTTTGGGAATTTCTATTACATATTTTCCCTACTAACAGTCCTATTGTAATGCGTAAAAAATTGTGCTAATTGAATAAATCATTATAATCCGGTATAAATATAGGTCAAAGTAGGTGAATTTTTGTTTTGTTGTTAGTTCTAATTGATTTAAAATAACAAAATTAAAATACATCTACATTCTACATATGTATATAAATAGTAAAATCTATTTAATATTTTAAACCTTAATGTCCCTTAGTAATCACCAAAAGAAAATTTTTGAAATTAGTTATTAAAAGTTCAAATGAACAAAATACTTCAAAATAACTAGGTATTCTTAGAAGTTTAAATTATATGTACATAACTTCGGTGTCAAGAAAAATATTTCGTAATTAACATTAACTAAATATTTTCGATTATTATGAGGAAAATTACGCGTGCCAAATTCTTTTTAATAAAGATACTTAATCATTATTGTGTTTACTACTTTAATTAATCATAGAAATTATTATGCTTAATGTATGGGTGACATCTTTAAGGGATGTTCTATAAGCGTATAAACTACTGCCTGCAATCGTGAATCGAGCTTTTATATTAAAATGTTTAACTAAGCCATTTCAAAAAAAATTTATGTATTTCCAAAAATTTCCAATGCAATGTCAATATTATTTATTTCCAATAAAATTTTTTTTTTTTAAGTTTACGACGAAAAAAGGTTTTCATTTGCCAAGTAAACATTTTTTTTGGGGATCAAAAATATATAAAATAAAATTTATTTCGATAGGATTTCAATGTTACTATGTACATAATGTAGATATTTCTTGATATATTGGCCTTACGTTGTTTTTTTTCTTTACCATTTTTTACAATTTCTAGACAAACCAATAAAAATTGATTTAATAAAAAAAAAAAAATAGCAATTGCAATTTAAACATGAAAAACATATTACTGACGTGGCCCATTATTGTAGACATTTATTATTATTTTTTTTGACAATAATACTTATAGACTTTTTAGGTTTTTTTATAATAGTTGATGATAGTTTTTTTGTACTATATATTTTTAAAAAAATTGTTTATTTGTTATTTTTATGTCTTTTTGTTCCCAAACCGTAACATTATTAAAATTGATCTTTGATAATTTTCATATAATGACATCAGACATTCTCAAGGTTAGAGAAATTTTTTTAGACGGAAAATACTTATGAAAATACATACGTACAAAACGTATTTTAATATGAATATAATAATTCCTTTTCAGACAATCGAGTTTTTTTTAAATATGGAATTGATATTAATTCGCCTTTCTTTATACATTTAATAAACATTACATTTCAAAGAAAATTAATATGAAAGTTTGATGTTTCAATTATTAAAAATTCTTCCAAATTTAAATCGAATATTTTTTGTCTTATATCGTAAATGTTTTAAGTTTAATAGTAGATTACAACACATGTTAAGAAAATTTGTTATTACAACGAGTTGTGTATACACAAAAACACATGGACATGCGTCAATACTTTGTGTTTGACAAGTGTTCATGTGTTTTTGTGTACATACACAACGAGCTGTATAACAAATTTTATTAACATGTTTTGTATACTGTTTTAATGTGCATGTGAGAGGTAGTTGCAATCAATATATTTGCAATGCAAAAAATAAATAAAAGTTCAAAATGAAGAAAGTAAATAAAATTGAAGTGTGGTAATTAAAATTGAAGTGTGTAAATAAAATTTTCTTAAATAAATAATTGACTTAAATAAATAATTGACGCATATACCATTTACCGAGCTAAATTTACGATTGTAAATACAACTTACCGATCACATGCACATTAAAAATATTTTTGGATTCAATAATTAGATTTAATTTAGATTTACATATTTTTTATAATTTTCATAAACAAATTTTAAAAACAACTTTTGTTTTGAATTCAAAAATTGAATAAATATAAAAGCATGAATAATCACTTGAATTTGAATTTTTATGGAAATTGGAATATATACGTACATAATATATATATTTTTTCAATATATTCATATATTGCCGGAAACCACCTTCTTTCACTTGGGTTGAATTTGTATTTGCTTTTGGTCAGTAGAATGCCTTGACATTGATTTTATTATGAAATTTTTTATACAAATTTTTTTTATAAACTATGCACTCAGCTTAATTCATAATACAATATTTTACAATATTTTATAGCGTATTTTTCTTTAAAACAAAAATAAATAATTTTTTTTTTATTAAATATGTATTGCAGTGTAAAAATAACAATTTGCTCCACACTGTCTGTGAAATAAAGTATACTTGTTTACCAAAACATTCACATTTTAAAAATAAACTTTACAAATAGGTTAAAGCTTGAAAATGAAAGAAATATGTGCAAAATTTAAAAATTATAAACTACATATCTAAACAAATAATTAAAAAACAGCATACAAAAAACATAGAATCTATTAAATTTTTTTTTAAGATTTTGAAATATTTTAATTATGTCACCACCCGATTTCATTCCTTCTAATGACCCTTATAGAATTTAATGGATATATTTTTTGCATTAATTTTAGATTACTCAACATAATGTCGTATCTTTTTCATGAATTTTGATGTTAATACAAAAATAAAATAAAATAATAATGTTTTAATGTTCTTATTTCTGTTTTATTATTGTCGAGACGTCTTACAAATGAATGTAAATATGTTCTTTTTAATATTATTTTTTTTATTATCCAATATTCTGGATAATATATCAAATCAACTAAAATAAAAAAAAATATATATTTGTTTTTAAATAATAATCTCATTTTAATATTAGTGTATTTGATTTTTTGATGAAATAAATAAATTATATTTTGATACCTATACAATTTTCGTTTTATACCAGCCTGTGGTTATAAATTTTATTTTCAAATCAGTAATATACGAAAAAAAAAATATTATTGTTTTCTTATTAAAATATCAATAACAAAAATCAGTTTGAATTACATTATGTTATTTCTTATTTTAACATATATACTACATACTTTGGTAAATTGATAATGTAACCCTCAATAATTCTACTGAAATGCTAATGGGATATTATTTATGACGTTTACAAATTAAATTTATTTATTTAAAAAAAAAAATTAAATTAAATCCAAGCCTATTGGGTCATTCATTAAAACAGCGAAAATATTCATATATCAAGTATGTTTTTAAAATTAAATAATTTTGAGTGAACCTTTTTTTATGTTTTAATCATTTTTGTTTTAAAAATTAATATTATTTAAAAATTAATATTATTTAAAAATTAATATTAAATGAGTTGTTTGGGGAGCCGAATTAATTTTGTTCCTAATTAAGGGTGGTGCAACATTAAAAAGTTTGACAAACAGTTCTCTAAGTAACTGACGCACAAAAACGGCTGTGTTCAAATTAGCAACTTTCATACAATTCCATTTTTTTTTTGTAGAATACAGCTTTTTTAGTTCAAAAATATGGGCCATTATTTTATTGATTTAATTCTTCATTTTCAAAGAAGTATAGCTGTCAAATATTTATAAGCATTAAATTTCAACGAAAATATATATACTAAGGCATAATCCTAAATTTTCAATCCTTCTTATTTTTAAAATAAATTTTTTTTTTCACGTTTGATAATTTTATATGAATTTAATCCATTCGGAGCTATTATAATAGCTGCGTTATTGATTTTTTTCCCATCAGTTTAATGAAACACAAATTATAAAAGCTTTTAAAATAAATTATTCAACATCGTATTCAGAGTGGATTGAAGATAGCACAAGACATATAAAATTTTTAATTGGAAAATTATAAATTATATTTTATATTATATTATTATAAATTTATTATAAATAATGATTATAATAATTTTAATCTTGTTTTCAATTTCCTTTAAGAGGAAAAAAAATTTCCTGCTTAAAAGATATAATAAATTCAATTATTAATACTGTGTCGTAATAGAATAAAAGTTATATGAAGGTAAAGAATGAAAAATAAATTATTAACTATTTTATATATCTAAATTAAATTCTATTTTTTAATTTTTGTAAGATTGAAAATTCTTCATTATGTTCCTTTTGTATTAATACTGTTGTAGCTTTACTTATCACTTAGTTTATAACAATTTATATAAATTAGAAATAAATAGAATAAAATTGAATTTCATCCAATCAATCTAAAAGCAGAGATATTAATAAAATTTACTGAAGATTAAATATAAATTTTTCCTGGTTTTTTACCAAACCCGTAATGTTAACTGGGTCAGAGTGCCCTTATCTTAAATGTTAAAACTTTTAAGAAATAACAAAAGTGTGCGAATTCAGTTTCAAATTAAAGGTTTCAATAAAAAAGTTACTAATTAAATTTTTCAATAAGGACTAATTTATTTTTCAATATTATACAGACTAAATTTTTTTTTAAATAAAATAATAATTTTTAAATTTATTATTCTTTTTTTTTTTATACTCTTTTTCAAAACGGTTGAAATTAAGGGGTACTCTGTCTTTTTATATCTTTTTTTCATATAATATTAAAATATAAAATCATATACGAAAGAATTGAGAAAAAATAAATAAATAAGACCCAACGAAAATCGATTTTATTTTTATGTAAATTTAATGTGATTTTTATTATTCACATTAAATATATCTTGATATATATTTTTTTTGTGTAAAAAATGAAGGAAATAAAAGGATGAGTTCTTATCAGGCTCTTACTTCTTTTTGTAAGTCTTCAACCTAGAATAATAAAAAATTTTCTTTATTCAAGATGTATATAAATATTTTTTTGAATTTGCATATCGTTGTTGGTAAGGATTTTCATATACCAGTAGAGTTTAAATAGCTGAATATGAATATCCAATTATGTTGTTATTATATAAATTCTGAATTGAAGTATAAAGAACTTCGGCGCTTTACTATATACAATATAAGTATGTGATGCCTTGAGCACAGCTAATACCGCAAAGCAATTTTTGAAGGAATGTTCCGGAAACTTGTTCACAGCTAATTTTACCTGAAAGCAAAAAAAAATCAACTGCAAACAACTGCTTTTGTTTTTTTTTTATAATATGATTGTGACAGAAAAATGCCGCAAAACCAAATTTCGATGCAAAAGAAACACAGTGAAAAAGAAACAAAAAAATTATTTTCTGACGTAGTCAATTCTTTCTGGAGCAAAAAAAAATAAATTCAGTTTTCTAATTAATTATCAAATAATTTTAAGAAATTCTTTTTACAAAAAATCAATAAAATTAATATCTTGCGTTTTTCATAATTCTTATTTAAATTAATTAAGAAATAACGCAGAAAATCGGTTTTTACGGTAAATTGCTTTGCGGTATTAGCTGTGCTCAAGGCATGAGGAATCAAATTTGAAAATAAAATGCCGAATTTAATAGACATAATCGCCACGCAAAATAAAACTAAACTTGCCTTATACACAGAAATATTTTAAGAGAGTCGATGAAAGTTAGTTAGTTATTAAATAATATCAAAATAAATTACTAAAAGTTTATACTGTAATTTTAAGTTTTGAATGAAATAAAACTAAAAATAAAAAAAAAAATCATGGAAAATCCATTAAAAAATCAATAATACAAATATTATGTTTGTGATTAAAAAATTAAAAATTTTATAAATTTTGAGTTCTGTGCGCTTCTTTAAGTCTTTATACTTCAATTGAATTCATTCTTTTTCTTTAAATTTGAATTCTATTTCGAAATGAGTTTTTAGCCTACAATATACTTTACTTTTTTTTCTTTCAATATTTTCTGAGAAAACTTTTATTGATTTTTCAATAATAAAATAGTTAGTTTTTGTGTCTTGAGATGGAGATAAAAATAAAAGATATATATATTTGAAAAGAAATGCACTTTTTGAATGAATAACATTAAGGTTATGTTGTGGTTGTTATTATTACTGTGCTATATTATTATTGTTATATTACAATATTATAATCATAATTCCATTTAGTGTTTTTTTTTTTTTTTTTTTCAATTCAGAAAATAATATTTTTTTTAGTGATAAAAAAAAATTATTTATCCTTAATATTTCTCTTTTTTAATCTTTGAAAAATCCTTTTTAAGAAATTTATCAAAGATATTTTTGTTGTCGAAGATTTTGCAAATAAAAATTTAATTTATTTGCTCTGATTCTTTTTTCATTTTCCTAATTTTATATAATACTTTATGAAAATGATATTTTTCTTATTATGATTATTCTTTTTCAAAAAAAAAAAAAAAAAAAACAAAATTACTAAAAAAGAAATATTATATAATAAAAGTGTCAAAAATTGATTATTCCCGCAATGGGATTTCTGCTAGCTAGTAGTGATACGCTAGTTAGGACTGAATTTGCTTAACATATTTTTTGGTTAATATTTTGGAAAAAATAAAAGGTTGTGTGACTTGTGTGTTGAGTTCAGTTGCAGCATCAATCAATATTTTTAATGTAAATAATATTAAACGCAAACTTTAACTTAGCTTAACAATATTGATGTTCAGTTCTTAATTAATATTTATTTATAATTTATACATTGTAAGTGTAACTATTATACTTTACAAATGAATGAACGTAATTTGATATTTCAAAATGGTATTGAATATATTAAAATGTGTCAAAAATATACCTAATGTACATAACGGTTTTAATATACATATACTATACATATAATTCAAATACAAAATAATATTTAATCTTTTTTGCTTATGACTTTATTTTCACATAACTCAAATAAAAAATGACTCATATTCAAGCATGGGGTAATCGGATTTATAGAACATTTGTGCTTTATTTTCTGAAAAAAAAAGAAAAAAAAAATTAATTAGAAAATTTCAATAAATAAATACCTCGATATTTTATATCTATAAATTATAAGAGCTTAAATGGAAAACGGTGTGCTTAGCAAAAATTACAACCTTAATAATGACAAATTATAAAAACATTTAACAATGATACAAAGACTTGATAAATGAAAATATAGCCAGATTGTGAGGAAATTAATTGTTTTGAAAATTTGAAATTATTTAACTAATAGAAAAAAAAATCATAAAATCTATAAACTTTCAAACATGTAAATTATATTATGATGGGCATAATATTTAATAAATTTAGTTTCATTTTTTAATGACAAACAAGATAAAAAAGATATCCAAAATTTATCTAATTTATATTATGGATTTTTATACATACACTCTTTGAATGACTTCAAAAGATTTCATTTTCATTTTCAAAAACGTTTAATTATTGCTGATATTTTTGAGACTTTAAAACATTTCAATTTTTGTGTGATATTCATTTTTTCAAAGCTGCTTCTTCAGCTGCAATTTCCATATTATAAAACATAAAAAATCACTTTAAATAAAGGTTTTAAAAGAGTAAATTTTTGTCACATTGACAATTTATTTACAAAACCCATAAAATAAAAATAAGTGTTGGAAAAAATTGAGTAGAAATAATTTTCTCATTAAGTAAATGTATATAGAGCAAAAAAAATCTAAATTTATTGTGTAATAATATAATAAATGTTTATTAAATTTTATTACGTGTAAAAGTTCAGTTTATTCACTAAATAAATATTGATATTTCATTTAAAATATTTCCAAAAAATTTAGTTATTATATTCTAGATAAGATAAAAATTTGTTACACATTTGTGTTTACTTCTAAATTGTTTTGTTTTTTAATAAGTAGGTTCAAATTCAAACATACATACATTTTGTATGTGTAGCACACTATACAGTATTGAACATTATATGCTTGTGGAGTTATTGTAATATTTTTTATATAAATTTCAAAAAACATATATTAGTAATGATACACATATACCGTATTTGGGAAGGGCTAATAATAAAATATCCCAGTAGTGTTAAATCGTGATGAATATTTTAATAACCTTGAGCCCTCATATACAATGCAGTTTAAATAAAAATGAATTCAATTGACACACAAAATAATAAGTTGAGCAAGAAAAAAAAGAATCTGTATTTTCTTTTGAACTATATTTTTGATGCATATAATAAAAGTTGATCCAAAAATCATCTGTTTGTTTAAAATAATTTCATTGTTTGATAAGTCAATCAGAGTTTTGTAAAGTAAAACTTAAAACTCAGTTGTACAATATAATAATAATAATAAAAAAAACACATATTTGGGAAACAACTTTTTATTTCACATGTCTTCACTCAAAAGCTCACTTTTAAGTTTATGAAAGTTTTGTGCGAATTTTTTAGTCGGTTGTCTTTAAATTAAAAATAAGCTCAATTGATTTAAATTAATTTTCTTCCAATATACATTTTATCACAATTTATATATTATAAAGTATAATTTTATTCATTGAAAATACCATATCAATATATTTGACGTATCAAGAGCAATTAAAATTTATTCTGACGTTATTACAATTTTGAAAAGCATAAGACTTTAAAATTTTTATGAGTCTTGACTCTTTAGTTTAAATTAAATGAATTTTCGATATTAAAAAATTGTTTTTCTTGAATTTATCATTATTTCCTCCAGTCTATAATATTTAATTAAAATTTAATTTTCAAGCAATCATTTTTTCTAGATTTGAAAATAAATTTGTACTTATTCTGTATTTTTAATGAGGTTTATTTGAAAGTTTATTAAAAATCAAAAAAATCTTTGTCAATAAATAATTAAAAAAATAGAAGTTTTTTTTGCGAATATGACTAATAATTTATAATCAATAAAAAAAAAAATAGATTTCAATATATTTTTCCTTCTTCCACACAAAAACTTAATTCAAATGGAAAATGAACAAATTACATACATACCTACATTGTATGTAAATTCCAGCTTAAGATTAAAATCGAATCAACGGCCTAAACTTCTGAACAGTATACCACATGACATGAAAATTTAAAACCCAAAATTTAAAATTTTATGATGACATCAAGTTTAATTTAATTTAAATTGTATGAATCCAATATTAATACTAAATTTTATTAAATTGTTAAATAAATTGTCTATAGTATCAATAGAAACTATTCTAACAATTTTATCTTGAGCACGTAATTTTGTGGTTGTGGTGCATTTTAATTTTTGAACTTAATTTTACTAAAATACCGGGTGATACCTTTAAACTGGGAAATTTTTAATGTTTATTTAAGTACTATATCTTAAAATTTTAATCTTAATAATTTATTTTAAAAATAATTATTTCGTCATTAATAAAATATTTCACTTAAATCTTTATCATTATAAGTATTTTGACTTATATACTTTTTTTTACATTATGTGTATATAAACTCTACATTGTACATGAGTACAGTGTATACATATTTGTTTATTCATTTTTTTCTTGTAAATTAAATCAAAATATAAATTTTTTTTTCTCATACTGAAATGGCAGTGTATAAGAAATGATAAATAATTAAATTTTTTTTAGGCGCACTTTTAGGGTTTTTAAATATTTTAGGTATTTTTTTTAAATATAGGCTTTTTCGCAAATACTGGCAAACATACCCCATCCTCCCCGACCTATATTTGAATAATTTTATTTTAATCAGATACCTACTTTTAATTTTCCTACTGAAATTAAAATTATTGCTTTAAAAATAATATTTTCTTGGATGAAAATTTATACGAAGGTATTTAAAAAAAAAAAAAAAAAAAACAAACAAACAAACAATATTACATTAAAAATTGTTTATTTTCTTATATTCAAAAAAAATAAAAATAAAATCAGTACTGTAAATAAATTTTTAACCTGAGGGTATGTATATAATTAAAAGTCAAATACAAAAAATTCAAACAAAAATTTTAATTTTATTATACACCTTTATGTATTATATTTGAAAATAAAATAAAAACGTCAACCAAATAAATCAAAATTATTACCCTAAAAAAAAAAAATTATTTTTTTTAAATTCAGGTTTCTTTTAAAGACTGCCGATAGAAACCTTAAAAACCAAAATAAATAAACAAAACAAAACATATAAATATCATAATTTTTTTTTTATAAAACTTTTCTCATAATTTTTTTTTTTTATTTTCCTCATAGAATTTTTTGTTTATTTTTTTTAAATCGAATATAGGTATATGAAAAAAAAAGAAGTGTACCTATTTATTTATTTTATTTTTTTATTTTTTGCAATAAATCTGTTCTTTTCATTTAATAAAATAATAATCGAATTGTCGGAAATATATTTTGATTTTTCTTTTTGTTATTTTTAAAAAAAGAAAAATATTTCTTTTCTTTTATAACAAACAAAAGAAAAGAGATTTATATTTATTTGCCAGTAATGATTTTTGGAACATAATATTCGAGTTTAAAAAAAAAAATATAATTTTTTTTATATTGCGCAATTATAAGATTTTCTGTTTAGCTTTAAAATCATTGATACCTAAAAGTACATTGCATATTTGTCAGAAAATCAGACACAAAATGCAAGTTATCGGTGGGTAAATGATTAGCATTCCAATTTTTTTATAGTAACCTCAGTTTTTGAGAAATCCCGAAAAAATATTTCAGTAAATGTATTCAAGGATTTTATATATATATATATATACATTGATACAATTGCTCAATTGAGTAGAACATAATTATATCGAAAAATGATGACCGTATGATCTTTATTGGTTTAATTAATTTTTGTGCTGCCTGTGTAAAACAGCGGCTTTTCAAAAACAAAATTAAAGGATCTGATCACTTAAATCGGGAAAAATGGTTAAACCTAGAACCAAAAATATTCGTTTTGACAAAACGCACACAATAAATATTAGAATCACATTACATTCAATATTCAATTTTATCCTTTCTATAATATTAATTAATTATTACATAATTATTTATATTCAAATTTAATGACAGCTAAAATATCTTAAAATGGATTTTTTATGGGGTTTTTTTTTCTTCCCAAGTATTAAAACTAAAGTACTTGAAAAGTTGGTAATTTATAATAATTTTCACCTAATTTTTGATATTTTACTTTTTGTAACACTTCACGGAAACAAATAAGATTTTATAAGAGTTCTTCTAAACCACCTGTGTTGTTGATATTTTGTGAGAGAAAATTTTTACCCACCTAACCAAGTTAAAAAGTTTTTAAGAAGTACCTATTTTTTTTTTTTTTTTTATTTCCTTTTAAAGATCAGAATTTTCTTTTTATATTCATAATTTTTTTTTTTTATGATTTATTATTTGAAATTTGTATAAATACATAAATTTTGTAATAATATTCATTTTTAGGGTACATTATGAACCTTGTAAAACATTTTTACATACACTTATTTTGTTATTTTTTTTTTTTATCAAATCAAATTTAAAAGAAAATGAATTTTTTTTTTTCTTGTATACCAACAATGATTGGTAGAAAGCAAACAACTTTTATTTGTAATAAATTTCTTTTATGAAAGTTTAATGGTCTTCGTTTTTGATAAGTTTCTGTTGTCTGTTCTTAGTGAATTAAAGTTATCGCTGTAAGATCATCGATTATTAGTTATGTACCCACTAATAGTACTTCTGTATTACTGAAACGATTGTTTTTCTTCGATTCTATGATTTTTGGGTATTTTTATTAGCAAACTTCCATTGTTCAATTAAGTTCTTAAAAATTATCGACATATAGTAATCAAAAGACATTTTCCAAGAATATTTGATAATATTTGTGAAACTATGGTGTTATTAATTGTGATTGAGAATATCGACAGTATGATGTAGTTTAACATAAATAATTTATCATATATGTATGGTATGGTGTGTTACCTGCATTATTTATTAAATAGAAATAGAAAGTAGGTTTCTTGCTACTTTGTCTCGCATTAAAAAAATTATGCGTGTAAATTTTTTATTTTATTTTTTTTAAATAAGGGGAGAAAATCTCATAAATTATCATCGTAAAAAATTTATTGCCGTTTTCAAAATATCAGGATGATACAGTAAAAAAAATGAAAAAAAAAAAAAAACTTTTGAATTTTCTGTTATTGCATTAATTTGTTTGTGATAAAAAGGAATAAATTTTATTATTTGACGTCACTAATGAAAGTAGATTCAGATAATAAATCTTTAGAAGACAAAAGTTATATTAAAGCTGCAAAAATGTAAGACTTTAAGGATAAAGTGACAGTTTGTTGAATAATAAATGATATTAGAAAATTAAAATTTGTTTTTTTTTTGGTATATTTACCCAACGAATAAAAAATTCTATATAAAAATTTTGGTCACCAGTTGTCAAAATTTTAATTGTTAAATTAATATTCAGAAATTTTTTCAGGGAGATAATATTAATGACAACATAAAAATTTAGAAGTGGCAAAAATTTTTTAATTTTCCTATCTAAATTATTTTGGCGCGAAAAAAAGATCATTATTTCATGTATAATCAAATATTGTTAACCCTTGAAAGAAATACAAATTATACAAGAAAACTTTCAAACTCAAATTTTGAAGGATCACATTTAAAGCTGAATATAAATAATCAACCATGTCCACAAATTTTCCAAAGTGAAATTCCTAAGCGAAACGTATCCCAAAAATGTTGCATTAAAGATTAAACGTTTTTCGAACTGGTATTTATGGTTTCTTTATGGCAGTTAACTGAATATTAAATAATTTAGTTTTATTTTTTTTTTTAATAATTTTTTTATTATACAATTTCTAAAAATGAGAAATTTTTACGACGAGGGAGTAACATTTAAAAAAATATATAATATTTTTTTTATTATACATACATTAGAACTAGATGTTTTTTTCCTTGTGACATTTATTTTAAATGTTTTTTTTTTTCATTTCATTTTTGGTTTCGTTCCTTTTTACTTATTTATATTGTGCCACCCTACTTTCACATGTTTTTTTCTTCTGCCAAGAAGAAAATCTGATTTTCTCTGTAAATGACAAAACTAAATTGAAAATAAAAAAAAAAAAATCACTTTATAATATTATTTTTTTAAAGTAAAAATGAAATCAAAAATAAAATGTGTATTTTCATGCAATTCTATTCAATAATGGCCCACATACCGATAATATATATTTTTTTTAATTTTCTTTAAATCGAATAAAAAAGAAAAATATTCTTAAGTTTAAGGAGCAAAAAAAAAAAATAATATTATTATCATTCCTTGAACTATTTTTGGATGGAAAGAAAAAAATTATATTAATTTTCTTCTTTTGCAGCCTACGACTAAAATTTGCAAAATATACCTTATATACCTTATAGTCATATATAATCTGTATATATAGCTTTATGAAATAAATAAGTGCGGAGGTTCAAAAATTATTAAAATTAAAATTAAAATTAAAATTATGCAAAAAGAAACGATGTGATGAAAAAATTCATTTTTTGTATATTGTAGTCACCCCACAATTCAAAAGCCTGTTATCTTTGCGATTAGAGTTCACATTTGTAGATTTGGACATTTTAAAAAATGACCTTCCCTTAATTTCAACAGGCAAATATTTCAAAATACAATTATAAGCGATAAATTTTCTAACAGTGAGACTAGACCATAAAATCAAATTTCCGTTTAACATATATAGCCAAGAAGTATAATTTTACACCAGCTATCTGTAATTTAAAGAAATTCGAACTTATTTTCATTAAAAATTTAAGTTTTAAAAACAACTTCATAAAAACGAAGAATAAATTCTTTTAATATTCAGAATTCGATTAACCAACTAACTCCTTTCAACTCAAAGTATATAAATTTATTCTTCACTAAAATGTCAGATCTCGTTTGGTAGAAGTCAGAATTCAAAAATTATAGAACAAATTTTCCAATTTTTTTTAAATCCCTTTTTCAAATGAAAGTATTTTGAAATTTTTAAAATCTGTTTGCAAAAAAAAAAAAATAAAGAATAAGTTGGATAATTTGAAGAAAAATAAGGACAATTTATGTAATTTTTACATTGAAATTCTTTTAAATTTTATTTTAGAGGGAAAAAAGTACCTAGTTCATTCAGTGAAAGAAGGTTATTTGGAATTTTTTTTATTTTCAGTATAACACTTTTTATTCTGATGTAACTTTTTTTTTTGTTATCACGATGATCCATTTATTTTTTTATATCCATTTATCCCTTTGTAATGCCATGAGAACTTTAAATATTGCATTAAAGTAAAAGTAAAATTTGATTCCATTATATTTTTTTCCATCAGAGTGGACTGACAAAAATTTCAGTCATTTAATAAAAAAAACAAAGTAAGAGTTCACGAATTACAAATTTTCAAAATTAAATTTAACTTTAAACAATTGGAATTAACTAAAAACGAAAGCTAGATAGAAACAAATATATGTCTGTATGCTTGCAAGAAGGGTTTTAACTTACAAGGTAAAGTGTCTCCGATAACTTATTTGGGGTTGAAAGTTAATTCGTGACGACTACGTTAACAATTTATCTGATAGTAGTTCGGTATTTAAGATCTTTGTATTTAGTTATGTGATATTCATCTATACTAAAAAAAACTGTATGCAGAAAAAATTGTAGAGCTTTATTTTCAAAGTATTATTTTTTTAAATGAGAAAAATATAAAAATGTTGAGCAAAATCTTTCAAAATAGAGTGCTTCATATGTAGATGTCATTAAATTTGCTAAATTTCAATTCAATTGAAAACTACCGATTCTAAATAAATTGTGGACAATTATTAACAAAAAAAAAATTGACGGGGTTAGGGAAAATTGACATTAAATTAAAAAAAAACTTAATTATTGAAAACATTAACACTTGTCATCATTAAAATTCAGGATAAACAAGAAGATACCTAAAAATTGATCTAAATTATCTTATTTTATGATTCAAAGTTATAAAAACTACAATTATTTTACTGTATTAGTACTTATATTTAGTACTTATAAAATTTCTCTAAAAATCACAAAATTTTAACATTGTATGTACATATTTAATTTTTTTTTTTTAAAAGAAAGGAACAAATTTAGTTGAAAATAATAAAAAAGGATAAAAAACAAATGTACTTGTTTTATTTTTATCAGAGAATTGATTTAAAAAACGAAAAGAAAGTATAAAAATAAAATATGTTTAATGTTAAAGTGAAAGTAAAAGAAGGATATAATTCGTTTCCACGCTCTAAAATACGTCGTAACTCTAATTCAAGTGCAAACAGTTCTATGAAAAGTCCTTACAGTTCATTGAGAAAGAATTCTACTATCAATGGTAAAAAAATTGTTAGAATAATTACCACAATGAAAGATGGTAAGGAACTGAATGGTAAATTATTTCAAAGCTTTTAATATCAAATTTAAAAAGTATAAAGTATTTTGCTTTAAACTGTTAAGTAACGTTAAGAAATGTTAAGTATTTGATTAAAATATATTTGAATGCATGTAGTTGACAAATGAAACAAATAACAATAGAATTTTAACGTTCAGAAAATTTAAATCTGAAAATCAATTTATCTATTAATTAACTTTGTTTCGATCTAGTCTTGTCTTTATTAATAAGAGTTATGCTCTTGAGTTCGTACAAAAGATGGAAAGAAAAAAATACTTTCATTTTTTCCTGAACTTTTCAATTTTGCGAGCATCTTTTCCAATTTTTTATTTGGACTATTATATACATTTAAAAAAAGAAATTAGCCAAATTAGTCCAGACGTAGTCAAATGATGCACTTACCAACGAACTTTATTTAATTTTTGTTAATATAGATTAAGAAGCTACTGTTCATAGAAACTTGGTTAAATATTCGTCGTTATATCTAAAATATTAAAAATTGGGTCCAAAATATTTTTAATTTATGAACTATGATTCTTTGTTTGTCAGGAAATAGTTTTTCCTTTAGTTAATTGTTAGATTATGTTGTTTAGATAATATGTACCTGTACCTATACTCAGTTTTTTTGGTCATCATTATACTATACTATTTTTTTATTTTTTTCTGTAATTTATAAGGAAAATTGAAACAGATTTAGTTATATTCCAGCCAGTACTGAAAATGTAATAAAATTTGATTAGTAAATTTCTCAAATGTTTACAATTTCTTTAAAATATATACGTGAGTTTCCCGTTCTTTCCATTATGTCACCAATTTAGTTTTTATGATGGGTGACATTTTTCGTGATCAGAATTCTTTTAGAAAATAAAAATGAAAATCATTTTGTTTAAAAGATTCTTTTAAAGCTTATCTGTATAATAGTTATTTTGTATATTGCTATATTTTTTTAACGTAGACAATAATATTTTAACTGAACTTCTTGAAAAAATTGAAATATTTGTTTTATCTCATTTTTATTTTGTCTACCTTTTTTAATTTCCAGATGTTCATGATGGTGTCACTGAATTACGAGAAGAACAATATGAAATACATATTGAACGTACTTCAGCTGGCTTGGGATTAAGTATTGCTGGTGGAAAAGGATCAACACCATTCAAAGGTGAAGATGAAGGTATATTTATATCACGTGTAACAGAAGGTGGACCAGCTGATTTAGCTGGCTTAAAAGTTGGTGATAAAGTGGTAAAAGTAAATGGCATATCAGTAGTTGAAGTCGATCATTATCAAGCCGTTGAAGTATTAAAAGCATGTGGTTCTGTATTGGTTTTAGTTGTATCTCGAGAAGTTACAAAATTAATTGGTCATCCGGTTTTTAGTGAAGATGGTTCAGTTTCACAGGTAATAATTTAATTATATTGATATTTAATAGAATAAAACTAAAAATTTTATACAAATTTGACATGTATTCACGTATTGCACAGTATTAACTGTACAGTTAAATTATACGATATTTGTATATTTTCAATTCATCAAAAAACTATTTTCTTTGTTGCATTTTAATTATTTTTAAATTTGAATTTCAAAAAATAAATATTTCAGAATATGTTTCTGTTTTTCCTGTTAACATCAAAATTTCCAGAAATTTTATAGGTGTAAAAACACTATAAAATAACTGAGAGCTAAAATTTTAACCAAAACATAACATAAAAAGACATAACTATTATGTTGGTCTGCTAGCAATGCGAAACATTATAAATAATGAAAATAAAACTAAATAATTCATAAAAAATATCTTCCATTAAAAATTTTTTTTCCCTGAATTTTCAAATTATTTGTGATTTCATTTTTGTTTTGGCTATATGAATATAAACATTATAAATTTATATTTTTTTTTAGATTTCAGTTGAAAGTCGTCCTTTACAAACAGCGGCTGGTGGTTTATTACATCATTCTGGTGTTCAAACGCAAAAAAATATTCCACCACCAATTGAAATACCTCAAAACACGTTGTATACATCACAGGAGCAACAGCAACAACAGTATTTGCAACAACAGCCGCAGATTATAGCAAACACAATTGTAACAACAACAACAACAACAATAGCACCAGGTGAAACCACAAATTCAAATGGAATTTTAGAAAACGGAAAGGTACTATACCCATTATTTGTTTTAAACTAAATACAAAAAAAAAAAAAAAAATAAATAAATAAATAAAATATATATTTTAAAATCCTTAATAATGAATTTTGAAGAATTTTTTTTTTAATGCTACGTGGGTTTTTATTTATGCTTTTTTTACGGTTGTTGAAATTTCTAAAGTAAAAGTTTTCAAAATAAATGAATAAAGTTGATAATTTAATTGAATTTTAATTTTTTTTTTATTTTTTTTAATTAAATAATGGCCAATAGCATTTTTAATGATGTCTCGTTCAAATAATCACGTATTATATTCTTGACCTTGTTCGTTCACAACTTGCGAATCACTCTTACTACATATGGGAGTTTTTAAATAATTCGTTGAAAATTTAGTAATGAAAAATATGACCTAATAATATTTTAATTGAATAAGTTTAGTAATAAATTAATAAAAATGCACTCGTTGTTTTTTTTTGCAAAATTTTATTCTGTTTCAACAAAAATAATATCTTAAAATTTATTCTCTACTTTGGTATTGATTTATTTGAATATATTTTCTATCTCGTGAACTCTATATTAATAATAATTTTTTTTTATTCTCTCAAATGTCTCTTCGCAATATTGCTACTTTTAATGTTAATAAAATACTTTATTCTTATGATTGAATTATTCTAGAAAGTCACGAATTTCAAATAAAGATTTCTTGATGTTTAGAAAAGAAAGAAAAAATATGTAATTTTTTATGTTTTTTTTTTGTTTAGGAAACTTTGCACAAAGTTACACTACATGCAACATTGATTCGTGACCAAATTGGTCAAGGATTAGGATTTAGTATTGTCGGTGGCAAGGGCTCTCCACCATTTAAAGATGGTTGTGATGGAATTTTTATTTCACGAATTACTGAAGGTGGCTTAGCACATAGAGATGGGAAGATTATGATAGGGGATCGTGTACTAGCGGTGAGTGATTAGATTATAAAAAAAAATTAATGATTTGATAATAGATTTATCTCACTCTCAACTGGCAATCATTCAATTTCGAAGTCATATTTATTTTTATTTTTTTGATTTATTTAATTGTAGATAAATGGAGTGGATATGACAAATGCTCATCATGATGCTGCTGTCATTGCCTTGACCGATCATCAGCGTTTCGTACGTTTAGTATTATTACGTGAAATTCGAGGACCATTAGAACCACCGTCATCACCTCGTAGTCCATCTGTTTTAAAATCGTTGAGTCCTTCAGGATATATGGCAAATCGTCCAGGATTTAAGCGTTCAATTGGTGATTTACTAGATGAATCTAATCGTTATATTTCACCAAATAATGACTCGAATAAAAATAATCTACAACCGACCGCAACGACAAATGTTGTGACGACAACAACTACAGCTATGGCAACAGTACCACAATTAAAATCTAATGGTTTCGAGCAATCACAACAACAAAACTTATCACAAAACATAATCACAAATCGCATTCCAAATCAACAAGAGCATATAAATTATCAACCGCATTACACAGTAGTTAGTCAACCATCTACTATTAGTCAGCCATATCATACTACTACTACTACTAGCCAACCAAAACAAACATCAACAAGCCAACAACAGCAGCAGCAACCATATCAAACGCAGTCAGGACAACAACTGACGCTCGATAATCAAATTCCAATACAACAAATGTATATTGATGAATCCTTAAAAGAAGGCCAACCAGTTCCAGCTCCACGACGTGCTGGGCAAAGCATTCCAAATTGTTTGCCAGAACATAATGGAACAGAAAGATACGAAACCGAGGTATGATTTTGATTTGTTTTATACAATTTTTTTTAGCGTATTATTTATTCAAGATGAATATTGACTTCCATAAGAATATTGGTTTATTTATTAAATGTTTTATTAGATTTGTTAGATGGTCTACTTGTGAATCTCGAAAAAAAAACAAAAAACAAAAAATTGAATTATATTTTAACAGTGAAGCCTGATCTCTAAAAATTTTAATTTATATTGTTGAAGTAAATCTTAATTGAGCTACAATTAATTTCATATTTTATCTTTTACATTATAAATACTTAGCTTATGTTATATTTAAGAAGTGAAAGCATTTACAAATTTATTTTTCCACTTTTTTTAAACATAAATAATATTCAATTTATTTAAAAATACAATAAAAAGATGTTGCCAGGTTATTTTGATTGAAATTTTTCTTCAAGGCTAAGAAATAATTTTAAAGTGGTTTTTATTTTGTTTATTTTCATTTGAAAAAAAAAAAACAATAAAAAATAATGTCATATACACGTAATAAAAAAGCCAAATTGAGGAGATTGTTCACGTTGTAATAATGTTTATTTTAAAAAGAAAATAATACTTAATATAACTGTTATGCAAATACTTATTTTTAAAATTCAGTATTATTCTTTCAATTTCAAATTTTTATAAACAAATTTTTAGAATGTGTTTATTAACACGATATGATATTTTAATTAAGGCATTTTGATAAAGTTAATGTCTGGCAATGCTCTTTGAGTTGGATTATTTAGTGTAGGTTTATCGGCCGAAATTGTATATTAAAGCCGTTGTTTTTCATATTTTGGTCAAGAATTCTCAAAGTTTTCTGCTCATAGGCGGCAATTCTTCTTGTTTTTGGAGGTTTCAACGAATATTTTTGACACTTTTTCCACGAAGCATCAATATTTAAAGTTATTAAAATTATCTACATTCAATTGTCTTTCTAATGGTATTCACGGTAAATTCCTGTGACCAACAGTCATTCAAAAGGTAGACTTTTAGAAAATAATTATTTCTTGAATTTATTTAATGATAAAAAATAGATAAAAGAAAATTTTGAAAATTTTGAAGAAAAAACGTGAAAATATGATACACTTAATCATAACATGCCTAACTAAAAGCGACTTCTAATTATAGAATTTGTATAAGTTTTTATTATTAACTTATATGTGAAATTAGTTTTTTTCGATTCACAAACTTTCGACAAAACATTTTTTTTTAAACGTATATAATGGTTAACAAATACTGGAGAAAATTAATTAACAATTTAGAAAAAAGTTTTTAATTAAATTTATTTTTATGTTTAATTTAACACACATTTTTCTTATTAAAGATGAATTTTTGGCAAAAAAAAAGGAAATCATAATTTTTGGTCTTAATAAAAAATTCTAATTTAAAATTGATACAAATCTTTCAAACACATTAAATTTTGTGAAAAAAAAAATTCCAATTTTAAAATTTATTTTGTTAAATAAAAAGGTAAGTTTAAGGTTTCTTTGTGTTGCAAAACTAACTATTAAAATTATTTTAATAATAAGACATCTCATTCACAGAACTGGGGTAAAAACCATATTTATAAAACTTAAATTTATTAATTAGTGATTACTGAAACAGAACATATCTTTTAAAATAGTACTGATCAAAAATTATTTCATTTGTCAACTTTTCTAATGGCATAATTAAAATCTGTATATAATAAGATTTAATTTTTAATCATTTTGATCCTTTTGATCAGAAAATAGTTTAAAAAGTTTTTTTTGGTTTTTTAGAATAATAAAGTAGAATTTACATATTTTCGACTGGTGCAATATTCTGGTCAATTTACTGAAAAATTATGTTTATTTTTAATCCAGATAAAACTTATCAACTTTCGAAAATCAGTAAAAAAGAAGTATTATGTAAATAAGTGAACATAAAAAATTCATAATGCTTTTTTTTTTTAATTTCTCTCATATTGTCAAAATAATTTTTTAGAAAGTTTTGCAATTTTATTATAGATGCTGCAAAAGGTAAGTAAATAATTTTTATATATTTTTTTTTTGTATTTCATTTATATACAAAGAAACTTTAGCAACTTTGTTGACACAAAATCATGGAATTTGTAAACTGCAATTTGTGATTAAACACGAAATGAAAAATTATGATTTCTGTTAAATTAAAAAAAAAATAATGATAATAAATAATAAATAGATGTGTTTAGTATATTAATGTTTTTTAAACAGGATATGATATATTATTTATACGAGTACAAATAAATATTTGTCAATTTTCTTACATTTTAATATAATTTTTTTTTGCTAATATTCAATTCAAAGAATGGGTAAAATTATAATTATGATTCAATCTCGAAGAATGAACTGAAAAAAAATTTAGATTTGACAGATTCGAAACATTAAAATAACAAGAATAAATGTTTTTCAAAAATACATTGTTTGAATCAAGAAAAAAATATTAATAATTTTCGAGGCTTATTCTGATATAAATATTTAATCCAGATCGAAAATTTTTTGCTTGAAAAACTCTCTGATGTAACTTTTATGTAAATAATTAACTTTCATAAAAAGTCAATGTTCTACTCAACATTTAATATATAATATTTTAAGCTACATATATTGGAAATCTTCAATAATAAAATCGAAAAATTTTTACAACAAAAATGTTGTTAACAACGACGAAAACATTTTTTAATGGGTAATCAATTGTTCAAAACTGATATATCGGCCGTGGATAATTTTATTAAATTTTCAGGTTGATTAATACTAAATAAACAATATAAAAAATTTAAAGTAGAAAGCATGATTATTTAATGGCAATATTATGCGTTAATAAATTCGTATAAAAATATTGATTTTTTATTAATATATTTTTTTTTGATAATTATTATTGCAGGCTGTTATTAAACCTCAACTACAAGAATTTATTTGCTGTAAACCTTTTTTGTTCTTTTATTTTTAGAAAGTGAAAATTACAAAGAATATAAGCAAAATGTTTGTAGCTCATTTGTCAATAATTAATTACGTACTTACTAATTTAATTCAAATAATATTATAAAATTATAAAGAATAATCAAATAATTTAAATTATACATATTGATACAACCCTGTTAATGTTTGGAATAGTTGTTTTAAAAAAAAGTAACATTGTAAATATAATTTTAAATTATATAAAAAGCTATTATATGAGCTTAAAATATCTAGTTGCAAATAAATTCTTAAATAACGTATTTGAGGTTTATAACATTATTTATAAACCAAACATATTTTATGTCTATGTTCTGTACGAATTGAAAAATGCAAAAAATAAAATTTTATTCCAATCTTTATTTATGTTTTGCAAGATATAAAATTTGCACGAATATTGACTTCTATCTTTTTTTTTTTACACAATTTAAGCATTGATGTCTTTATTATCAAATCTGTTTATAGAAATTTTAAGATGTCAAATGGTTCGGCAACAAAATCAACACTGCGAGAAATTGAAATTAATTTTTTTTTTAAATTATTTTGAAATTAACTCCCATGTCTTTCAAAAATAATAAAACAAAGATATAATATCAAAACAAATTCAGAATTGAATCGGTAAAAAATTAAAGTATTATTTTTAAAATTTGTCCTTTTCATAATAATTTTATTGATGAATTGAAGAATTTTTGTGTTCCTACATTCAAAATAAAGAATTTTTTATTAATTTACAAGAGTTGGTAAATCTTTATAATTCTTCGTCAAAGTACGTTTTTTTTCATGTTCAAACTGTGGAAGCAAGAAAAATTATTTCCACGACCGTAGAAAAAAGTAAATTTGGGCAGAATTTCCTCCTATATAAAATTTTCTAAATACCAACTTAGTATCTTTGCAAAAATATTGCGGGTTTTTGGATGAGCTCGGAATCTTTTTGCGTAAAAACAATATTTCCTAAAAGAAAAATATAATTAAATTTTGACTTAAAATTCCAAAAATAATTTAAACCGACATTTTTTCAATACAATTTTTTTTTTATTTTGTATCCAAAGTCAGTTCGTTACAAATATGGAAACAATTTCTATAAGCAGTCTTCATAATAAAGACGTCAATGATTTAAGTATCACAAAATAAAAAAAATATTTTATTATTGTCTTCATTTCTTTAAAGTTTAAAACATTAATTACGATATTGAATAATTGAATTTAATTTTTAATCATGTTTTGGTATAATTTTTGATTTCCATTTCAGTAGAATGAATGAGAACCTCATATTAAATTTATTAATTCGTTTTTTAATTTCTTCAAAAATATGTCATTAATTTTTTTTATTTTGTGTTTTTGTTGATAATTATGTTTTTAATGAATTTATGTTTCTGGTTTTTTTTTTTGTTGTTTTTTAATATTTTTTATCCTGTAATTTATTTGTTTACATTATTTTTGTATATGTCCCATTATTTTTTCTTACATATTTATTTATATGTACGTATTTTTAATTAGCATTCATACATAGTTTAGGAGCTGAGCTTACTAGAAAGTTGAAAGAAAATTTTTAAATTTAAACTTTTTTTGTTGAATTTTTTAAAAAGTTATAATTGAAGATTTAAATAATGTAATGAGAGAAACAAGAATGAAGTAATTGAAGTGACAAGCCATGGTAAACTAGCAGAGAATTTCTTTTTTTATATCTCTAATACTTGTTTACATTTTTTTTTGTGTTTTTTGTGTTTAATTTTTTTTTTGTAAATATAATCATATTGTGTAATGTTTAACATTGGTATGGTATTATTCTGTTACCAACTGTAACTTATCTTAAGTTAAGTTAAGAATCTTGAGGTGAAATTCAACTATACTTAATACAGAAAAAAAAAATCGATTAGTTTTTTTATGAACTTTTGTTACTCAGCTTCTAAACTGTTTTACATCATTTGTTGGTTGTAATACAAAATTTTATTCATTTTTGTATTATTTTTTTCTTTTATTAATAAATTTGTTTTTTTTTTATTCAGACAGGAGCATACTTCAATTTAGGGATTTAATAAAAAAAAATAATTTAATAATAAAATGAGTAGGTCAGAACAAGTAATTTGAATTATAATAGGCGACGTTGGAAAGAGAGACATTTAATGTATACATAAAATTACTGTAGCCCTTGAATAAATTAATTTATTTTATCATGATGAAATATAACATTATTTATTATTTTTATTTTTGTTTTGTACCTACATAAAATTAATACGAATTTTGTTTACATAGAAGAGAATTCAATAAATTTGGATTTTAAAATTTTATATGTAAATAATAGACTTGGAAAACAATTTGTTTCATAATAGTTAAATTTCGCAGAGTAGGGTATCTGATGTTTTAAAATATAATTTCTAGTTAGAGATTTGGGTTTCCATAGTTAAATTTTGATTAAATTTTCTAATTTCAAAATGAAGTTTTAAAAATTTTAATAAAATTTTGGATTTATTTTGATTAGTAGAATGACTGCAGAAAACAGTTCTGCCTAGCCTAAATATTTAATTTTTAATTTTTGTATTATTTTTGGATTATTAATAAGAAAGTTTGTGTTTAAGGCAATTATTCCGCTCTTTGATATAATATTTTTCCAAAGTTGACCAACAAAAATGCGCACCATCTTACATCAAGAAGCTTTCTATAGTATGGCTTAATTTCTTTACAACTGATTGTATTATAATAATAAATTTTTTATTATTAAAATAATCGTTCTATTAAAAATTATCTTACTACGCTAATCCGATTTCCATTTCCATAAAATGTATTTCATAAAAATTGAAAACCACTTATAATCAAAATCACAGAATTCGACGTATATTACGTATATCATTCTATATATAGTTTTAACAAACCTCCAAATGTTTTTCGTTCTCCCATTTCCGAAAAACAAAGATATTATTATATGAAAAAGCTATAACTTCTTATTTAGAAATAAAGCAAAATACCACTGACGATGAAGTAAGTGTTCGTTACTAATTTGTTTTGGACTTACATATTTATTTCTTTATTTGTAAATGAATCCAAATTTTCCATTAATTTTTTTTTATTTATTTGAATTTTATTTTTCTTACTTTTTGGATAAAAACTAAATCTGCGATTACAAAAAAAAAAAAAAAATTGATTAAACATAGGATAATCATTATCAACATGAATCAAATCAGCAGCAAACACATCCAGATCAACAGTCTAATCAACCACTACCAAGGCCGTTGACAAGTGATGATTTTCAAGCAATGATACCAGCCCACTTTCTAAGTGGTGGCAGTCAACATCATGTACAAGTTGAGAAACAAAATCTTGATAGTGGGGGAGCAGGTTCTGCTTCAGTAATTGTTACTGTTAATAAAGCAGTGCCAGATTTGCCAATGCTACCGCCGGCACCTACGGAATTAGGCCGTATCACTGAAACCATTACTAAATCAACATTCACGGAAACTGTTATGACTAGAATTACAGATAATCATTTAGCAGAACCATTAGTTAGTGAGGTGACTATCAATAGTAAAACTATTCCTACTACTACTATTATTACCTCACGTCATAATTGAAAATAAGTTCACTTTTTTCATGATGTTTTTTATTGATGAAAAACCACACTTATACATACACATGTGTATTTATGCATATTATTACACATATACATAAAATACATAATTAAAATTTCATTTAAATAATTAAAATGGTATTTGAAAAGAAATCAATTAATCCAAAAGTGATATTGTTGCACTTAGCTTCTATTAAAAATTTTCAATTTAAATCAATCATAATAAACTTGACAATGCTGTTAGTTTAGAATTATTTCAAAAAAATTGTTAACGAGAATGGAAAATAAAAATTTAAAACGTTAAGTTTTATTTGACTGAGTTTGTCAAACATTTTTTTTTTTTATCGAATTGCAAAAATTTTAAAATTTATTACGCTTCTATATATGCAGTTTGTGATTTGTGTATTTGCACTAACTTTTAATTGAAATTTATAATAATGTTTGTACATTTATTTTAAAATTTCTTCAACAATTATTTTCCATTTAATTTTTTCAACTTTGAAACAATTTAAAATATATATATATATATATTTTCCTACAGCATTCCCATTGCGTTAGCATGTTTTACATTTAGTGCTTTTGAGCTGAGAAATATTTTCTTTTATGTATTTGAAAAGAATTTCGATTGTTGAGTGAATTAAATGTATTAAATTTTGGATTTTTTAATTTTCTTCTTTTTTTTTAATTAATAATAAATAGTATTAAAAAAATAATAAACATTTAAATTTAAGTTGCAATTTTATTTTATTTTTAATATTAATTTATTAGCAATTTTTTTTTTTTTTGTATTTTTGATTTAATTTTGTATAATTGGCACATTTTTTTTTATTTTTACATTAGATTTTCAATTTTTATGGTTGTTATATTATTATATATTTGTAAAATAAAAAATTAAAAAAAAAAGTGAAAAAAAATTGATATTGTAACAAATTTTGATTGTAATTGATTTTTATAGTTTTTTTTTTTTACTACGGATAATCTTTAAATTCAATTTTATTTTTATTTTTGTTTTTATACCATATACAAAAGAACATAAATAAATTTTATTCATTTTTTATTTTTTTAATTTTATGCATGAAATAATTTTGTAATCCTTTAATTTTTAATTTACTAACAATGTTTAAAAAATATATATATATAAAAATATATAGATATATGATAATCAATTTTAACAGATTATGTAATTAAACAAGAAAATTGTTTACAGAATCAGAACGTAGCATTAGTTTTTATAGAGTTAGCATGTGCTCTTACATATAAATCCTTAATTAATTTGATAATCATTATACATTTGTATACAACATTATTTTCTGTGCATGATATTTATTATTATTAAAATTAAATCAATACCTAATTTATATTAAAAATTAATTTATAACTAAATATTATGAAATCAACATAATACTTTTAATAATAATTACAGCCTAGTTTGACGAATATTTAGTTTTTTCTAATACTTGATATTTCTTATACAGCCAATTAATAGTTGAATATAATTTATTCATATTGTTAAACATAAATTTAAATAAAATATTAATATGATAAATAAATTTGTCTAATAAATATAAATAATACAATTAAATATAATGATTTACTTGAAATAAATATTTGGAATTTTTATCACTTTGAACTTTCATAAATCGATTTATTCATGACGACCCACAATAATTTATTTAGTATTTAACTAAACTATATTTCGTTTTTATATATAGTTTAATTTTTTTTTTAACTATTAATAAAATTGAAATTTTTGATGCTGCCACTAAATTATCTTCCTAGATTGAATTAGCATTATACTAAACTGATGAATTAAATGATGATATAAAAAAATACGAAAAAAAGACAAACATTTAAAGCTATAAAAAAACTAAGTATATTTAAATATATTGTTTCAGTAGGCAAATATTTGATTGATTGTATATTTCGTTAGTAAAGAAATTATCAAAATTTTTGGTACATTAAAAAAGAAATTAAATGTAATATTATTAAAAATTATTATTTTTTCTGAGAATTTCCAACAAGTACCTACCCATTTCTATTTTGATATATTTTATGAAAACATTTCTATTTTGATCAATTTTAAAAAAGTTTCGTCTGGGATTTATTTTTTTAACGAAATTATCAATATGTGAAAAAATGACAAACATATTTAGTTATGTAGTATGTACTAATGTTTTCTTGTCAAGTTTTTTCTTTTTTTTAACGAGAACTGTTATCGAGCTGTAAGCTCGTCTTCTTTGTGAACCGATTTTTGAATACATTTTTTTTTAAATGGTTAAATAGTTTTTTTTTCCGCCTTCAAAAAATCAAATCAATAATATTTTTATGATACTTACAACAACAAATACATGGTTCAACCAAAACAAAATCTTATAAAAAGTAATTTTACCTCACTAACTAAAGATTTTGATTCATTTCTATGAATATGAGCAATTTATAACTATGATGATTTTATAAAGATATCATAGGCCTAACTTATTAAAACGTTTTATTTAATTGAGCAATATAAATTTAAATCAAATATTACTAAACGATAATTAATAATTCTCAATGTTTTTCTTGTTATGAGTAATATTAGCTTGATAACAGAAATCGTATACATCATCATCAGTTTTAAACTTAAGGTCTGCAATTTCTTTTAATCAAAAAAAAATTAATCTTTAAATTTTATTTTATCTGACACTTCATAGAACCATAGTGATGATAAAAGTTAACTAACTAACAAAAAAAATTTTAATTTTTCACTTAAATTAAGTCTTGATTGCAAATTTGAACTAAATAAAAAAAAAACAGATAATAAATAACGAAAGTTATTTTGTAAATCTTAAATTTTTGATATTTTCCTTAATTTAGTTTTTTCTTTTTAAATTTTCTTTGTTTTTTTTTCATCTGTTTTAAGTTGAATCCAACAAAGAAGTAAATAAAATTGTATTTTAACATAAAATTGTTGAATAAATATTTCCTGTTCTGTTTTTTTTTTTTTAATATTCCTTTTTTCTCGTTTCCTTAAATGATGATAATGTTTTTGAAAAAGAAAATTAGTTTTTCTGTTTGAAAAAGAATCTGATGAACGAAAAATCATAAAAAAATATCTCCAATTTGGTTTCACATACATTTTTATACCACTTTTTTTTTATTTAGATAGTTTTGACATAAGAAATGTATTTGTTTTTTAATAAACTTTCAGCACCATTAAATTTCGAAATTTATGAATAACGTGATGTTGAGATGTTTTACTAACGCATACTAGAGTTTTTATATTTATTTTTAAAATTTTTTTTAGTTTGAAAGCTAATATTAATCAAAATATTAAATTATTTTTGATTTGAAAACAACATAAACAAAATAAATTGATATACCTAGAAGATTTTACATAATATCTACAAAATCTTCTCTCTAGATTTTAGCTTATTTAGAGTAAATCCTTTTTACATAATCTTCAAAGAATATAATAGTATGAACTAAATCCTCAATTAATTTTCAGCTACATATATATTTTTAAATTTTTTTTTTTTCTGGAATGCAAATATACATGTACGTATATTATATACAGAAAATAATACTAGTTTTATTTTAATAAAAGAATATTTGAATAATATTATTATATATTTTATATACTTAGCTTAAAAAAATAATTTGAATGCACCACAATATTTACAATGCACTTTTAATATAAAATTTATTGTGGTGTGGTTTTTCTTTCTGTAAAGTTTTCATTTCATATATACCTAATAATGATAATGGTTAAAACGTTAAAGGCTAAAGTTCAGGGCCTAATTGAGGATAAAAGTAAAAATTGTTTAATATTTTTTAGATCCAAAAGTACAATAATAGTAGATTATTGAATATGTAAACTAAATTTGTTATTAATTAAGAGTTATGTATACACAAAAATACATTGACACGAGTCAATACTTATATCACGAGACTGAAGATCGAGTGATATAAATTGACAAGTGTCAATGTATTTTTGTGTAAATACAGAACGAGTTGTAAAACAAATTTTGTTTACATATCCAATATACTGTTTTAATGCAAGAGAGGTAGTTGCAAAGAGAATATTTTTTCTTCTCTTTTTTTCTCTTTTTTTTTTTTTTGTATTTGGCTGTATTGAAATATTGTGAGAGATATTATGTTTGTTTAGGTATTACGTAATATTCAAAACGCAACATCTAAATGATTTCATTATTTACGCTGATGCATCTAAATTTTTTCATTATATACGCTGATGAATCTAAATTTTTTCATTATTTACGCAGATGCATCTAAATGATTGCATGTGTATTGACGCATATAATACTCCATTTAGTGATCTAAATTCTATATTCTAAATACAACATAACGATCCCCAACGCATTAAAATATTTAAAATTCCATGAAAAAAAACATTTTTTTGAAAATGATATATTTAATAATATTTAAATTTTCATTAAATGCATACAAAATTAATAAAAATAAAAATTTTAAATTAAATTAAAAAAAAACAACATTATACATACTTTCAAATTAGTAAACTTAAAAATGTTTGGAACTTTTTTGAAAAGTCTGGCGGAAGTGAATGAAATTTTTTTTCTAAATTAATAAACTTTAAAATAATCTAAAATGGCTTTTCAATCAAACTTTGGTACAAAAAATGTTTGGGACTCCAAAATCCTCTGATTTTTTTTTTTACATTAATAAAAAGAAAGAAACAAAAAATAATTCGAAAAAGAAAGCCGAAAAAAATTATAATAACATTTTCAACTTTTTTGGCTTTCAGTTCAAGTAACATTGAGCTTTCTTCGACATTATTTTTGTCTCAATGAATCAGATATCGACTTCGAATTTTTAAAATTTGGAAATATAGAAAATTTTGTCTTGCAACTTTAATATTTAAGTATTTTGTATACTAATATTTTACTCCTATTTGTTAATGAATTTCGTTGAAAATTGTAATTATTATCGCCTTTAATTTATAGAATATTATAGTTTTAATGAAAACACCGTAATTTCTTTTATTAATTTTGTAGAAAGGATAAAGTTTTGTACATTCACTGTTTCTTTCTTTTGCGTTTCCTTTATTTTTATATGATACCATTAAAAAGATATACAAAAATAAATTTTTATAATTTATTCAAGCGCGCCCGGTTTTGTTTATGTTGTTTTTTATTTTATTTTTTTATTTTGATAGAACAAGGTGTAGATAAGGATTGACAATATTGTGAATAAAATAAATGAATTTAACACTATACTAACACTAGCGTGAAGTTTTTCATTTGTCGGACACAATGTATAAACAAAAATCTAGGTTTTAACTTTCTGAACAATAAGTGCAGAAAATACCTTCAAAAAAAGAAGTCGGAATTTTCAATTACCAAGTGTGGCCAAGCACCATTGTATTTTTTGAATTAGATTTAAATTTTAAAACTAACTTTCATTTCCCAAATTTCATTAAAAATAAAACACATTGACGACTTTATGCTACAAAATTTGCAATTTAATACAAATTTTTGGATAAAAGATTCAAAGTTTAATTTATTTAGAAACTAGTTGGAAGTACTATTAATGAACTTCAAAGAAATATTAAGAAGAAAAACAACGATTGTGACATTGAAAAATTTTATCAATAAGCAGAAGTACTTTGTTTGGCTCGATCTTTATGTAAGAGAAAACCATCGCAAAAATTAATCTCAATAAGCTAAGAATCTCGTATTACGAACCCAATCTCGAATTAAGAATATATTTTAAAAATTATTAAAAATATGTAAAATAAAATTCAATTCGCTGTATCATGTAGTAGTATACAAAATCAACAAAAAGTTTTTTGCGTGTGGCCCCTAGTAAAATTGTTTTAACTCAATTAAAAAATCTGTGCACCTATGTTTTAAAAGTTATGTACATACATTACAAAGTATAGTGTTTTTGATTTCTCATTATTTTAAATGGTATATAATTATTCTTAATTCAAATAAAAAAAATGTTCACTATAATATAAAATTTTTTACAGATAATTTGATAATTTAATAATTTAATAATAATTTTTTTATTTTCCTAAGAAAGAATTTTTTCCTTGCAAAATTCACATTCTTTATTGTCGTAAGAAAATTATTTTTAATAGATCTGTGCTACAATTCATTTTGAACAGATGGTGTCAACATTCCATATTTAAATTTTTCCTTATTTTGTTTTTTTTTTTTTTTTTTTTTTTTTTTTTTAAGGAAAATGGAATAAAAAATAAATTATTTTCACTGGAAAAACAAAATAATTTTCTTTAGAAAACAGAATATATTTTTTTAAGTACCTTTTGTTATTATTATTAAATTATTCCCATACATTTAAAAAAATTAAATTTTTGTTTTTCTGAGATCGTTTATCTGGAAAAATGGTTAAAATTTACATCATACGTAGATTGTTAACAATGTTATTATTTTTACATAGAATTTATTGTTTTTTCATAGGAAAATTTGCAGACAGTTTAAAATTATTTATTTCTCTCTTTAGTATAATTTGTCCAAAGTCTAAAGCTTAACATAGGCCCTTAAGATAAATTATTAGGCCGTACACAATGTGTATCTACATAATAAAAAATAATTAACATGGTCAAAACCAAAGATAGGATAATAATAATAATAATAAAAGTAAATCTTTAAAAAAAAAATTACAAATAAAGTTTTAAAACACAGGGCCAAAGTTTAATCTCTTGTAGGTCCAAAAACCTATTTATTATAATCGAATTTTTTTTAAGACATGAAAATATCAAAGACAATAAATGATTTAAATTGAAATCAATCGATCTAGGTTTGATGTTAGCATTTTTTGATAGGCCTATTCCCGAACTTAGAATATTTAATTTTAAATTTTATTTTGATGAATGCGATGAATATGTACTTCTATTTTCATTCGAACAAAAATGGACATTATAATGTTCGAACGAGAATAATTTTAATATTCTATCTCTTCATCATTGCAATGTTATTAGCCATTGTTACCAATCAGTTAAATAATATTGGAAAGTACGAAAATTTTCCTGAATCTGTTGAAACTAGCTCTCAAGATTGTAGTTGAAAATTTAAGTGGTGATAATAAATTTCTTAAATATTTAAGAAAAATGGGTTTATTAAGAGCATATTTATGAAATACACATGTTTATATTTTATTGTAGTTATATATTTAATTTAATTTTAGAAATAAATAATATTTAAAATTATATTTATGTGTAAATAAAATACAAAAAAAAAATAATTATGTTAATACCACAAATTTGTATTCGGCTTTTATTTCATTTGCAGTTTTTAATTTATTAATTTATTTATTTGTTCAAAATGTCATATTTAAAAAGAAAATTCATCACTACTGGTTGCTTTTGGTTATGGATCATTTTCTATTTTTTTTTTCTAATTGTTCATAATTCACGCTTCACATACGGTTTATTGATTCAGTTGTATAGCTTTCGAACAAAAAATTTGCACAGCTTTTTGTATTTAATATTCGCCGCTGTAGGGTGTTGAAATTTCTCAGTCAGTTGTTTTTGGTTTTCCTTCTGTTGGAAAATTAATTATTCTGTTTTTATTTTGTATATATAAATAAACAAATTTAATTCAAATATTTTTTTCCCATTTTTTTAATCAAAAAATTTGTTTTAATATTAATTCAAGTATTAAATTTTTTTTCCTTCCAGGAAGTTATTTTACCAAAAAATCAAGGTTCATTAGGTTTTAGCATAATTGGTGGTACTGATCATTCGTGTGTTCCATTTGGTACCAGAAATCCAGGAATTTTTATATCACACGTTAGTATAAAATTTTAATTAAAAAAATGAATAAATAAATGCAAAGAATAATTTTATGCATACTTTAAGCATTTATTATTTTAATGATAATATTTGTTTAATGTTATCAGAACATAATGCATTTCCTGGGTGACGAGATTTTTTTAATCAGGGGTAGAGATTGTTGTAACTAAAAGTTGTAATTCGATTATTATTGTTTTTTGAACAAAACAATTTTCGTTGATATGATTGAATTTAATAAATAGTATACTGTTTGAATATAAGAGATGATAGTTTTGTAAATCCTATGAACAAAAAAAATAAAAAATTTATTTAAATGCAAACATGTAAACATTTACATCGAAAAAAAGCACTAGTTCGAAAATTTGAAAAAACAAATAAAATATATTTATTTAACTTGAAGTGAAAGAATATTACGAACTATAAATTAATTTTTAAATATATTTTATTTTGCTTCTTATAGATTGTACCTGATGGTATAGCACAAAGATGCGGTAAATTACGTATGGGTGATAGAATTTTAAGTGTAAATGGTGTTGATGTTACATCGTCTACACATCAAGAAGCTGTAATGGAATTACTTAAGCCTGGTGATGAAATTAAATTAGAGGTTCGCCATGATCCACTGCCTATTGGATTCCAAGTAAGTAACTTCTCATCCTATGGAATGACTTGAAAGAGTTTCTAAGATAGAAGTTCTTCAGTTGTCCAGAAGAAAAACTAGTTTAATTTTTTTATAATTAATATAACACGGGTGTGTGTGATGTGAAACTGTTTGTTTTAATTATATTAACAAAAATACAATTTAATATAAATAGCACAAGATTCCGAATTGCAACATTTATTCTAATTTTTGCTATATGCCAATGTTAATAATTTGAAAGATTTTTTGAGTATATGATTCTTTGATATTTGATTAAAAAAACTAATTCTTTTTCAACACAATAATTCAAAAATTTAAGAGGTAAAAATATAAAAATTTTGATAAAGATTTACGTTCAATAATTCATCATATTGTTGCCCCTAATTTATTGTTACTTGTCGCGGTTTCTCATTTACAATATGACCCAAATTTCAAAAATAATTCAATTAATTATATTTAGTTTGTTCTATGAAATTTTAATTTTACGTACTTAATAACTAAGTTTTATATTTTATCCCATAATTCATAAATAGCGAAGCTTTTAAGCTCGCCAGTTAAAAAAAACCCAAAAATGTTCCTTCCATTCGTTATTATCAAAATTGTTTCTTTCTTCCTTTTTTCTCTCGATTCCAAATAAAAAGAATATAATATGATTGAAACAGTATTATCAGATTTTAAAAAATACATAAAACTGATATAAGTTTTCATTGTTCAATGTGAGAT
Source organism: Hybos culiciformis (assembly GCA_964007475.1). Taxonomy (NCBI): domain Eukaryota; kingdom Metazoa; phylum Arthropoda; class Insecta; order Diptera; family Hybotidae; genus Hybos; species Hybos culiciformis. Next base: position 27,338,197 of record OZ023273.1, on the reverse strand, counting down.
GCTTTACTGTCACACACATTTATAAAATATTATTCACTGAAATTAATTTTATATAGCTTTTTTAAATAAAATTTAAAAATCAAGCTTTTATATAAATGTAGATTAAATTTTTTAATTTTTTGCTTCTTTAATTTATTAATTTAAATTGCAAGCGATATGAGGTAGAATATATTCTCACAGAGGTAAGAATTTAATATAAAATAATGCTATAAATATATTTGATTTTTCGTTGTAATTATGATTTTGTTCTTGTTTGAGTACTTTGCAATGATTCATTGATTAATTGAGTTACAACAGCTAAGGTCAAAAAGTATTACATTGGTTTTGTTTTCTTTTTCGTTGCGTTTAGATACTGATTTGAAAATTAAATTTTGACAAATAATTTTGATAAAAAAATCATTTACGAAAAATTTTTTTTTAAAATACTAAATATTTCTTTTTTGATTTTAAAAATTAATATATTTTATTGTTGAAGAACTTTTTCCGTCAATCCTTAGGTAGATACGTTAATTAAATAAATTTAATAAATTTCTCAATACTTCAATATCGTTATTGGTTTTACTAAAAAATCAAATATTAATAACTTTAAAATATGATTGATTAGATTTCGTTTTATTTCATTCTAAAATAGAGATCTTCATACTTATAGGATATAATATGAAATTATTCAATTTCAACCAACATTTTAAATAGTTCAGGTGGAAAAACGTCAATTTTTCTTATAAACTTTTTTCCTATATAAATTTATTCTGAAATTTTCATAAACATTTTTCCAATAAATTGAAAACCATATGGTATTTTTGTCTGTTAATTTTTTTTCTAATTCATACAAATATCTCTAGAGCGAACACTTTTAAAATAAAAAGCTTAAAGTTTAGTTTTAAAAGTTATTCGATTATTATTCATATAAAAATGTTATGGAAAATAACTATTAAAAACTCATTTAATATTTATCGTTTTTCATATTTACTTTTTTTTTTTATTCTATTAGGTATTTTCTATTTTTCCCCACAACTGCACAGAGCAGATATATATTATGTAATTTCATTTTATCCTACTATTGGTGTAATTATCGATATTTTCAAACAATAAAATCCTTGAATTTTTTTTTTTTTAATATCTAGAGTTGCTGTAGGGAAAAAAACGAAATGAAAATTAAAATATGTAGGTACTTAAAAAATAAAAACAATTCTGAAATACAAATCGAATTTTCTGATACTTTAAATTTTTTAGAACTTATTTGGAGGACTGTTTTGCATTATATTAATAGTATAGTAATAAAATGGAATAAAATCTTTAATATTCTTTTGTCATTTTTAAAACTGTTGAACCATTTTTTGGAGATTATAATTAAGCGTTGCTAAGATTTGATTCAAAGTTGGATTTAAGTTAAAAAACTTGAGGTTAATTTAATTTGTTCATATTTTTCTAATCTGTCGATTCCATTTAAAATTACTAAAATTATTCTAAAACTAGAAAAATATTTAAAACTTTTTGAAATCAAAAATAATATTTATTTGAAAAATTGTTATTAGTTTTTATTTGAATATAAGAATATAAGAAATGAGTTAAATCAGACAACGATGACAGGATATAGTCCTTTCTTTATCACCATATATATATATATAACAACATGTGAATAATTTAGATTTAAAATATCTAGATTTAAAATATAGTTAGAGTTAATCTTTCCCAATTTCGATTCCTGAAAAAATGAAAAAATAAAAGAAGCCAAAATATTTCTTGTTATATATATACATACAATTGTATTTGTAACATACAATCATTATGTTGTTTACAAAGTAATTTATCCTATTAATTTTTTTTTTTTTTATAATATTCTCTTTGAATGAAAAAATTTTCCAGTATTTTACTCTAGAAGTGGCTAATTTTTATTTTCTCCTTTTTTTTTTGTGTGTTTTCATTCTTCCATACTTTCAATAACAATAATTTATCTTTCTTTACAAAAAAAAATCTCAAAATAACTTTTTATCTTCGTTTTGTGATAGGTATGTAGTATTATTTCATCTTTTTTCCTTAAAAAAAACTTATTAAATAAAATGTGTTTAATTATCCAAAAATTCTTTAAAAAACATAACATTTGAATTGTTTGGAAAATAGATGAGAGAAAGAAAAATAAAAAGAATTAAAGAAAAATAAAAGTTAAGATATTTCTGGGTTTTTTTTTCCTTCTTTGAAAAAAAAAAAAAAACTTTTCTTTTGAAAATCCTCTTAAAAAATAAGGAAAAATATAATTACGTTTCCAGTAAATTGTTTTCATATATATTAGAAAATTAAATTCATGTGGAATTTAATAAAAATTAATTTATATATGTATTCAGAACGATTTTCAATTTTATATGTTGGATATTGTTATAAGGATTATTAGGAAGACAAAAATAATGTGGGTTTGTAAAGAAGAGAATACCAGTTTAAATGAAGACCATAAATATTAATATTTTAGCTGTTTTTTTTTATGTTTTTAAGTTTTAATGTCTTAATATTAATTCAAAAATTAGGAAAATTATTAAAGCCATCATCATTTTCTTCTTTCATTTTAATTCAAATTTTATGACAGCTATAAAATAATTTCCCAATTAAAATCACTTTTAGTTTTTCTGACACCATATTGAATTCGGACCATAATTGTTTTAATTACTTTATTAATTAAAGTTTTGAAAAAAAAAAAAAAAAAACCTTACTTAGAAAATGACAGCTGTGTAATAAAAGAAAAATTATAAAACTTCATACATGAAGTGAGAATAACTATTATTTGTTCTACAATTGTTATCCATTCTTAAGTTTTATATTTTTCTCGCCTTGAAATTTTATTTTTAAATACAAATTCAAAAAATGTCTATAATTTTTAACTTGTTATTGACGCGTCGCAGAAACTTATTGGACGGACATTAGACAGGCAATTGAATTTAGGCAAAAAAGAATGTGTGTTCAAAAAATGAATAGAAATGACTAATTTTATCCCTTACAGATATTCTATTCGTTTTGAACGTGTTGCTAGTTATTTTATTCCCATAGAAAAAAAAATTACAATTTTTTGTTCCGAATTATTTATGGTAACCTCACCTCAATCTAATAGATTAAAATTAATCATTATTTTTTTTATTGCTCGTGGCCCAAATACTTGAAATATTTCCACCTTCTTTAACATGTTTTTTTTTTTTTCTTCTTAAGTTCTCTAAAGAAAAGTACCTACAAAAAAAAAATTATATTTAAGTTTCCTTAGTACTTTAATGTTTTTAAAATTTTTTAATTTTATTTTTTTGCTCTGTTGAATAAAAAAAAAAAAACAAACTTCTTAAGTGAGAAATTTTTTTTTTTATTTTTATCATTATATTATTATTTTTTTTTTTAAGGAAATTTTCCTGCAAAAAACAGAAGGTGAACGACTTGGAATGCATATTAAAGGTGGTCTTTACGGACAACGTGGAAATCCACTTGATCCAACAGATGAAGGTGTATTTATATCAAAAATAAATTCAAGTGGTGCTGCGAGACGTGATGGAAGGTTAAAGGTACTTAAAAAAAAAAAATTATAAAATATACATTTGCTCAATTTGCCCTAGTTTATTTTTTTCTTCGAATTCAGTTAATTTTTATTCCTGTCAGCTCAACAGTATTATTTAATAATAATATTTTATTGTGATGTAGATTTAGACTGACAGGGTTACTGTTTTAAAAAAAGTTATAGTGGCTGGTTTCCAATTTTTTATATTTTTGTTCTTCATGAAAAAAATGAATGAAATTTTTTTTCAAGTATGAATTAACTATTTATTGTGGTGAAGAAATAGTAGGTACTTTTACACTTATAAATTTTTTAGTGTTAAATTCTTTTTTTTTATGCTTTAGCGTTAGATTAAAAAGAAAAGATAATTTTTAGAATATGAAAGTTATAAAAAATATTCTAACCCATATTTATATAGATTCTGTTTAAATATTCAGATTGTGGATAAAAAAAATGTAATAGGTGGCAAATTAAAATGTGTAGTTTTTGATTTAGTTAAGAAGCAGAAAAATGTCATTTAAGTATAAGAACAATTTTAGTTATACACTTTTTTTAATTTTTTTTATAAAAATAGAAAACTTTTTTTGTATGCAATAAGTTACCACCATTCATTATAAAGTAAAAATATAGTCCTTGGTAATTTTTTTTCAAGTAATTTTCAGCGAAAGTAGTTAATGATGCAATACAAAATCCACTTTTCTATACACATTTTTATTGCACATTAATTACTGAGAATGACCACCCAAGTTGATAAAAAAAAAAAAATATTTATTTTCATTTTCATTGAAATTTAATCTTTTCGGTTGAATAAAAAAAAAATAAAAAATAAATTAAAAACACTTAGAACAAGTTCTCATTGCCATCAGGGAATATTATATTTAAAGGAAGCTTATTTTAAAGTGAATAAAATAGAAAATTAAATGAAAGAAAGTGAAGAAAAAGTTATTTTCTATTTTACCTCAAGTTTAAAGAATTTTATTTTTTTTTTTACTTTTGTTGCAATAATTACCTTATTTTTTCTTTCGTACAATATTTTTTTTCTTCTCTTAAGTAATGTTGTGTAATTTTTATTTAATTTTTTTTTTTTTCAAGAAAATGAAAATGTCTTCTTTTTTGCTACGATAAGAAACAGCTACAAGCTAGATTTATATTTTTTATAAATAAAAATAAAAATTTATATATATATTTATTTTTCTGAACTTTACTATACATTTATCTCATAAAAAATCTGGGTACAATTAAACGAATGCATTGTAGTTGGTTTTATTAGAAATTGAACAGATACACATGATGATTATAGATTTTTTTTTGTGCCCGAAGAAGAACAAAAACAGCATCTATATTATATATGCTATTTTAGTATATAAATATTACACATATTATATTTTTAGTTCGATTAAAATCTATCTGGATAAATAAATTTTTCGTAGGTTCAAAGAGGAATTACATATTTCTTGGCATAAGTTTTAGTATCCGATGAATTTTAAAGCTCTTATGATATACAAATATAATTATTTTACTAACATAAAATATTCCATAAAATTTTCAGGTAGGAATGCGTCTTCTTGAAGTAAATGGAAATTCATTATTAGGCGCATCGCATCAAGAAGCTGTAGATACATTGAGAGCAGCAGGAAACGAAATTCATTTAATCGTCTGCAAAGGTTACGATAAATCGAATTTAATACATTCAATTGGTTCAGCCGGTGGAATGAGTACTGGTTTTAATTCGCGACAAGGAAGTATGTTTTGATAATAAAAAATGTTGGCATAAAAGAAATTAAATCAACATTTTTATTCTATTTCTTAGGTTCAAGAGCTTCGGAAACGGGTTCAGAGTTAAGTCAAAGCATTTCAAGTTTAGATCGAGATGATAATTTAACACCGGTAAGTTTATTATTAATAAATATTTTTTAATAACAATACTTAAAATTTAAATTTTTAGGATACCGAAGTATTTTTATCAAAATCAGACTCAAACGAACCACCTTTCAATAATAACAAAAATAATGCTGCGCCAAATACGCAAGCTGCACAAAACGAAACGAATCAACAACAAAGTGCAACAGCAGCACATGCTACAAGCACAGGAGTTCCACAAACATCGAAAGATGTCGCCTTGGTTAACTCTGAACAATCGTTAGTTAGTACAAAGGAAAAGAATATGCCAGAAAAGGTAAGAAAAAAAAAAAAAACAATTAAGTACGTACTATTTTAAAAATATATAAAAAAAAGATTAATCAAAGTCATTTTTTAATTCTGTAGAGAATTTTATAAAAACTATTTATTAACAAAAACAACAAGTTCTTTTACTTACGTTGTAAAAAAAAAAGATTAATCAAAGACAATACTTTAGTTCTGTATAGAATTTTATAAAAACTAATTAATAAAAAAAACAACAGGTTCTTTCCTTTTAATTATGCTGCAACAAACTTCGATAATTCTTTTTTTCATGTTATCTGCTCCGTGAAAATAAAATCTATATCAAATAACAGCAAATTAATTGAATTAATTACAAAAAAATGTTTTTTTTAATTATTTATAGGTTTTAGATATAGTAAGAGCAGCAGAAGTTTTAGCTTTATCTGATAATTTGCCACCTAAATCACCAGCCGATCATGAAGATAAAATACAAAAGACAACAACAGTGGTTATATCAGCGCATACATTAGATACAAATCCATCAAATCCATCACAGGTATGTTAATTTTTCTCCACAATCAAAACTTTTTTCCATTTTTGCATTTCAATAAAAAATAAGTCAGTGTTTGTAATATTTATTTTTGTTTCACCGAAAAACTGATTGAGTTTAACAATAAATATTTGGAAAGATTTAATAATGTAAACAAACATGTTTAAAACAATGTCAATTTAAAACCTCATTTACTCAAAATTTCAGTAATAAAGTTTAATATTGTCAGTAGTTTATAAAATATACATTATGGACATGGCCATTTAGAGATATTGTACGGTGCCTTTCCCTTTAAAAAAATTTTAGGTTGGCGGACAAATCAAACAAAAAATTAAAAAAAAGTTAGGATTCTGGTGGATTATATTGTTCCATTTATTTATGAAGTAAAATACGTATAAAGGTTTCGAAACTGAGGATATTCCTATCATCAAAAATTCCCAAATGCCAAAAATATAAAAACAAAAAAAAAAAGGTCTTCTCCACAATTTCAAAAATCGCTTAGGTATGTGCCTTTGCCAACTCAGGAATAATTAATCTGTAGTAAAATATAGAATCAGCAAGTTCTATAAGATTAAGATTATTATTATTAAAAAAAAAATAAGGGCATTAAAAATTTCCTTAAATGTTTAAAATTTGAGCATACAGGCCTAATAAAAATTTACCCTAGCATAAGGTTTGTTTACGTTATTTAAATTTTTTTCCCAAAGTATTGTAATAAATTTTGCACATAATATTTTACATTACATATTTATTATATAATTTTTTGATGTGAAAATTTTTGTGTTTCATGAAAATATTTATTAACACAAAATAAAAATATAATCAAAATTTAAACAAAAATATCATTTTTTCATTGTACTCATTTCGTACTTTAATTACTACCTAATTTGTAAAAAAATAATTAATATTATATCATTTAAAATTAATTTCTGTTTATTTTGCAATTAAGCTGAATTTGTTGTCATTCCTAGAATTTTTTGTCATTTTGTGCAAAATTATTGCGACAGATTTTCTTTTTAGTGTTTTTTTTTTTATAATTTGCATCATTTATTTGTAAATTACTATCGTCCGTTGTTTGTAGCAAAAAAAAAAAAATACATATTATGTAAAACATTTAAAATCTAAATCGTAGTTATTAATAGTTCACTTACACTTTGTTTGATTGCTTTCTATAGACATCGTTATAGTTAGAAGATTATAATTATTAAAAATTGAGGATACTCTTATAACGACACCATTCTTTAAAAAATTGTCAATAAACTTACGAAAGAATCCAATCGTGATTTCTATTTAAAAAAAAAAGTTAAATTCCTGGTGTTCTCAATTTTGATGACAATTTAATGAGGGTTAAATATCTTAATAATACCTTTTATTTTTAAGTTTAAGGATAAGGTAAAATGTATTTTTTTTATAATTACCGAAATTGTAATAAAAAATAAAAATTATGTTTGTATTGTACTTAAATCTAAAATTAGTGTTGCTTTCTCCTTTAATAATACATAGCTTACTTAAGTGTTTTTTCGGACGTTAAGTATTATAAGGATTTTTTAACTATTATGACAGATTTAAAATTTGGCAATATACTTATTTTTTTTGCGGTTTTTCGGATATAAAAAAAGAGGATCGTGGCCAAAAAATTTAATTTTAAAATAGATTTTTTTTATATAGTAAATAAATCTTTGTGAAACTGTACAATAAATATCTTTGAGTCAATTTAAAGTAAGAAATTAATACATCAAATCTTTTGTTGCAAATCACAGAATTATGTTTGTTTTGTTTTGTTGAAAAAAATGTTTTTTCAATACCATCACAAGTCTGTATTTTCAATTGTATCAATTTTAAAATATATATATTTGTTTATATTCTAAATTTTATTATATTGCTTTTAATTGTAAAACATATTATACATTTTACTATTACTTCCCATTTATTATAATTGATGCTATCTATTCATGCTGTTGGTGTTGATGTGATGCTGTATCTTCATGAAAAAGTTTCGGTTTTAAATATATTACATTAGATCCAAGAAATATTTTATACTTTTAATGTAATTCTGATTTTTCTAAATTAATACATACTTAAAATGCAGAATTATAAATAAAATGCTAAGATCGAAAAATCATATCTGACATGTCACCAGCTGTTGAACGTATAATCTGGGTAACTGAAATAGAACTAATAATGTGAATATATACTAAATTTTTCAGTCCTTCATTTGAAAAAAGTTATTATTCGAGAAATCTAAGAGTTATAAAAATTAGTTATATAAATATCTCTTTTAAATCGATTAATATTAATAGTCTCAAAAATAAAAAATAAATTATCTTAAGGATATATAATATATTTTCCATAAATTCGCGTTATCATTACTTATGCATGACAATATTCAACTCAATTGATATTCCAATTATTTATTTCGATGTTTTTTGAATGCCAAAATAAAAAAGCTTTTCGTTTTTTTTTTTTTTTTTAGTATATTTTGAATAAAATATAAATACATATACATACTTATATAATAAAAAAAAAACAATTCTTTAACAAGAGAAAAGTGAAAAAAGAAGAAAATTAAATTTGATTCAAATAAACTTTTTAAATATTTAATTTTGCCATTAAATTGCATGTTAACAAAAGAAAAAAATTATTTTTTTTTTTTATAAATTCTGTGTTATTTCCAAGGTATGAAACTAAAGTAAATTTTATTGGAAAATGAAACAAAAAAATAAAATGTGTATACATGTAACAATATTCTCTTTGTCATATTTCCCTAAAATTATTTTTTTGGTTGTTAATTCGATGTTTTCTTAAATATATACAACTCTTCATATTATTTTTTTTTTTTTGTTGAACATTGTGAAAAATTTGGCTTGAGATATTTACATATTTTTTTTGTTTAACTAAAAGAAAATGTATTTTTTATTAATTTAATGTTTTTTATATAATATTTATATAAAAATAAATGAAATTTTTCAGTTGCTTATAGAATCCCGTTCGCCGACATTTTAAACAATTTTATTATGCAATTACCGATGAAAATAAGTAACTAATTCCGCAATTTTTTAGGGCTCAATTTTACTAATTTATCGCATTCAGTTGTTTTTTTTTGTATGTTTTCCGCACATTGAAAATAATTTGAACGTTCTCATTCATATCGACTTCATTGCTGTATTGAACTCGGTGATTGAAGCTACTTTTTTACTACTTCAGCAGAAGCAATAATGCCGTATAAAGTTCTGCTAATCAGACTTAAATTTTTGTAGAATCCTACTGTCAAGTCCAAAATCTTAATTTTTTTTTTGTTTCATATTTCAACATAAAAAGTTAAGTTAAGTTTAAGTTATAACTATTTTCATTACTTATGGTTATAATTAGCTGAAAGATTAATTAAACCTATTTGACAGAAAGTTAAATTGATGTGAGCTTCGACAACTACGAATTAGAATTACACTAACTTAGTCGCGCCTTTCTAAAGCTTGTCCTCTTGGTGTCTGTCCCCTTTTGAGTTAGTGATTTATTTGTCGGAAAAAGCTTTATATTGTTGGCAACATTAAATGCGATCGGGATTAATTTGTATCTGCAACAAGCAACATGATAAATAAATTTTATTTATATTTAAAAAAAAAAAAGAAAGAAAATTATCAGAATAATAAAAAACTGAATAAAATCTTTTTTTTTTTTTTTTTTTTGCTTTTCTTCCCTGTTTTCCTTTTTTCTCTTGTTACAGACAATTGAGCAGAAAAACAATTCTTCTTAACAAGCGGTTATTGATTATAAGACTGAATTTTTACTTTAAACTACAAAAAAAAAAACTAAAAAAAAAAAAAACTTTGAAGAGGAAATTTAAATAAAAAAAATAAAAAAAAAACCAAAAAAAAAAAAACTTTTTTGTTTTAAAAATAAAACTCTTTTTTGTTATTTATTTTATCATCATTCAAAGTACATATAAAATATAATTATGATTCAAATAAATATTAAAATTAATTTTGTTGAACATTTTTTTTAGATAAATAATATTAAAAATAAAATTATGATATTAAAATTATTTATATATGATAGTAAATGTTTTTAATATTGTTTTGTTTTATAAAGCTTAAATGCATTCTATATAAGAGAAATTAATTATATGTATAAAAAATAATTGTTCGGACAAATTGTTATATAGGTAACTTAATTTTGTTATTATTCTTCTTCTTCTCTGACATGAACTTTTTTAACGCAGTGCCTAAATCAAGTTTAATTATAAAGTTTTGACATCCCACTTTACTTCACAAGTAAAATATTTCATATCTGTCAAATTTTCATATTTTTTGAAAACTCATGTGTGCAGGTAGTTGTTTATTAACATATTATATTTTATTGTAGAAGGAAATTCTTATCCGCGTTTATAAATTCTTATAACAATTATGATTATTTTGATTAGAGTTCAATTGAAGATCTGCCCATGTATCTGCTTTTGTCTGATGCTGCTGTACTTTATAAGTCTTTACAAGGGCATAAGGACTTAAAGAGCACATTTTTTATAATCTAATTATGATGTAACATTTTTTAAATAAAAAAATCAGATAAAATATTTGTAAATCCTCGGTATTATCATTGTGTATAAATACTATATTTAATATTATATATAAATATAATATTCAGGCCCAGCAAAAGGCGTATATACTGTGTGAAATTCACACAGGCGTCAAAGAACCATATGCGCCAGATTTTATTATTAATATATATAATTATAATTTTCTCAGTCTATTACGAAATACGGAAAAAAAGAAGAAATAGATAATTTCATAATAAATGATTCGTTGTCTATATTAGTAAAGTACTTCGTTTATCATTGTAGACATTACATTTACTTTTACATTTAAAAATCTTTAAGCGCTCAAAATACTTTTGGGAATATTTGTAGCATACATACCCTTGCTATCAAAAAAGTAGTTAACATTTTTTTTTTTTACTGAAACATTGTTCTCAATAAATTTATTTAACTCATGTGTCGACCAAATATCACCACTAGAAAACATGTGGTTTTATCGCACTCAATAATTTTTTCTAACAAATTTTTCTACAAATTTTTGCATCTAAATATTCAATCTTTTGCGGAATTTTGGAAACTTATAATTATATTTCGAGAATGATTTTTCTTATTTTCTTATAAAATGTGCTGTTCATAAAGGTTGTAAATTTAGATGTAAATTTAGATGTAAAAGATGGTCTTCGATGAAAAACCAAAGCGTACTATATTTTTATACACAATGAATGAAATTACTTATAAAATAAATTCCATTTCCTAATAGGAAGTTAAGACAGAATAATATTTTTCGAGGCACATTCTTAGTTTCGAAGCATACCTACTCGACATACAAGATTGTAGTCGTTATAACAAAAATTTATTGATTTTCAGTTTTTTTTTTTAAATAATTTCCTTATTAAAAATTATACCGGCCCTTATATGATAATAATAATAAAAAAGAAGAAAATAAAACTCCTATATTTTTAAGTTTATGATGAAAAAGGAAGTAAATTTAAATGGACCAAACACAGTTTTTTTTTCTAAATATATCTAGGTATTTTGAAAAAAAAAAAAAAAAAAAAAATAAAGTTAAAAATATTTTCCTGTAAAAATATAATTTAAAAAACTATTAAATATACCTACATTGAAATTATACAGGACTGACCTTTAAAATGAAAACTTATAGATAAAAAACTAACTTAAAATAAATAATGAACATGAAATAACTTTAAGGCGTGTTTTAAAAATGTATTTTTTATTTTATTTTATAATTATGTATATTATTAATTAAAAAAATGATCTTTTAAATCTCATGGTTTGAAATTGGGTCCAAGTATCACATTCATAATTAAAAAATGCTTATTTTTAAACAAGAACTTTCTGAAAAAGCAATCACATAAAAGTTTAACTTGGACAGTAGTTTCCCAAACCCTATTATTTCTCTTGAATATTTTTCTTATCAATTACAATTACACTATTATGAATCGGAAAAAAAGTTTTAAAATTTACTCTACTTTGGAAATTGATGAACTATAACATCTATTGAAGAAAAATGATGATGAAATATACAATGATTAACACTTTTTTCTCGGCATTGAGAAAGAGGAATAAAATTTAAATACATAATTATGAAAGACAGAAAATATTTAATTGTTCATAGGTATTGTATGAGATCCTTTTCAACAGACATACATGTTTCAAAATTTTATAATTTACAGACCAGAAAACCCATTATATATTGACATTTCAACTTTATTATTTTTAACATAAACATTATAAAATCATTTTATTTAAAATAAAATTTTTCACATTTTTTGTACACCCTTACTGATATTCAATAATGTTTAAATAATGTTTATACTTAAAATATAAAACACAATTTGGTTTCTTTAATATTGTGATTGAAAAAAAAAATTCTACATAAATATAAAATTATAAATGTATTTTACTAAATTAAATTATATATTTAAAGAAAACTAAGTACTTATGTCTAATTAAATGTAAAAAAAAAAATGAAAAGAAATCTAACGTATATCGTAAGAATTGATGTAGATTTTATATTGCGATTTTGAATTTTTTAACCGGTAATTTTAATTAAGGTTAGTCCAAAAATTATTGAATAAATTGTTATAGAAGTAAAAAAATATATAATTTTAGTTAAAATTTAATAATATTCTTTTTTTAAATTTAACACTGAGAAAATATTATTATTTTTCAAATAATGTTACACTGCTGGTTATTTGAGGCAATAGAGTAGAATGAATTTTTCGGAAAATAACGAAAATAATAATTTTTTGATAAATCGTGTAAGCTTTTATTTTCAATTCAATTCATAATTAAGGTGAAATGATATATTTGAAATTGTAAAATAATAAGGTAAGAATTAAAAATTTGTAGCACCGTTTTATTTTAATAATTTTTTTGCAAACTAGAAGATAGTTTTATTTCATTATTAAATTTCCAAAATTTATCAATTTTTTTTAAAATAAATTGATGTACATGTACATATACGTATGTACATTTTTAATTCATACCCTTTTATGATGTTTGATGTTGTATTATATCTGTGGGCACATGACATAATCGCCTAAGTCGATTTTGCTACTTTTCAGGAGAGCAGTTTAAAGTTTCAAATCTTTAAAGTTTCAAATTGGCTAAAGTTAAGTTAGGAAAAAATCTAAGTATTAAAAAAAAAAAAAGAATGATTGGAATAAAGACTTATTATGTTAAGATAAGAAATTTTTTTTTTGATTTCTAAAAAAAAAAATCAGAGTTAAGCTGTTATTCCAAAATTATAAAAGATTAAAAACGACTTTGGCTATTATGTTTTTGGCTGTAAAAAGTTTAATTGTAAAGCTAGGAACGTAAAAATTTGTGAGTATACGTAGAATCATAGGACCAACAGTTTGGAACAATAAAATCATAACCGCCTAACTCGACTTAAGCGGTTATGTCATGTGGCCACAGATAAATAAATATTTCTAAAAAATTGTAGGTAGGTGACTCGCTACTATAATTGTCAGTTACCACCTTCAATTTTCAAAACTATTTAACACTTTTAATAAATATCAAATATCACTTAAATTAAAAATTCTCTCTACACACATTTTGAATCGACTTTTTAAATTAAATATACAGGTTTACAAGATAATATTCCAAAGTTTATTTCCTTATCAAAGAAAAAATAAAAAGACTTTTTCATACAAATTTTGGGTTTATTTAAAAAAAAAAATTAGAGTTCTCACTATACCCTATTGCCTGATAAATAACCAGTAGTAAATGTTGTCAAAATCACAAATTTCTCGTAACTACTGTATGGATAAGGAAAAATAGAACATACACTTTTTAATACTATAAGGACAAAGCGATATACATAAATCCACGATAAAAATGTATTAAGTTTCATTTTAAATTTTTTTTTAAATAAGTTATTTTGAAAGTAGACATAAACCAATGAAGCTCATTCCTTATCAGCTTGAGAATTTCTAACATTTTGACAACATAATTTTTCTCCAAGCTAATGAAATAATAATGCTAAAAATGTTAGTGTGCCGATTATTATTAGATGTGTTGTTGAAATTATTAATAAAGCACGAATCTCATCAAAATAAAAGCTAAATTTTATCTATCGTCAGGCCTTAAATATATCGTATAAATATTACGAAAAATTAAGGTGGCAGGTCGAAATTCGGATTAAGAAATGTCAATTTAGAATTTAGAAAATCTTCAATTTCAAGGGTTAAACTACTCAACTTTGTAAATGTAAGTTAAGTTACCTACGAAAATCTAAAAAAAAATATGATGGTAAAGAATTATGCAACGAGGCTAATAATCGCCACACTAATGTTCTTTAAAAATGTTTTTTTTTTTTTTTTTGTATAAATATGAAATCATTTTATGAATAAGAATTCATAGAAAAGTCAGATTAATAAAAAGAAATTCCAACATTTAAATAATTGTATTTCTTTTAATTTTCTACCACTTTGAGTTCACTTTGTCAATAAAATTGTAATATTTTTTTAATGATTTCCTGAAATTAAGTTTACTATGGTTAGTTAAATTACTTAAAGCAAAAATATAAAAATAATATATTTTATTATTATTTTGTAAATTTACTATCTTTTATGAAAAAAAAAATAAGAAAAATAGATTTATATAAAAAAATATGAATAAAAAAAATACGTTATTATAAATACGTAGATAAATTCAACGGGACTAGAATAAGATTCAGAAAGAATTTTTAAAACTGTTACACAAATTAAAGAATAGAAGAATAGAAATTTCGCCTTGTTGTCTAAACATTTTGCAACTCAAATTTCATTTAAATAATAGGTTCAAAATTCTTGAAATGGTGTTAAAGAAATAATTCACGTATAGTTTTTTTTTGATATTATCACATTTTTACGAAATTTATATAAACTATTAACTGATAGAATATAACATGCGTATAAAACTGATATCGAACTAAAATTTATCTGAAAAATAGTCTTAATGCTATACTAAACTAGCTACTTAAATTATCGAATCAATTTGAAGTGATACTTGTTCGAAAAACTATATTCTTCAATTTATTCGCGAGTGAGTTAATTGTATTAGAATTAGAGAATAAAAATTTCGAACAATCGTAATGTAATGATATTTATCACTCCATACTGAAATATCATTTTTATTATCATAATAGCTATTAAAATCTTAGTTTATTTTTTTGTCATTGATTTTTCTCTATTTATTCTTTTAATTTCTATGCTTACTTATCTCTATTTAATAATAATTTAAAAGGATTATTAGAAAGAGACTAGCCGCTTTTGTATATAATTTATTAACTTGTTTCTGTCTAGTTTTATTAGAAAAAGATTTGATAGATAAAAAAAAAACCAACAGAATTCATTCATTATACTGTAACTCTACTAGACGATATTTTTGGTGATTGGATAACAACATAAAACAATATGTCTTCTTCATCATAAAATAGAGAAATGATAATTTTCATTTACATTAATAAATTTAAATGTCTTAGGTTCATTTTTTAATTATCATTTTTGGTCCAGTTTGAAATGTTAAAGCACATGTTTTCCGATGCAAATAAAAAAAATAAAAATTTGGTTTCTGTAGTGCAATCACATTTTTTTTTGTGCTTAAACATTGTTTTTTTCACAAAAATTAACTTAATATTGTACATGCAAAAACCCAAATATGAAAATACTTTTTTTTATTTTTTTTTCCACTTTTGATGATTGATTTTTTTCCCAAAAATCTTAAAGAAATCCATATCAAAGAAACCAGATGTCATTATAAAGAAACAAATTTTTATTAAGCCATCTCAACCAGAATTAATATCAAAACTTCAACACCCGTCACCATATAATGATAATAATTTAGTCAATCTTCGAAAAAAAGCTGAAGAAAACGAAGAACAAAAACCGCCGATACCATTAAAACGTTCATCTTTGGAACTAAAAGAATCAATTTTTGTTGAAACTGAAGATTCAAACAACGTTTTTATAGATAATAAAAATAATTTACATTCTTATCAAATGGAACCGAAACGTTTGTATCAAGCACACAACAAGCCTCCTGTTCATCCAAATTACAAAAGGCGAGATGATCAGGAAAATGATAGAGAACAACGAGGAAGATCCCGTAGTTCTGATCGTGGATCGCCAGAAGAAAGAACTAATCGAAAATCAGTTAGTTTTGATCTAAGTGGTGATGAAAAAAGTAAATCGGATTTTGAAAGGTCACAGTCACCTGATCTTTACTATACATCAAGACCTTACGACTCAGAACAAGAATATGAACCAAGAAGGAAATGTCGAGGTCCTGGATCTATCAAAAGTATACTAAGATCATCAAGTCCATTGTCTTCAGCAAACTCCACATTAGAAAGTCAACAAAATTCAAAGTCGTCTAATATACCTAAAGTGATAGCAAAAATAAAAGAAATACCAACACCGACTAGTGTACACCACCATTTTAATTTTGAACGACATGATTACGATCATTTATCAATGTTACCCAGGGAAAGATCACCAAGGGAGAAGTCACCTGTTGAATTTGAAAGAGATAATCCCTTCCGAGAAGCATTTCAAAAACCTAACCTAAAGACTGATGCCTATGAAGAATTAGCAAAAATGTACTCGCAGCAAAATTTAAGGAAACAAAAAGAATCTACTTTACCTACTTTAGAAAAACTGTCACCGAAGAGACAAATTTTTGTTATTGGCCAAGAAGAATTTTCTAAAAGCAGTGCAAAGTTAACAGAAAGTGAAATACCGGTGTGCAATATTATTCCTAAAGACGAAAAAACTTTTAGTGACATCTTGATTCAGAAAGAAAACGCAGCGAAAAAGCCTCCGCCTTCTCTTAAACTAAAGGTGAAGCAGGCAGAAGTCAAACAGAATGTAGCATTAGAAAGCCTGCAATCTGATTTTGATCTTGGCGATATTGTCGAATTTCAACATGATGTTGTTACCAATACGATTAGTGAAATTCGTAAAGATGGAGCTTCAAAAAATTTAAATTATCTTTCCAAAGAAGCTATTAATGCTCGTAACAGCTCAAATTTTACTCCAGATGCACCATTACCTCCAGTTCCTGAACCAACTACAAAAATAGTAAAACAATTTTCAAGACCTCGTGAGAGTCCTCCTCCACCACCTATAAATTATTCAACATTACCTACTTTAGATATTTGTTGCTCCGAGCCAATTGAAATAATTCCTGCCAAATTTGATGTGCTACCCACAGCAAAGCGAGCTGAGTTTGTGCATGAAAATGCACCAGATAATATTTTGGTTGCTGAAGAAATTCACCGAGAAGTTTTGTTAACAGAAAATGAGGTCCGGAATACATTATTACGGAGGAATGAAGAAAACTTCGTCATTGTAGATTCAACTAAAAAACGAAAAGATTCGGTAAATCCATTTTTAGACATAGAAAATGAAACTTTAAATATTACTAATGTTTCTTCCCCTATTTTAAATGCTAACATTTTTATTGCTAATGATAATGTTGATAATATTAAAAATAATAACAATATCGGTATTGAAAACATTGATAACAAACAGCACAATGATTCCGCAAGTAGATCTCATTGCTTTTCTTTATTTTCTACGCAAAAAATTTTCCCTACACCTCAAATCCTTCCTGTACAATTTGCTCATTTACCAATACCACAAACTTCTCCAACAATTGCTTCTCAACTACAACAGCTTTCGTCGGATATTGGATCCAATTTGCCGAATAAAATATTAACTAGTTCAAGCGCCCCATCTTCCTTAGATCACTATAATTATTTATCCACTAGCAGCGGTCAATGTACAACTAACATTCAAGGAAATAACAAATATGTGGTGAGTGAATCTAATCCATTTGCTGCTGAAATCATGACTGCACGCCAAGAAAACACATTTCAGGAAACATATAAAACTCAGTCAGTCACCACGAAAACAGAACCAAAACAAAAAAATGTACCCAAGAAAACTTCTGAAAAACGAATATCACTATCGAAACCACCCCTACCACCTACATCGCCTCCACCTATATCGCCTCCATGTACACCACCACTGCTCATTTGTCCTTCTAAATATAATACGCTACCTTTACCAGAAAAAATTGTCAGTGCAACTACACCACCATTGCAAATTTGTACTTCTGTTTACAGTACATTACCTTCACCGAGAAAAACTCCCAGTCCATTGAGACCTAGCCGGCCACCACCACCGCCACCTTCTTCACAAAGTAAATATAAGATACAAAACGCATCTAATGTTTCAATCACGAATCCAGAGTTAAGGCAAAACGATAATAATGAAAACTACTCACATGACCTGATTAATATAAAAACTAGTCATATTAAAACTGAAATGAACACGCTAACTGAATCTGATTTCAGTTTCAGTGATACAAGTTGTAGTAGTCATGGGAATTCAAGATCGGAAACACCGACACAAAATTTCTTTCAATTCACTTTAAAAGATATAAAACAGGCTCAAGTTGATATGTCGCCACAAAGGGAAACTTATTCTCCTGATAAAGATATTCAGACTAATGAAAAGGGTGGGGGCACCAAAAAAGAAACAAGTGTTTAGTCAATGTTTTAGATATTTAGTAAATTTTTAAAAAAGTACAAAAAACAACTAAGAAGTACAAAAAAAAAGAAATTATATCTATGTGGATTATATAAGTACATATATAATTATATACATAAACTATTATTTTCAAAAACTTATGTATTATTTACAACTTTTTTAATATTTCAATGTCGTAAAAATCTAGAATTCTAGATCATGGAATATTGAAAATAAAAAAGCAA
Source organism: Hybos culiciformis (assembly GCA_964007475.1). NCBI lineage: Eukaryota > Metazoa > Arthropoda > Insecta > Diptera > Hybotidae > Hybos > Hybos culiciformis. The sequence continues at coordinate 27,319,164 of OZ023273.1, read as the reverse complement.
CTTTCTTTTGAACTCATCATTTTATGTGAAATTATTTTCGTTTTCTAAGTTCCAAATTTCAATTGATTTTGCCTTTGAGTTTTTCTGGTACTTTCGATGGACAGTTAAAGATAAAAAACTTTTTTAACTTTTTTTTATTCATGAATAAAAAACTTTATAGACTTTGCAATTTACTGAAAATTCAAAGTTTTTCCTATATTCTGTAATTTAGCTATTTAAGTTTTTATTTAAAATTAATTGTCCTAAAACAAATAAAAAACTTTCTCACTTAACATTTACTTTTTGTAACACATAATATTTTATACTTTAAATAGGAAAAACTTTTTTCTATTTTCCATTTTTTCTATTTTCTCATCTTTTTTTAATAGTGAAAATTGATATAAATTTTGGCATCAATTTTTGTTCTCCAATTCTGAACTTTAAAATTGAAAGCTTTTTTTTCTATCAAAAAGCAATATATTAATAAACTATTCTTATTTCTCTTTATTCGGAAATTAAAAATAATAAATGAAAAAACTACTTAAATGTCAATTTTCTTTTGCATTAAAAAAAAAATAAAAATAAAGAAAAATAATACATTTATTGGATGTAATCATTTCAGTTTTGTCTAATAAAGAATAATTTTGTTACAACACTATTAGTTTTTGTCAATTCAAACATATACCATCAACAGAAATGCGTATATTTCGACCAAATAAGGAAACTAGAGAGGAGGGCAAATAAGAACTAAAATCATTGGAGCGACTAAAAAAGGCTTTCTTTGAAAAGTCTTTAAAATGGAATTGATAGTTTGTATTCTTCAATGTTTGTATCTTAGAAGAATGAGCTTCAAATGCAAATACTTGCGTGTGTGAACAACAATTATTTAATCAGTTTGAGCAGATAATATATAAAATATGCTCTAACCATTAATAAATAATTTATATCGATAAATATATTTATTTATCTGGGTCGTAATATTTTTATATTTTTGCTGCTCTCATTTAACTTAACTGATCTAGATTGAGTCAGACAAAAAATATATTTCTTCAATTTCTGTAGTGTATTAGGAACAAAAATAGTAAAAATGTGGCTGGTAATCAAATTCCATTTAATCGGCTGATAAATTTACGCGAAATTGATTTTCCCAATTCCCAGGATTTTGTTTTTTTAAGAATTGTCATCCAAATTTTATTAAATTTACTTTTGTTAAAGTCTATATGTAGCTCCAAAATATTTATAGTTTGGAAATAAGTTTATGTTTTTTTCCTTTTTTTTTGTGATGTTTTTAGATTTTAAGATAGTATTGTTGAAAAAAGAAGTTTGTACGTTCCTTATTTTGATTTTCTTAACTTTTGAAATTTTAAAAATTTATATTTTGTTAAAGTATTAAAGAAATTTCTTTGACATTATTTTAATTTAAATTAAATATAAACAAAAGTAAAGTATTAAGTTTATTGTTTTAGTTTTAATTAAATTTTCAATTTTATTTGCAAGAAATAAATTTAAAACTTTATTTTATTATAGTTTTTTTTTTTAATTTTTCTAAAATTAAGCTTGTATTTTTATTTTGTGATTGTCCTTAAGTGTAAATTTTCAGAATATATAGCCGGGCTTTTAAACTAACCAGCGAGCGGTGAAAAGACAAATTAATACCAGCAAAATTGACCTATCTTATAACATAAATTAATAAATAAACTACGTGGGATAAATAAAAGTGAATAAAGTTGTAATTTCAAAAGCAATAAACTATAAAAAGATTTTCCCAAATATGTTAAGTTTTTATATTTAGATTTCAGATTTTTTGCGATTTTCAAAGATTTAACATAAATTTTTATAATGGATTATTCTGCCTTCTTAATTGAAAAAGGACATATCTGCATTTTTATTGTTTTGAGTTCTTAAAAAATATTTAAACGAAATTAAATTTGAAATTTTTATTATTTGAAAAATTTACGAACAATATAACATGCTTTATATTATTAATTTTTGGTAAACAATATAATAAATTAAATGATGCAAAAACCATAAGTAAAAAGAAACATAATCACGAAAATCATTCTTATTACAAACACAAAACACTTAGAATTTATACTTTACTTATTATTTAATTTAATTAAAAAATTTTAATTTTCATATTTTTGTTTTTGCAATCACCATTTTGACAGATAAAATTTTATATGCTTCAGTTAGTTGGAAATTATTGAACTGAAAATAAACTTGATACTTGAAATCTGTGCACTCAAAGCTTTTTCAAAGCAGATAGACTCTTTTTGATTTCAACAGTTCAGCACTTCAATGCATTTTCAATACATTATATGTAAGCAAAAAGGACATATCTGCCTATTCAAATTTTTAAGATAATTTAGCGTAAAAAACTCTTCTTTTTTTTTTGGAGAAAATGGCAAATTTGTCTCTTATGCTAATGACATCCTTGACTCAAAATTTTATTTTCTGTGGATAATGTCCTTTTTAACTACAACGGCAGTATTAGAGTTACATAAAATTTTCGAAATAAATTTATTGAACGGTTTTCAAAAATAATATTATTTTATCTTGTAACAATTTTCAATATACAAAATTTAATATTTTAATTTTTTTACAAAAGAAAAAATCACAATTAAATAAATATAAATTCTCATCAAATGTTAAACAATTTTATTTATTATCTTATAATGATGGCATATAAAGTTTAAGGTTGATAAGATAATAAGTTAAAATACGTGATAGGTATATAAATAGATAGAGATACTTTCGCACGAAAATGATATTAATAAATTATGTGTATATGTACACAAATTGTAAATGACATGTATATAAGTAAAATATGTATAAATAATTTTATTTTGTCCTTGAAAAGAAAAACAACATCCGTTTAAAGGAAAGTTTTGATATCGGATTCACCTTTTTTCAGTTCTATGATTAATTTCAAATTTTTATCTTATTATTAATCATTTTAATTCGAAAGGCTTGGAACAGAGTTGTACGTAAAAATGATCCTGAATTATTTTATAGATGAGAATTGTTCTAGAAATGGGAAAAAGAAATGCTTTGTTAAATTCATTTTATTTAATTCATTTTTGAAGACATTTAAATGTTTTTTGTCGTTAAATTTTTAATTATCAAATCATAGTTTTAAAAATTAACTAATTATAGAAATTAAATGATTTTCAAAACTTATTTCAAAATATAAAAAATGTCTATATGTATCACTTTTATGTGGAGAAGTCCAAAGATTTAATTTATTTATTATAATTAGTTTACTATAGTAATCAGAACTCAATGACATTATTTATTTCCCCATACCAATATTTTTAAAAGTTTTGTTAATGTTATTCAACATATGTCAAAGAGTAAATTAACAAATTAGAAATGTAATTCTATAAAATTATTTCTACAATTCAAAAGGAAAAAGTCAACGACTATAATTCAAAAGTGAAGAGTAATTTAGTCAATTAAATTTTAAAATAATTAGAAACTTAAGATTGATTTCTCTAATAGAAATGAAAATTTAAATTTGAAAGCAAATACATAAATGTTATAAAATTTAACTAACTTCACAGAAAAAACTAAATTTACAGAAAAAAAACCTATTTCAAAAAGTGTCCCACAAGACATTTAATAATTAACATCAGGCTTTTTTAGGATCTTCATTTTTATCCTCAATGTTAAACATGTTATTTAAAAATTGTTTTTACCCTGTTCAACTATAGTTGAGTTGAGATAACTACTTTGATTCTTACTTAGAAATTTACATGTTCCCAGAAAAGCGTATAGTATAGTATTTATAATAATTAAATTTAGCTCTTCAAAATTTTTGCTTGATGAATACTTGCATGGCTAATTGAATTCTAATGTGGATTGCTTGCTGATTGAATTTTATATCCCTGTTCGAAAATAAAAGATTTAAATATTTTTTTACTTATCGGTTTATTGAATCCATTTCGTTCTCCTCTTTCGACTGTTTCCATCGAATTTTTACCTACAACGAAACTAAACTGGATAAAGCTGAATCAAATGAGCTCTAGCAAGAAAAATTTAAAATAGGTACCTTCAAAATACATTTTTGAGTTCTTAAAAAATATTTAAACGAAATGAATTTTTAAATTTTGAATTTTTATTATTTGAAAAAATTACAAAAAATACAACATGCTTTATATTATTAATTTTTGGTACAATTAAATGATGATGCAAAAAGCATAAGTAAAAAGAAACGCAAACACGAAAATTATTTTTATTACAAACACAAAACACTTAGAATTTATACTTTACTTATTATTTAATTTACTTAACCAAAATTTAAGTTACATCTTAGTGAAGCGTGAGAATGTATTCACAGTTTGTTATTGAATTGATTAAAATGAAAATAAAGGATTTTAAACAAATTAAATATTTTATTACTGAAATCTTCACCAGGATGTAACGAGCATTATTCGGTTCTAAATAATTTTTTTTACCAACAAACTTTTTTTTTTTTTTAATTTTATAGTCTCCTCCACATTCTGCGAAAACTCCAAAAACTGTTTCGGATAAGAAGAAATTTTTTGAATCAGCAATGGAAGAGCAAAACAAGCCATCACAGAAACAAGGTAAATTTCACTATGATTTTTTTTATTACTAATCTACAACAAAATAGTTCAGTTTGTTTGACACATTTTTAATTCAAATTGTACTATTATTATTACCACTAAAATTATTCTAGAGAGAACTTTGTACATAAATTAATATGCATATATTAAAATTAAAATAATTCATCGTAAAAGTTTTCAATCAATGTTCGCTTCGTACAAATATAAAATCAAACAAAAAGTGCCCTATATGCAAAGTAATACCCACATATAAATCAAAAGCGAGAATCCTTAATTGCTTTTGAAAACCAACTGAGATAAAGAAATTTGAAAAATTTTTTAATAACTAAAAAAAACCCTTCAAAATAATATAAAGAAATCAATAAAATGTTAAAGAAATCATCATACAAATACTCGTACATAGTCTGCATGCATTAAATTTAATTTAGAATATTACCATATCTTCAATTCTATTCAAGTTAAATGCACAGACATATTTTCAATAATATTCAGAATTCCTAGAGTACACAAATAAAACAAAAAAATGGTTGAAAAATATTATTATATAAATATTATATTATTTTATTATATTCAATAAACATTAGATATTTCTAGCAAGTATTCTTATCTAGGGACATGTTTGTTGTCGAACATATTTCAATTACGATTTTAAAATTAAGTATAAGAAATATTTTAATTAATAAAAAGTAAATTGACAAAAAAAGTATTTAATGAATTTACTGACTTGATTATTAATAAATTAGAAATTAGGCATCTCGTTTGCGATAATTAATATTTGCGCTGTACTCTTATCCAAAGTTCTGAAAGGATTTGTCAAACCTTAGGGAATAATCTGATGTAATATCTCTTAATTATATAAACATATATTTTAATGTTTATGCAAATATCATTCTTATCTGTGAATAGATACTTACAATTCCAGACATTTATTTTTGAAAAACTTTTCACGGCCCCCAAAGGTGCCGGTCCTCCTAATTTGAGAAATACAGCATTAAAGGAATTTAAAAACTGGAGGCTGAAAATCGGTTTCGATAATAACTGGTATTATAGAATAAAATTAGGAATCATTAATCGAAATGTTGAAATCGGATTTTATTAAAATTTTTTTTTATTTATTCCCAATCGATGAGCAAAAAAAAAAAGGATTTTTATTTTTAAAAAATTGTTATGAGTTCCACATACAAAATTGTGATAAAGTAAAATTCTTTAGAGATTTTTAAATGACGGAAAGAATGATATATACACAGATATAATAAATAAGGAATTATAAAAAAAAAAGAAAGAAATGATACAGAAAAATTTATTGATGATCAATTTAATTTGTGAACAAGATAAGTGATTTTGGCTTCTTTTTTTTTTTTTTAGCACAATAATGTGGAAAAATAAATCTCATTGGACTTCTTTCTTTTTATGGTTTTTTATGTCAAAAACAATATTTTTCAATTGAATGAATTTAAGCATAATTTAATTAATGATTAACACATGTTAGTTTTTATTTTATGTTTGCTGTATATAATTGAAATGAAATGAAAGAATTGAATTTATAAGATTAAAGTATACAGCTTTATTATGGAAGATTGTATTTTCGATATATTTTCATTGATATCTTTTCCTTAGGGAATTATTTTTTCCGGCGCGCAGTTCTTTTTTCTGTCAGTTTTAATTTTCGCAAATTTTATTTTGACATTGTGAAAGGAATTTATTTCTTTTTTTTTTTTTCATAAACTCCAATATGTCTTATAAAACTTTTTAAAAATTTATTATTATAAGTTTGTTTTTTTTTTGTTTAACATTATATATTTAGATAAAGTTTTTGCATTCCTGTCGAAGGATGAAGTGGAAAAATTGAAACAAGAGGAAGAGAAAAAAATAGCTACATTGCAACATGATAAAATGACTAGAAAATTGAATGAGAATAATAAAAAAGGTATTCTCACTGAAGGAGATGATGATGAAGTTTGTAGTGGTGATGACATTATGGATGATTTTGAGCAACGTGAATTCGAAGAACTTGAACGTTATGAACATGAAAATGGGGATTCAGAAGACGCAAGGTAAGTTGGAAAATGTTAAAAAAAAAATATTGATTTTATTTTTGTTTTATGATAACTATAATTTCATTAACTTTTACTTAATATACATAGATGTGTAGATCATTCAAGTAGTTAGTTTTTATTTCTTTCTGCACTTAGTTTTTATTTAACAGCTTCAACTTTATTTTTCCTGGTGGAAGAATATTTTCAGGCGTTTTTAATGAAAATGATTTTTGAGTTTGATTTTAATTCACAAGAGCTTGTTTTTCATAGTAAAAAGTAGACTTTGAAAATCACAAATTATATTTGATTTAAACTTCTTTTTATTTTATAATTGTCAAGTTGACATCAATTAATGTTAATTTTATAAATACACTTTATCGATGTGCCCAGAACAATTTGGTTTTCGAAATAGTATTTGGCAAGGATATTAAATATCAAGAGGATAAAATAAATATATGTAGTTAGAAATTATACGACAGAGCTAAAATTTGAATTTAACAAAAAGTTCGCCAGCAAACTTTACTTTGTTGCTACGAAGAATGTGAAGAATTTTAGCGAAGATTTTTTACATTTTCCTTCATCGTAGTGACAAATATCAAGTGGTACATGTCGTAATTGGTAGATTTTTGTGACCCAGCATTAAGAAGTTCAAAAAGTACAATTTTACAAAATAATTTTTGTCTCAATATTGTTAACTTGAAAAATAAAATTGGTTTCTGAACACACAAAAGTTGTATCAGGGCTGTAAGAATTTATCGTTATTAATTTAGAAACATGTTTAGTTACGAATGTGTTCTTATCATCAAGTATCTAGTAAAAAACAGTTGTAGTTTATAACTTTTTATTTTGTTACAAAAATAACATAAGTTTTTCATTGAAAACAATTCTTTAATAACATAACAAAATATCAGCAAAAGCTGATATTTTTGCGGATCTTTTGCTCAGATAAATAATATAAATAATATTTTCCTTTTTACCATTTGTAATGAAATTGAATAATGAATAATAATAAGTATATTATTTACCTTGTATTAATAGTGATTTAGGGAGTATTTATATTTCTACTATAATTATAATATGCAAATGAGATACAATATAAATGCTATTCTGCATAAATAATGTCTAGAAATAAAAACGCAATTCATTTAATGAGTGTCAAAATTTTGTATTAAATTTCTTTCTAATTTTACTCCAAATACATGAAAACATATTTATTGATTGCTTCCTTAATTTAAATTTTCATAAATAATTTATAGCATTTTTATTAAGATTTTCTTCACAATTTTTATTGAAAAAGTTTAATATGGTGTTGAATTTTTAATGAAATTCGATTTCAAATAATAAATATACATCGATAATCCTATTAATTAAAGTATTATTAATATAATAAAAAATTATAAAACGGTTTTATTTTTTATCTCAAAATATCATAATTTGTATTTGCACTTAACTGAGACTTTTGATAAACTTAAGACTGAATTTAAATTTTGAACAGAAAACTGACGGAAGCATTTCGAAATAAAGCAATAATATTTTTCGTAACAAAGTTGTGAACGCCAAATAACATTTATTGAATTGTGACAAAACATAACAATACACTTATTTTTATTTGAATACACATATAATTTTTTTTTGTATTTGTAACATAATACGAAATTATTAAAAACATAATTTTTGTCACTTACTTGATCATAAAACATTTTATATGATTTTTGTTTAACCAACTTATATGCTATTTTATAACATTGGAGGTACAAAAATACAATAATGTATCCTAATGTCCTAATAACTTTAATATGAGTCCTTTTTGTTTTTTATTTTGTAGATTCCAAGTTTACTTTACATTAGCTTGCGTCTTTGTCGTAGGTATTAAACACTTTTTACCGTTTTCTTGGTTGAAATGAGTAATTATAGTGTTTACGTACACATATTGTGTTTAAATTTATATTATTGTGATATTTTTTTAAAATTTGATTTATTGTGTTTTACATGTATCGAATGAATTAGAGATTAATATCCAAGGTAAAATAATATGTTTTTATAATAAATTGTAGTGCTTTGTTTTATTACATATGTAGTGATGTAGAACAGTGAAAACGTTTTTAATAAGTTTTTAAGAAATATATTATATATATGACAAGTCTACAATATATCTATAATTCTATAACAAGGGACCAGTTCCAGTCGATAGAAAAAATACTTATAAAATAATTCAAAAATCTTGATCGATTAAAAAAAGGTTAAATAATATTTAAAAATAATTAAAATTGATTATTTCGTCGCTGTTAAATAAATTTTAATTACCACTTGTAACCATTTTTTTTTTCATTTTGAAAAATTTTATTTTTTTGAAAATATTTTTGGGTCCAGCATAAAGTATGTTTTTGTCTTTCAAGTTTTACTAAAATAATAACATCACAAATCATAAAAATATTTATATGAATAATTTGATTTGAAGAAAAATGTGTAGCTTTTAACTAAAAATGTAAATTCCAATAACTACATTAGAAAATAAGTATATATGTATGCAAATTCTGATTTTAAAATATGTTTAAATCAAAAATAAATATTAGGTGCAGTCAAATAAGATCGCAGCAAATTTCAGGTATTATAGTAATGCCTTTTTAACATTAGTGTTGGCTTTATTTCGGTTTCCCATTGTTGTATAAAAAATCTAAAAAAAATATCCGATAGAGTGCCATTTTAATTTTATTAACCTATTTGTGAAACAAAAGCTTTAAACATTAAAAGTTTTGAAGAAAATAACCCCGAATCAATTGAATTGAAAAAATTAGAAATAAATATAAAATGATTCCTACTTTAATTATAAAAATATTGTGTAGAAAAAAAATTATAAAACTTTTTCTAACTTAATACTTTCTTGTATACATAATTAATTTTTCATGGAAACTTGAAATAACGAGTCTAAATCTAAAATGATAATTTTTCGTAATAGTGTAAATGTATGTTTAATAATATTTGATTCGTTGACTCTCTATATGCTGGACTCAAAAAAAAAGAAGAGATTATACGAAAAACATAACATGGTTGCTTATATATAGTAAAATAAATTTATGATTAACACATACATTGTTCTTTACTTCGTTTCCTTTCACCTTTAAATCGAATTTTTCAAACTAATCTTTTATTATTAAACAATGATTATATACGTGTAATATGTATGTATAGTAGCAATTTACACTATACATATGTATTATTATATGAATAAATTTTATTATTTTTATATCTAAAATTGTCAATATATAGTCGATAGTTATTAAGTATGTATATAATAATTATTTCAATATGCTTGGCTTATTAATTTCGCTTTTTTATTACTAATCAAATATTATATTTTATTTAACATTTCACTTTTTTATAAACTAATTCCCTTAATTTTTTATTTTTCTATTTTCCTCACTTTTCTTTTTTTTTCTCGAATTTTTATTTTTAGGAATCCACTTGCAGAACTTGAAGCAGTATTTAGAAGCTAAAATTATATTAATAAACACTTTTATTTAAAAAATAATAAAGAAATTTCATCATAACACAGATCATCATTAAATTCTAAAAAATATATATAAATATTATTTTAGTTTAATAATTAACGAAATATAAATTATTTATTGTTTGTTCGTCCTGTTCTTTTTATTAGTTTTATTAATTAAATTTTAACATATTTAATATTTTATTTTTTATTAAAGCAAAATGTATACCTAGTTTTAGAGGCTAAAATGTATTATTAACTTTTACTAAAAAATTAATTACTTTTTAAAATATTTCTATACTTCTATAATGTGTAATCCATAAACTTTTCCAAGATTTAGTCCATTATTAATGCGTCGCAAAATTAAAATAAATTTTTTTTTCAATAATATGAAATAATTAATTTCATATTGAAATTTAAAAATAAAGAATTAAATGTTAATATGTTCAGGTTATTTTGTCAATAGTTTTGCCTTTATATAGAAGGTATGGATGGCAACCCTTTCAAAGATATTCCATTAGTTTTATATTTAATCCACAATATTCAGGAACATAACTAATTATATTTAGTTAGCAAAAGCGAACGTATTTTTACAGTGACTTTGAAAATACGAAAAAATGTGATTGAAAAATTTGGATCGTGATAATGAGTAATTAGTCCTTCTTTTTTTTGAGGAGTTGTATTTTGTGATTGAACAAATGAAAAAACAAAAACGGTTTTTTTTATCTAGTTAATTTATGCGATTCCATAATTTTATAAAAAAACATTTTCTTGCATGCAAAACTATAAAAGTGTACAAAATCGAATTTTGTCTTTTGGATGTTATGCAAACGGTTTGGTTTATTGTTAATGATTCTATGTTCTGATAAGTATCCAAACGGTTTGCTTTATCGTTTCTGATTCTATATACTGATAAGTATGTTCGGAAATTTGCTAAAGTAAGTGATATTGCAAATGATTCCTACATCAAATTAATAAGTTAAGACGTTTATTGGAATTTTGGTAATATTCTTTATTTGATCCATAATGTAAATGTTACGTTTTTAATGTATTTACAAATACAATTTTATTATTTTAATATTTGAAACTTTAGTTGCCTTATAATTAAGTAATATATTTAGATATAGGAATAGTAAACTTTTCTTTTGGAAAAGATTTCATAAAGGATTTGCTCTAAAATCCTACTATTTATAGTTATGTATGCGTCAAAATTAAAATATATATTACGAAAATAAAAATATATTCTAAATTAAACTGCAGCACCTTTATATTTCACAATATCTTCTTGTAAGTTACAAATAAAAAAAAAGGAATTTTTTTGCTATAAAAATACAATAAATTTTACACTTACACATTGTATATATACATATATTTTTGTATGAAAGAAATTAAATTATTGAACAAAAAACTAAATTTGTGTAAAAATAATAAATTGAAATAAAAATTGTTTAAATATTGTACAATAAAAACTTTAATTTTCTTTTTCTTAAATAGACTTTATTTCTTGAGCTATAATAAGAAAATATATTTATTGAACATATCCAAATAGGATTATAGTAAATTTACAGAGAGGTCTTAATTTTTCTTCTTGTAACTCAATCGTAATACTGCCACAGAATCGTAATTTTTTGTTCCCATTTGCCATAATAGGAGTTTGTTCAGGATTTTTATTTGTATTTTTTTGTTCCTACTTTGTGAATTTACTAAAACCCTATATGGAAATGGTCTATTTATTTCCATTTTTGGTTCATTATTTTACGTTAAACTAATTGGAGATGAGGCTACAAAATTTTCTTCACATGTTTAATATCTAACATATTAATAAGTTATTCAAACTAATTAACTGGGCTAATTTGTAAAGATTCTCGCAAAGAAAAGAAATAAATAAGTAAGTTCTAGAAAGTTATATTTATAATAATATTCGAAGTGCAGTACGTAATAAAATTCATAATGGTAAAATTAAATATTTTTATAATTATTAGCTTTTAAGTCGTATTACTGGTAAATTTCTGCGACGTTTCAATAAAAAGCTGAAAATTTATACTTTTGGGAAACTTTAAAAAAAAAATTTTTCTAATCTACATAAAAGTTGTATCAACGGACCTTAACAAGTATGTAACTTTTAATGTAATTTCGTTCCCGAAAACGAGGTTTCAATGAAATTTACTTTATAGAAGCTTAAGGGGAAAAAAATTGATCTAGCTAAAATTATAAATGAAAAATAAAATTCACCCTCTTCAAATCTGATCTAGCTGGCGGAAATAGCAACAAAACCTTTGAAAACTGCTATAAACCGCTAAAAATTGTAAATTAAATATAAAACTTCCCCCTTTAAATCTGATCGTCACTCCCCGAAAAATGGTAAAATTTTAAATAAAAAATAGAACACCCCTTTTAATCTGATCGTTACTAACCTGCGAAAATCGCAATAAAATCCACAAAAAAAAAAAACGGCAAAACGGAGTAATTAATCTACAATGTAAATTAATTATAATTTTATAAATAGAAATTGATATCATGAAACCTTAGGATTAATCAACATGTTCCAATATTAGTATCTCTATTATATGATTAGTATTATAATACACATAAAAAACAGTTTTATCTTTATATCATGAGCATGAAATTTAGTTCGCATATTCCTATTATTCATTTGTTTGGTAACGATTACATGCCATTGTATTAAAATATAATGTAGGTACATAAATAATATTTTTAAAGTAGTATTAATACTTTAAGCCAAAATTCATCAATTATGGTACAAGTAATTAAAAATTATTAAAAATTTTAAAATATTCTGCATTTTGTTATTATTTTCTTCCTCCAACATATTGCATTAGCTGCCATTTACATAAATTATATATTTTGCATTATGCATATTATAAATTTATGCATTTTAATCATAATCATGTTACTAAAATTTATTTTACGTAAAAACAGAGAAATCATTATCATCATTCTTTCGTTATCATAATGTGATTAACAACAAATACATAAAAGCATCAAAATACATTTAAGTTAAATGAATAAAATTATGAAATTTTTGTTTCTTCCAAAATTTAATTTTCTAGATTTTAATTTTATTTTTTTTTTTACATTTATTTTTCATTTACATTTTCAATGTCGACACCACAAAATGTTTTGCTAAATTGTTTTTTGTTTCAAAATCAAAATATATATTTAAAAAAAAATACACAAACCACATAACTATTTCGCAAAAAAAAAAAAACATTTATCGCAAAATTTCGCGTATGTGCAATTAGTGTGAGTTCACCCAAAGTTTCGAAATCACGAGCTAAAAAATATTCACAAAAATCACAACAAGTGTCATCATCTTCGGTATCAACAATTGTGTCACCGTCATCTTCAATATCTTCACTTTCACCAGATCATAAAAAGAAACCGTCGCTTTTACCAAAACCAAAAGTGAAAGTTTCTACCCCGAAAATAATACTAGCCCCACAACCACAAAGTCGCATACCGGTGAGTTCAGCAGCGAATAAAAAACGTTCTATTTCAACAACATCAGATGATGGTGCAATAGATTCATTGATCTTGCAATGTGAGCCATCAACAAGTGAGGAATTAAATATTAGTGGTTTCGGAAAAAAAACAAAAATCCCATCTTCGTTGCCCGTATCTAGCTTAACATTTAAAAATAATGAAAAACAAAAAAATGAAATAATTCGACAGAAATTATCATCAACTGACAGCAGTTCACTAATCAAGTAAGTATGAAAAAGAAAATCATAAATTGTGGCGCCAATGAAAGAAAAAATGGATTATAAAATTAATTATAAAAACTAAGCGCATAGCTTTTCAGAGAGATATGAGAAATGGTATCAAAAAATTTATAGTTCTAGATAATATAATAAGAAAATATTTTGAAAATTGTATAATATATGTATAACATGTATAATATATACATATATACTATTATTTTTTATATATAGATTTTTTTTCTTGTTTCTCGGTAGTTATCTTCTATCAATGGTGCTTTTCAGTAACACTTCTTTTTTGGTACAACAAGCACAAAATTAAAGCTTTTTATAGTGTTGTTTTTTTTTTTTATATAACAGAATTTTTTTATAGATTTGATTTATGGTTTTTTTTAAATTTGTTTTTCTTTGTAAACTAAAATAAGCAGGAAAACACGGTTTGTTACTTAGCACTAGTTGAAGCTTTATCCATTGCAGTGTCAATTTTTTTTGAACTTGAAAATAATCATAATCTTTTTAATTCACCTTGAAAGATTTATGTCAGATTTAAAAAAAAAAAAAAGAGACCGATATAAACTCACAACGCTGCAAATGAAGCTTCATAAAATTAATTAAATTAAAATAATTGTAATAAAAAAAATTATTTAATATTAATTCTTTTATTTGTTTTGTTTATTTTTTTTTGTAGTGCCGAAAGACGAGAAGCCTGGCGTTCAGCTAGATTGAAATCGTTAGATCAAGATGCACAAAAATCTGAAAATGTCATAAAAAATATGAATAAAATTGCAGATGATTTGTTAGATGATAACAAAACTGAGGTAAAATTAAATTTTATATAATATTTATGTACGTATTGGAAAATTTGAATGTAAACATTAATTAAATGAATTTATTTTAAAATTTGCAAAAATATTTAAAAATAATAATTTAATATAAAAATAATAATTTAATATAAAAGTCATGAATTTCAAATGATGATAATCACTCTGACCAATGAATTCCTGAACTATTAATGATTATTGAGCAGCCTAAATCACTTCATTTTAGCTTGATTCTGAGATATTTTTCAATCTTAAATTTTTTTAAATTATTAAAAAATTAGATGGACAAAAAGGATGCAATAAACTTGATAAGTTCATATACATACTTAATTATAACTTCTTTATTTAAATTTGAATTCTTTTTCTTGTCACACTTTTTCCAAGCTCGTATTACCATTATGTTATTGATGTTTTTTTAATATATCAAATCAAATAAAGTTTTTGTAAATTTTAAAATAAATTTAATGTAATAATATGTACTACTGCTTTAATTTAACATCTAATATGCATTTTTAAAACTAAATAAAAAATGTATGTATTTATTTTGCTTTTTTAATATTATGTTAATTAATTTACATAATCATTAAATAACAATAACTAATAATAATAAAATTATTTCCAGCTAATTTATCTTGGAACAAATTTTTTATTCTCCATAATAAAAAAAATAATATATATTGATTATATATTAAATATTATATTTAATTTTTTATTTCATTATTTTTTGTTTTTCAATTTGTTTTTGTTCATTTATTATGGGGGAAAAAAAATTAATAAAAATTAATTGTTTCAATAGTTTTTTTTTTACGTAAAAACAAACACAAAATTTCGAAATTTTATTTAAAAATCATGTTGTGGTCAATTAATAAAAAAAAAAAAATATTTAATCTCTAACAGGATAAAATCATTATATGAGTGGAAATTCTATAAATATTTTACCTCGGATTCGTTTTTACTTTTTTTTTGTGTTAATTATTCTATCAAAATCAGATATATGCAGTTACTGTTTTTATTTTAAAATATAGAATTTTATAGTAATACAGAAGATTTAAAATGTACAGGATAGAAAAGACTGGATTTAAAATAATGCGTTGAAATGTAAAATGGTTCCAATAATTTTGAATTTATATTAATTAATTTCTAAATGAAAAATTTGATTCCTTATCATTATTGTTATTTTTTTTAACAGTTCAAGACTTTTGAAAATCTCGATAGAATATTTTAGTTCTGAAAACAGAATTTTAACTATGTAATTATTTTAAAAAATGTAATGTATAGCCAGCCATATATTTTGGGAATATCATTCATCAAATTTTATAGATATTGGGTTTCGTAATTTTAGTTATTTCATTTGAAAAATAAATTGTATATATTGGTTACGATTATTTTAAAAAAAAATAATGTATTAAATCTTTAACCATAATGATTATTACATGTTGAACTGTTTTTAAAAATGTTTATAACTAGACGTTTTTTTAATTATTTATCAACAAATCAATGTAGAAATGCTGTGAAAAGCACACACACAATTAATTTTCATACTTTTTTTTACCAAATTTGTAACGACAGTTATGTTGAAAATACAAGAAATTGGGCGTATTTAGAAAAAGTGACATAGAAAAGCAAATAAAATACAAACTTTTTTCTTAAAGTTGTTCGTTGATAAGGAAAACACCGACTGACCGTCGATTTTTTTTTTTATTTGAATTTTTTAGCAAATTATATTTCCAAAAATAGCTATAAAATCAAGTCCTGGAACAGTTGTTGTAAGGGAAAGAGAAAAAGTTCTTGGCGAAAAAGTTATTAGACGAACGGAAGAAATATCATGTCCAATTACAGGGCAACCACAAATAAGAACCGTAGAATATATAGAGAAAATCATCGAAACTGAGGTTAGACTTTTGAAAATGTGTTTGAGCAAAGAAGTTTGGTTTTACAATCTGTTAAGTTTTTTTTTTCATGAAGCACAATAGTTTTCTAGCGAAACAAAAATGCACATATATTTGCACAATTTTTCAATTTATTTGCACAAAATTTTTCAGTAGATTTTTGAAAAACAAGATTTGAACTTTGGTAGTGTTTTTTTTTTTTTTTTTGGATGTTGTACTATTTTGATGTTTAAAATTCTTTGAGTTTAAAAAAAATTGTTAAAAGAAATAGGCTTTATCAATATGTTAACTGAATTTTTTCTTCGAGAACAAAAGCAATCAAAATGAAATGATTTTTAAAACCATTCTGTTAAAATTTAACAGGTCTACTCCTAAGTCTTAAAAAACTACGTTCTACAGGTTCAATGTTTCAATAATACTTTTTAAATCTAAATCTAATTAATTTTTTTCTCATCATTCATTTTTATTTAAAGATTTTCAGTATGAACTATTTACGCACAATATATGTTTTACAACATAATGTGTAGGTATAGGTACTCATATTATACATTTTTATTATCTTTTCTATTTAAAAAAAAAATACATATATAATGAACTAGAACATAAAATATAAAATAATATATTGACTTAAATATTTCAAATGCATTTGTTTTGAAAATTATGTTACGTTATCTATGATATGAAATGAATTATGTATAAATATGCAGTACCTATATTATATATATTTTTTTTACTTTCTAAATTCAAAAATCATATTTTACATTTAGGGCATATTTTCATTTTGTTTTCTTTGTAAATTTAAACTCTAATTTTCATTTCTTAGAAAAAACAATTACAGTGACATAAGACATAACTATATACATATAAATATTCTTCCTATACGTTATTGAATATATAAATAGACATTTTGTATTATGGAAATCTTGAGAAAAATTGCATTTTTTTACCTTTAAAATTTTTCAATAACTTCGCAACTTAGTATTAATATTTAATTATTTATGTAAATATTTGTGTAAATTAATGGATTTTAATAAGGGCAATTAAATGAATCAAATATCTTTTTTAATTTCTATAATAAAAAAAAATTAATATCTTTTTGAAAATTGATTTTATTCCCATTGATCTGCTATTTGGAAGAAAAAATCTCCCCAAGCCGCAGCAGTCTTTTTTTTTTGTTTTTGTCCATTTTATTCACCAATGCTGTTCTTCTTTTATGTACGTTTATGTTTGGGGAAAAACAATAGAATTTATACTTTCTCGGGGTTGGGGTCATAATCTCGGAAGCAGAATTTCCGAATCCCGGAAATGAAATCCCGGAACCTGTCCCAGAAAAAAACTATAAATTTTTGTTAAATGTTATTTGTTTTTTGCCCTTTTACTACAAAATCTAAAATATCAATTATGAGAAAATTTTCTAAATGGTCAAAAAAAAATTTACAAACTAATTAAAAAATTTTAATTTTTTGTTTTAAAAATTCCAATATTTTATTAGCAATTTAAAATAATAATTTTTTGTCTTCCGGGATTTTTTTATTTTTTTTCCTGGTATTTTGGCTTCCGGGATTTTATCTTCTGGGCAAATGGCTCGCTCCTACTTTCTATTTTTGTACAAAATTGAAAATGAAATATTTATTAAATTCGTGTTTTTGTAATAAAAATATAAAATCTTTATTCTATGGTAAATAAAGACAATTTCTTTGACTTTATTTATAAATTCATAAGCGTAAAAAAAATCTAAAAGATACAAAGCTAAATTATTTTTTTTTGCACCTGAGACGGTGAGGATTTTTTTTTTCTTCTCAAATTTTTCTAAGGACTATACTTTTTTTCTTAAATTATGGATTTTTTTTGCTTGTTTTTTTTTGTATTTTATATCTGTTGTACTTTATCTTCTTTTACTATTTTTTAACAATTTTTCATTAAAACTCTTTATGATTATATGAATCTGTTCATATGAATGAATTAAAGTTAGCATTATAATATAATATAGTTTTTAAATACATCATATAAATATATCATATAATTAATACATCATATAATTTCATAGCAAAATATACTCTAAAAATGTTGCCAAATACCCAGGAGAATATATTTCCAAAAGTTTTCATTTTCTTACAAAAAGATATTGGCATAAACAAAATAGCATTAAAGTATCTAAATTCCTTACTTAAAAACTAAATTATTATATACATACATATGTATGTGTAAGAGGGCAGACTTTGTGCACTATTTATATAATAAATCTATATATTATCTTAATTAGTAGGAAGGTACAATGATTATTGTGTTTATCGTAAGTTTGAATGCAATCGTCAGAATCTTAGCGATATTGGGAAATAATCAAATGAGGCCTTAGAAAACCGACAGAAGAGTTTAGTATGAAGTTGATAACGAGTTAAGAGTCGAAAGTTTATTTTTCATTGTCATAATCATTGTTAGAGGAAATAAACAAAATAAAATTTCATTAAATCATATTCCTTATTGTTTTTTTTTAGCAGCAACGCCTGTTTTAATTAAAACTCTATCGAAAAGCTGAACAAATTTATTATATTATATATTAAATTTGTGTATTTAGAGAATTTAATAAATCTTGATAAATAAATTATATGAAGAAATTAAATACAGTGCAGGTTTTATGTACCACATGGCAAAACAATAAAAAATTATATGCACTGAGGAATTTTAAATATTTTTATTAATCCGTACCTCTATATGTAGTATGTATCTAATAATTTATAAAATATAATGGAACGAACATGAGTAGGAAGGAAGGAATGGAAAAATAGTTTGTTTTGGAAATGATAAAAAAAAAGAAATAACAAAATTGCTTTTTTTTTTCTTTATTATTGTTTTCTTTTATGATAAAAATATGTATAAAAAAAATTGAAAAGGTTATGCTCCGCATGAGGGCTTTTTTTTTTGTCAACATACTGTATTCTATTTTGTAGGCTTTTAGCATAATTAAGCTTATTTTTATATTTAAAGAATGAAAAAAAAAAAAAAAACATATTTTACATTTATATTATTATAATAATGCATGAAAAAAGGGCTTATATTGTTTTATGCTAATTGAGAGCATTAAATTTTTTTATTGTATTTTAATTTTTTTTTTTAAATTGTTATTTATTTTGTTTTAATTCATAATTATCGATAAAATCTAATTTAAATTCTAATATCCTCAATTCTTTTAATGATATATATTTAATATACCTACAATTTAGGTACATAACTTTCGGATATATCCCTTCATTTTTTTTTTAAATTTATAATTTATTTTCAATTACGGAATTTGATAAATTATATGTTTAAAATAATTTTGTTTTCTAATTAATTGTATCTTTCGGCTTTCGGGTTAGCAAATTTTTTTTTGTTCTTAGTTTTGATATTAACAATAGATAAATTTATTATAAATGCTCTCAATTTCATAGAACTATTTCTATTTTATATAAATTTCAATAATTTTCTAAAAGGTTTTTTATTATGTATTTGTAATCACAATTTTTGTACAGATCATTTTATTATATGGTTTGTACTATATTTTTTTCTTTTATTGTGTTCGACAATTTTTGTATATTTATTACTTTTCCTAAAGCAGAATATCATTTGGGTGACAAAAGCTTTTGATTGCACTTTTGAATGCTTTCTTTAATGTGTTTTTTGCCCTTTTTCCGGGAAATTTATGTTGATTTTTTTATATATGTACTTAGAAAATAGTTTAAAACTTGAAAATCGAAATTTATAATAAATGAACAAAACTACACATATTTAGGTGGAAACGTGTCAAGAGAAAATAATTTCATTGGAATTACAAGATCCTGAAAAGGGGCAAATGATGTCGTCGTCAAACTTGTCCACTTCGTCATCTCAAACACCTTGTAATAGTGATGAAGACAATGATGAGAATTATCAACATCAATGTGGAGATGATTCCGCAGCTGCCAGTATTGTCACAATAAGAACAAATCCTGAAAAAATATTTTTAAGAAGTTCATCATCTGATTCGGATGATCATAAAATGAAAATTCAACCCTCAGCAACACAAACAATAATGAGCTCTTTTGGGCGTCCACTTCCCAAAGTTGATGATTTAGATTCGTTTGGAGATGACAATGACAATTCTCATATGAATAAACTTATAACATCTCCAACTGTTACTTTGCAAACCATTGTGGAATGTATTAATCCCATAATATCAGGGGACGGCAGTGCCAATAAAATAGCTGTTGGGCGATCAACAGATGCGGCATACCCTTCTTTTGACGATGGTGTTAATGAAGAACTACTGGAAACTGAAAAATCTTATTCTGATGATAATGAAGATGACACTGATGAAAGTCGCAAACACAATGATGATGATAAGGATTCTGATGACGATAGCGTTAGCGTTAGAGACAAAGAAAGTGATAAGGAAGAAGATGATACTGATGATTCTGAAGACGATGATGACGATTTTATAACTTACACAGTAGCCACACAAGAGCAACAAAGAGAACCAATACTACAGAAGAAAGAGCTACAATCGATCCCGGAAGGTTACGACCAGCCCGATGATAAACCAGAACTTTCTTTGAATGCTAAAATGAAAAATGTTCTAGAAGAGTTGTTGGAAAATGAAAAAGTTAAATTAAATTTGTCTAAAACCACAATTGAAACTGATGACGGAGATAATGAAGATGAAAGCTGTTTTTATTTAGAAAATATCGAAACTTTTGAAAATCCTGGAAACTGGAGAGAAGTCTTGGATAAAAATAATGGTAATAAATCAGAGTTTTTAAGTTTTCAAAGATTAGTTAGTTTGGATAATAATGATCCAAACCGGAATCAAGTAGTAACTACTACAGTAACACGTAAAAGTGGTGATAATTCTAAAGATGATGGTAATTTTGATGAATCTTTTTTCACAATTAAATCAACAAATGCAACCTTTGGTGGTGATGATAATGAAGAAATTTCTTTTGATGATTCCTCATTTGTCGATGGTTGCAGAGTTTATAAAAATCCAAATGTGGAATTGTCACCATTATCGTTTAAACCCACATTAGTATCAGCCACATTGCATGACAGTGTTACACCTGTATCAAAGGAAAAATTATCTGATGAAAATAAAGCACTTAGAGAAAAATTATTATCTGCACTGCATGTAGGTGGAAATAATATAAATAGCGGTAATGGTGGTGGTAATACAAAAAATGGTACAGATAAATTGAAAAGAAAACTATTAGAGCAACAACAAAAATTGAATAAGGATTTTATTGAAATGGAAAAAGAACATTTGTCGAGAGAAAATCGTATAAATGAAAATTTTAAATTAAAATCAGAAGGAGCAGCAGGAAAATCTTCATTACATAAATCGAAAATTCCTATAAAACCAGTTTCAAGTATTAATGATAAAAAATTCGATGAAATACCTAAAGGCTTTTCTGATGACAAAGAAACTAATGATGATTTCGTGTTAGTTGATATAAAAACTTTTTCTGAACCTGAAAAAACACAAAAAAATGTTATATCAGAAGGTGAAAAAGTATTTTATGAGAAATTATGTGCTGCTGATGATATACCAAAAGATGCAGCTGGTTACGACACTTTTGAAATAATTACAACTGTGAAAAATGATGATGATACAATTACAACTACAAACGTTTCAAGAGGAATGTCCAGGAGCAGTGTTAGTGATTCATCTGTTCAAGAAGCCAGTTCTTCTGGTAGTTCTAAAAAGAAAAAACGTAAAGGAAAGGGTAAAAAAAAGTAGATTGTAAAGTAATGACAACATAAACTAATATTACAAGTCTTTTTTAATTTTTCCCGAACAATGCTGAAGTGTGATGTTATACATTATATCTTATTTAATTAGGGAGATGAAATTAAAATTTCTATATATAATTTACATACATTTGTGATGTATAACATTATTTTTAACTTTTAGACATCTGTTTAAAGATAAAAATAAAATTTAGTATTTTCAATTTAGTAATTTGAAATTTGCAGAAAATGTTAAAAAAAAATGTAAAGAACTTTATTATTGTTAAAGCTAACATTCCGATTTGTAATTTTTAAAACGATAATAATTTAATTAAATGTAATAAACATTATACAACGCTAGTATTATAATATTACATCCAATGAAGTAGAAATTATTGAAGGAACTGGTTCATATCTAGAAAGTACAGGCTGACAATAAATAAGCCTGAAAGTATGCTCTGCTAGCGAAAAATTATGATTTCTCGAATATTTTATATATTTTTTATATATTTTTCTTTCGATCGAATACTTTAATATTTTTTATTTTTAAAATAAGATATAAGTATATTAAACAAAATAATCGATTATAATATTTTTTAATTATTTTAATTATAAAAAATAAAAACATGAATGTGCAAATATGTTAACTTCAATTTTTCGTGTCCAAGAAATATATAAGTTAGAAATAATAATAATTTTTATGTCAAAACAATTTAAATTTAAACAATGTTTGTAATTTTATGTTCTATTGATATATTTTATTTTGGAAAAATAGTAATTTGAAAAACTAACAATTAAAAGTTTATATAAAAATTAAAAAATAAGATATTAACTAAATTTAAATTAAAAAAAAATTATAATTATATAAATTTATTTTAATATTAAATTGTAATTAAAAATACAAATAATATAAAATAGAATTAAATACATTTGTAATATTTACTTAAATGTTAACCTGCATTTTTTTTTTTGGTATTAATTTAGTTTTTTAGGCCTAACATTTTAAAGATGAGAATTTATTTTAATTGATATTTTTTGAATAAATTAGGGAAAATAAATGATTAAAAAAAATCATAGAGATTTAATTTAAATTATCAAAATGAATAAAAAAACAAAATAGAGTTCTGTAAATCGTAAATCATATTTTGACCACATGAGTTTTTAAAATATAAATCGACTTTCATATTTTTTTTAGATTTCTACTAATAATAATAATTACACACTCAAAATAATCAAATATTTCCTAATTCATTAAAACACATCACAGATTAATGTTATTTATCTTATCAGCTAAAAAAAGTTTATTCTTTAATCCAAAAATATTTATAAATATTTGAAAAAAAAAAATTATAATAATTCCCTATATGGTAATGTATTAAACAGTAGAAAAATTTTGAATAAAATAAGGTAAGCTAATTTTTTTAATTCTGAAATTATATTATGTTCAATTTTTAACTCCTAATTATAATATTTTATTTTATTAATTTTTAATTAATGAGAATAATTTAAATAACAGAATTACATTTATAATATTTTTAATGGCTCTGATTATTATTAATAATTAGTATTAATATAATAAATAAAAAATATAATATCATTTTGAATTAAATTCTATTTTAGCTGCGAAAAACTTTAATTCAATAAGTTAATAAGAATTTTACTAGATTTTATCGAATTCATAATGTCTCTTCATACATAAAATATTAAATGTTTTATTCATATAAGACAAAGTTTTCTTTTAATGTTACATTTTTTTCATATAAATTTCGAAAATTTATTTTTTCAAAATCTTTAAATTCTTAAAATTATATTCCTATTCGCTGTTAATTAATATTTAACAGATCGGACAGTACAAATAATAATTGTTAATTTTTTTAAATTTATTGCAATTTTAATTGCCAAGCTTAACAAAATGCTCGTTTATTGTTAATGTTACTACAGATTATACATAAAAAATCGAAATCGTATATATTTCTATTTCAAGGTAAATTATATAATTAAAATATAAAAATTAAAAAAAAAAAATAAATTCTTATTGTAGCTTTTTCTTTCTCTCTATCTATGTGTCAATTAAAATCATCAGAATTCATTTCAACAAAAATGGTTTCATCCTGATCAAAATCAAACTAGGAGAAAGTTTTAGTTTTCTTATTGAGAAATATTAATGTAAAATTAATTCATTCTCGATTGAATCTCCTGATGTCAAGAAAGCATCCCAGATCCAGAATTTTTAACAGAATAAAACAACCACATTGGAAAGAAACTAATTTAAAACATCAAAAATTATTTTGAAAAAAATTATCAAGGGAAAAATTGTTCTTATCATCATATTATTTTATATCACAACATTCGAACATTAGAATACTAAGATTAATTTAAAAAAAAAACTAAAATAAAAAGAAAATAAAACATAGAATAAATATTTTTAATGTTTGTTTATTTTCAATTTAGCTTTATTCTTAAAATAAAACAAAAGAACATTTCATTAGAAAACTTACGTTAATAAAATTATGGTAAGTATAAGTATTAATAGTTAATAATTTACATTACAATTTTGTTATATTTTATTAGAAAAGATAATTTTTTTTTAAAAAATCGTACATTGAATAACATAACATAAACATATCATTGCTGTTCAAGGTTTGAATATGTCCTTAAGGCAAAGACAGGATTATTGCCTTGGCGGTGTTTAATATTTGTTTTACATTAACATCTAAAATTTTCAAGTTATTAAATACTTGAGTTCTTTCATCAAATTTGTGCTCCAAAAATCTATGTTTCTAGCTAAAATTTCAAACCTTATTTATTCTTACTACTTAAATCTTAAGAATATTAAGTCCTTAAAAAAAATATCTTCGAACTTAATTTCAAAAATAAGATTTTTATTTTCTACTTCAAAGAATAATGAAGAATGAAATTTATTATTCGAATTAAGTACTACTAGAGAGAATAGATTTCTTAAAAAGAAATAAATAAAAAAATAAATTCATACATTAATTCAAATCATTAATCCAAATAATGTTCATATGGTGCGTACTTTCAAAATTTTGTTTTAAAACCGAATAAATTTTGTGTCCTTAATAAAAAAAAATAAGAAAAAAAAAAGTTCTTATTAAGATGAAATTCTCTTTGGAATATGAAAGAAGAAAAAAAAAAAAAACAAAAATTATTAGCATTAGACCGATGTGGGAAAAAGAGAAAAATTAAATGAAATTCTTACATAGGATAAAAATCATTCAAGCAAACTAATTTTGTAGGATCATTGAATTGTTCAACCATAATATACAAAAATTCATGTTGCCAAAAAAAAAAAAAAAAAAAACAGAATCCTAACGAGGATACGAAAATTATATGAAAGGAAAATAATAACAACAAAAATTAAGTCAATATCTCCAGATGTGTGAATTCTTAAGCCAAATAAGATTTATATTTTTTTCTCATTTTATACATTTTTATTTTTTTACTTCGGGCAATAAATTAAATATTTGTTTTATTTTTTATTATCTCCCGATTTCTCTTAGCAAATACATTTTTGTTTTTTAATATAATTATGTATATACAATGTTATTTCTTTAAGTATATGGATGTTAATAAAACATAAAATTTTATAGGGTTTAACCATCTAACTAACGCATCTGTTATGAAATTTCAGATTCTAAAGGTCGAATTGTAATATACAAAAAGAACACTAGCATATATTAGAGAAAATGTAAACTTATAATTAGATCTATACGCTGCTCCAATGATAACAGGTCTGAAAGCTTTTATATACGACAATAAGAGTTGCGATATAAGCGATCGTTTTAGTATCTTCGATAAGTTAGTGATTTGTGAAATTCCTAAAATTTTTTGCTTTTTCAAACCAAAATATATAAAAAAACTAATAAAAATGAAAGTATCAAATTTCAATCAAAATAAGCGTATAAAATAGATATTATTATCATACATTTAAATCGTAATCGAACAATATACCTGTCCAAAATTAGAAAAAAAAATACGATCAAAATAACAAAACCACTAATATCTTCTTAATTTCTAATCGTCTTTGATTAATTTTTAATTTATGTAATTTTATGCACATAAATTCTTTTCAAACTTACATACACGTATATATTCCTTAAAGAAACAGTGTTTAATTAAAAAAAATAAAATATAAAAAATAAAACGTGACAAAAATAAAGTTATAAGTGTGTTTTTTTTTTTATGAAAATACATTTTGCAGGTGAAAAATACTTAAAATAGAATAAATATCAAAGGAAAGAATATTTTTCATGGTTAAAATTTTAGATAATTTAAAAATCAGGTTAAAAAGGACATAATACATACATATATATAGACATTCTTTTTAAAGAAATTTTAATTAAAATTCAAATTATTTTGATGGAATTTAGAGTGAATTGCGTCTTTAATTTTTTTTTTTTATTGGTTTTATTTTTCCCATTAAGAAGATATACTCGTATGTATATATTATATGTTTTTACACGTAAATTGTATTATATATAATAATTTTATTTTTAAAACTGAAAATTTCTGTTCATAATTTTTTAATGTACCTATAATATTTGATCAAAAATAATAAATAAATTTAAACAAACTTGTTTAAAAATCAATAAAATTATAATACTGAAATGTAATAATTTGATTAAATTGTTTATTATTTTACTTCGCGTCGAAAAAGTTTTCTTCATAAAAACTTCAAACTATGTATATAATTATGTATATATTTTATAACTTTTATTTCTGTCAGTTCTGATTTTTTAATTAGAAATTTTAAACCTAAAACTTTTTCTGCCACAAGCAGTAACATATTGTTTAATATTTTCAAGTTTTGCTGAAACAAATTTTGGATATAGCTTCTGATGACAAAATTATGCATTTAAAAAAAAACAAAAAAAAAAAATATAAAAATTTTACTTTCTAAAAATTCATATGCATTTTGAACTTATTATTTTATTTCTCTTTTTTTTCTTCTCATAATTACTCTATTCAACTGTGCACATATGGTCTTGGGTGTAAAATTTAATTATTAAAATTAAAAAAAAAAAAATTGAACCTTTTAAATATAACAAATAGAATAAATTACTTTGGTTAAATATAGTATGTGCTTTTATGACATTTTATTTTTTGTTTAAAATTTATTTATAATTAAAAAAAAGAAGCAATATTGCAAGGTTATTATGTGCAATAAACTTTTTAAATTAATTATCATATAGTTTATTATGCCATAAAAAAAATATTAAAAAAAAAATTTAAACTTTTACTCGATACAGTTTTTTGATCGCAATATTGAATATTAATAGTGTGATACATCATGGATGTTATACTTTTTCATGTTGTATTTTCGTGAACAAAAACACATTTAAAAATACTGTCAATACGAAAAATATATACATACATATGTAGATTGATAAAGAAATTTAATTCTTTAATTCTTAACATATTTTTTCAATTAAATTCTTATTGACTTCATAATTTTTATTCAACATTTTTTGAATTAAAATATGTCAAAAAAAAATAAAATATTTTTTTGTAAATAATTTATTATTATTAATTAAAATGAAACGTTTTTTATGTATTAAAAATATAGGTGTAGGGTGTAATCACGTAATACTTTAATAATTTACATTGGAAATTATTTTCTGGGTTAATAAAGTTTCCGAACAATTGGAATCTGGATAAATCAGTTTTAATTGTGATTCATTGCAAAGGAAATGAAATTATATTTATTATCTTATATAACAGATATACATATATAAAAAGACACATGTATAAGTATATATACACATTTTTACGAAGGCCCTATAGAAAGTTATTTTATCTGTTTTTTTCTATATCCTTCAACTGTACTTTTTTGAGAGACATACAATTTGGCCCCAGATTTTGCCTTTTAAATATTTTGGAACTCTGAATTTTAAATCATTTTTTATTGAATACAGACTATAACGAAAATCTTAAAATTATTAATTTTATTACATAAATACGATTATAATATACTCAATATCAGAATTTTCCTGTTTTAAAATGAATGCCTAAAAGCATTTCATAGCGAATCTGACAAAAATATTCTTTCTTTTTAATATGAAAATATAATTGGATTTATATTCATTTATCATAAAAAATTAAAAAAACAAAATAAATAAAGAAAAAATCGATGAATATCATAACGAAATATTTTTCATACACTGGCGTTCGAAAATTTAGGGTTAAGAAAATTTAAGTAGATATAAGAGTTTATTAAACATATATTTTAAAATAAAGCGATTTTCACATACGGCAAGAATGATGCACTGTTGCAAAGTAAACGTTTCTCAAGTTAGGTACATATAAATGAGGATCGAAAGAATTAAAATATTAATAATTCATATTGCTTGAGCAGTTTAATAAAAGAACTAACATATATTATTACATCAGATAGTTCGACTTTTAAAAACTCACAGAATTTTGGATAAGACATCGAATATATCTTTTATATCGCAAACAAAAGATCTTCGAATTACAAAAGATTTTCGAATTACATTAAAAAAATAGACTTTTTTTTTTAATAATTTTTTTAAAAATTAATATTTTTTAATAACAAAATAATCTTTAAAAATTAATACTAAATGAGATTTTGATTTATTGGGCCACAACATAAAAGCTAAGAAACATTATATTAGAGAATATTAAAATTCTGATACAAATTAGTAAGATTTAGGATATTAGCAGCAGTAGTTTTGTATTTAAATTTTTTAAATTTTCGCCCACTGGTCTAACTGTATGTCGAATCCGATGATATGAATTGTCGATTTTGTTGAAAACGAATGACAAAAGGCGAAGTCGAGTTCTATGATAAGATCCATAAATGTACGCTTTAAAAATTTTTTTATTATGTAAACTTAAAGTAACTACAATCAAACAAGTTATTTGATAAAAAAAAATATTCAAATAGAAAATAAAAAAAACTAGAAAATAGAATTAGATTAAAACATTAAAATTTAGATATTTCGAATTTTATCTTAAATGTGCAATTAAAAAAATATGTATTTCTTTAAATTCTTTCTTTTTCTATTTAAGTACCCATATATTGTAATATTCTGAACTCAAACATTATACAATATAGAGATTAATGACTATTTTTCTGATGATCCTAAATTTTTGGGCTCAAGTGTACATTTAGTTTTAATATTCAGTTAATAATTCATTTTCATCGTAAAATATGGGAAAATTTATGTACATATGTGTATATATTTTCATATCAAAAGGCAAATTATGTGAAAGTATTTCAAATTTTTCATTTCACTTTTCTTTTTTTTTTTTGTGAGAGGAAAAATATTTGGAGCTTAATCATAAATGTTTTAATGGAAATATCATATAAATTATAAGTAATGTCACCAAGTTAAGCGCAAAACATTATTATAACTTGTGGAATTTTGTACAAATTCTCCGTAATCAAAAAAAAAGAGGAATTTATTATTTCACAACATCAAAAAAATGAATAAAAAAAAGGGAACTTGAAGTTTAATAAACTCTAAAATATTAGTGTAACAACCTTAATACCATATTTTCATTTCAAGAAAATAATTGCAGTTTTGCAATTGCAATTTTAAAATAACTTCACTTTGAATTCCTTGAACTGCAATGGATCAACTTTATTTTATAATTTATGAGATTGTCATGAACTCATAAAGAGATAGTAGCAATAAATATTTTAGACTCTTTCAACCGAATAACCACCGAAGTTGAAGCGTAAAAGTTTTTCCGATTCTATAAATAAAATTAGAAAGATCTGAGTTTTATGTGCACCATTATTGCCTTTGTTTAAATTTTAGTTTTTTTGTGATTTATTTCTCCTATGTTATGTTGGGAAAATATATTTTTCAAAAAAAAAAAAAAGAAGAATTTAAAAAATAAAAGAAAAATAAACATAAATTTTACAATTTCTATACACGGATTAGGTTATTTACACAATATATTTATTTACATTATGTATACAGTGTACCATACTTATGTATGCATATATCGAATTGTAAAGGAGAAGAAACTGACGACGACATAAATAGAAAAAGTTACCTTTAGAGTTCTGCGTGACAAGAAATGTTAAAAAATAATAATATGCTTTCTAAACTCTTGTAGGTATACATTAACATACATTTATTACACATAACTATAGTAGGTGTATGTATATATATAATAAACTAAATATTAAGATATTTTTCTAAAAAATTTCTAAATAAAATAATAATTT
This sequence comes from Hybos culiciformis, assembly GCA_964007475.1. Lineage (NCBI taxonomy): Eukaryota > Metazoa > Arthropoda > Insecta > Diptera > Hybotidae > Hybos > Hybos culiciformis. The sequence goes on along the minus strand of OZ023273.1, from coordinate 27,288,681 downwards.
TTCATTTTGGATGATTTTCGGGGAAAAAAGGTTAACCAAATTTATTTAGAATTATAAATACAAAGTATTTTTCTTTTTTTTGATTAAAGGTCAATTCACACATATCAGTCACGTCAAGTCACCGTCACGTCACCGGCACGTCATTTCAGTAAAAAAAAATATCGTTCCTTGTAATTTAAATGAACTGTCTACACCCATCCGGCGCCGTCACGTCACCGAACCATCAGTCGTCCCACCGTCAACGAGCCGTCAAAATTAAATTACTTTCCGACGATATTTTTTTTTTTGACTGACGGCATTTTTAAAATTTGAAAGCAAAACAAACAAAACAAAGTTTTTATTTTTTATTTTGTATATAAAAAAACGGGACGGAACGGTGACTTGACTGAAGTGTGTAGACACAGGTCAAGATATTGACGGAAACTTGACGGTGACGGAACGGAGACGGAACTTTGACGTGACTGAAATGTGTGAATCAACCTTAATTGTTCAAAAAAAAATCGTTGTCATAGATATGCACGTATTTAACTTTAATGCAAAGCCTTTTAATGATTGAAATTTTCTAATTTTATACTTGATTGAAAATTGTCAAAATTAAATATGAATTATAAGCTTTGTTTTAAAAAAGATATATGTATATCAAAAGTGAGCAACATTTTTTAATTTGTATTCTGAATTTAAATAAAATAAGATTTATGAAATAAACCTGAGAAACCACCCTTTAGCATTATTTGAAAACTGATGGTGTATACTTATTATGTATACATGTAATTAGAATTTATCCAAGTACGTAAGGAAAGGATAGTCGAAGGACGAGTTTGTTGTACATGTATTTAATAATAAAAAAAAAAAATTTATTATTCTATTTTAAAATATGAACTTTTCATTGAGGGAATATATTTTTCTGGGAATGAAAATAATATTGTAAAGATAACATAGAAATAAATTTATTTTAACAAATTTCATTTATGCAAATAATTATTAATTAAAAAAAGCCTGTGGCCCATTAAAAATATTATATTAAATTTAATGAACCGATTGTTGTTATAATATCTTTATTCATAATATCTTTATTCATAAATCATAATTAATTGTAAAATTTCTTCTATGTAAGCTAACTATTAAAATTATCAAAACCACTTGTTGAATTCGCTTTAATTACAGACAGTGTTATTTCAATTTTGTTATTGGACACTATTATATAATTAAAAAAATTAATATTTATGTTCTTTTCGACGAGGCAAAGTTTCTAAAAAAATTATTTGATTATCAGGATTCCAAGGAGCTATAATATGTTTAATTTTTTAATTTTTCATTAGGCCTTCACCGGAAAAGAATTTGAAATTCTCAATTTCAAATTCCTTGTGTAAATTTTATAGTAATGATATTTCTTTATAAAAATAACTTAGATACTCAACATTAGAAATTTTTCAATCCCATAACCTTCTGCGATCATCTAAATAAATTCTTATTCAGTGAACAAATATCCAAATTTTCATCGTGGTGAAATATTAAATTCTCCTAAATCTGATTCCAACAATTCTCATTTTCAGCCCGAATGAAAATCCTTCTCCGATAAAAATGCATTTACTTCCTTTTTATCAATCTCGTATTCTCCTATCAACAAACAACCCCAAAAGACTTATCTCTTCTATTTTTAAATTCTTTAGAGCCTTCTATTGTATAAAATTGACACAAAAGTCTGTACGCAAACGATAAAAATATTATTTCGCTTCGCCTTAAGACAAAAATCTATAACAATATTATATTGTATGTTATGCTTATTTACATAAACAAGATACATTTATTGCATATGCGGTTTACCAACTAAAATAACCCTTCAAGACAGACATATGATAACTTCCATGAAATATTGGAAAATTTCCTTCTTATCAGATTGAAAATCCTCGAATCGTATTTAAAAAAAATTAACGAATCTGAATTGTTCTTGACAGTATAGTATTTATTAATTTATTAAACCCTTCTTATAACCTTCAAAATATAATTCTTTATTATCAAAATATGCGTGACCTTCGTTCTAAAACTTAAAGTTTATGTTTTCTTTTGTGGAATTGTTTATATATCTAGTATAAATATTTTATAGTTAATTAATATAGGTATGTAATATTAAAATTTTTAGGATTTTGATCGTTACAACAATCGTTTGCAATTAAATGTACATATAATGTAAAATGTACAATAATGTACATATAATGTAAAAACTTTGTCTTCATCAGTTATTATATACACTGTCACTTATATAGTAAACTTGTATATAGTATACACGGAGCAATAAGTTCATACCAACTTTTTTAGTACAAAATTAACTGGAGGAGATAGCTCCATTTGATAGTATTGTTTAGATTTTGTTTCAATTTATGCATATTTTTACAAATACTATCAAATGGAACTGAACGACAGCTGTTATTTTTCATACTAATAAAGTAGTATGAACTTATTTCTCTGTGAATAATATATTTCTCTGTGATAATATTAAGATTTTGTTGAAAAGTTAGATCCCCAAATGATAAATAAGGAAAAAAAAAAGTTTTTAAATATTATTTTCGGAATTTTTATTATTCAATAAGAATAATATACATTTAAGTACTTTAATATTAAATTTTTAATGAGAAAAAGGAAAAATTATGTCTACCAAAATCACGTTAGAACTTTTATCTTAAACATTAAGTTTTTGTTTTTTTTTTTATTTTTTTAAATGTAAATTAAAAAAAAAAGAAGAAAATATAAAATTTCTTTATTTAATTTAATAAATTCTTTGATGGAAATTTTATGTTAAAAATAGGATAAATTTTCTTCTTGATTTTGAACTAAAAAAAAAACAAATATTTTCTTTTTATTTTCAAATTCTGAAAAAGATTTTTCCATTAAATTGTTCCTTTTTTTTTTTTTGTATTTAAAAAGGTTTTATTTTGCATTTGAGAAGTTTTCTTATTTTTAAATGCACTTGTTGTGCTGTAAAATGTTTATAAAATTTATACGTTTTAGAAAGAATTAAAGAAAAAAGTTTACAAGACAAAAAAAGATAAATAAATAAAATTTATCTAAAATGACATGGAATTTTTCTTTTTGTTTCAACATATTTTCTATTTTTAAGAACAACACTTTTCAGTTATGTACAAACTTATGAATTTAATAATTTTTTTTTATTTTTTCAAATTTTGTTTTTTTGATAGTAATATGAATTTTTTATTGATACTTTATTTATATAATCTTTTTTTGTAAGAGCTGCACGTTAGCATAATCCATCTTGAACCAGACTCAACCAACAATTCTGACTGTTTGAGCACCTTTTAAAAAGGAAAGCTCAAGATGTTTCTAGCTCAATTAAATTAATCTAGCTTTATCCTATCAAGTTAATCTAATCAATTTAATGTTAATATTGTCATTTGCGTGGTAATTTAATTTTGATAATTATAATTATATAGATAAACTAGCTGTACCCGCACACACGTTGTTGTGGAACACACGTTTTAAGTGAAATTTTTGTTGTCAGATTGATGAACAATTATAAGAGCTAGTTATTTTATAAATTTGGGAAAATATCTAAGAATTAATATTTATCATTTCTACTTATTCAACACTTAAATTGAATGAAATCGAATGATATCCCTCCCTTAAACAGGTTTCCAAACCAAACCAAATTTGTGTTTTTATCCATTTCCTCTTTTTATGAATCAAATTTGAATGAAATCGGAAGAACTTTTGCAGAGGGATTTCTGGGTAGGGTGCCATTCAAATTTAAAATAGCCTATAACGATCCCGAGACAAAGAGACGGTGTAAATTTCGAAACGATCGGTTGAGTTGTTTAGTTTTTAATATTTTGTAGTTATTAGTAATAAAGAAATTGATTTCTATATATTCGAAGAGTGGGCCAAATTTTTTGTTACGAAATTCGTGTGTTTAATGATTATGTACCAAATTTAAATGAAATCGGACAAACTTTTGAAATCCTCCCCTAGGGTAGGAGGTCAATAAATTTTTTGTTACGAAATTTGTGTGTAATTATTTCCTCTTTTTACATGCCAAATTTGAATGAAATCGGACGAACTTTCAAAATCCGCTCCAATGGGAAGTCCCTGGGTAGGAGGTTCCTGGGTAGGAGGGCAGCATTTCAGCAACATATTTTTCCGAACAAGCAGTTTTTAGTCCGATGGTAGGAGTGAGTCTTATGCAGATAGGAATCAAAACTACTTCTTGCTGATGAAAAACAATAAAACATCACGATATTTTTTGAATTTTATAACTCATTTAGATAAAACAGTTTTTAGCGCGATAAAGGAGTAAGTCTTATACAAATAGGAATCAAAATTAGTTTGCACAAATAAAATAAAAATATAAAGAATATAATTTAAGTGAAATAAATTTCAAGTATTCTGAAAAAAAAAAAAAAGAAAGAAAAGAAAATACTTCTTGATGGTGAAAAATAATAAAACATCACCATAACGATATTTTTTAAATTTTATAACTCATTTAGATAAAATTTTACTTTTCATGATGAAAGCTCTTACTGATATTTTCCATTATCACCCTTGGTTTAATAGTCTAAAAAATAATATAAACAGAATTAATGTACATTGTTGAATATATATAAATAGTATACTATATAGTGCTTTATTATTATATCTACATAGATATTAAGAATTTTAATAGTATACATACCCTTATACAGAAATATTTTTATACATTATCATAATATATAAACGTATATATAGTGTAATGTGTGTACAATAATATATAATTATATTTTACGTTTTCCATCGTTTTAAATTTTTCACTAAAAAATAATAACGATAATATTTATGAATGTAATATTTACCTTAAAAAAAAAACAGAAATTTATCTCCTACGCACTTTAAAATTTCCTAATGAAATCGGTCATTATAATTTTTGTTTATTTATTTAAAAGTTTATTATAATGTTTTCATCCGGGGTGATAACAATGTTTAAATTACTTTTTCATATTAATTACTATATTTCATTTATTTCGAATAAAATATTAATGTTCCTACCTACCTATATATATTTTTTTTTATCACAATTCAATATTAAAGTATTGGGGCTGAAGATATAGTAATAAATGAGGTTGTTGCATTATTCTGTGTTTTTTATTACTAAATAAGTTTATCTGAATGTTGTGAACATTAAAGATTTAAAAATAAAATATCTCTACATTCAGAGGAATAATCCTAACTATTTACTTGTTAAGCCATTTGAAAAATTTTAGTTGTAGGTTGATTTTACTCAATGTTGCGTTGTTGATTGTATTACATCAATTTTTTTCTTGATATTATATTACATTCAAAGTTGTATTGTGAGACAATGACATTGTGTGGGATTTAAGTAGAAAATTGAAGTACATAAATTTTTTTTTTTTTTTAATTGTGTCTTAAGATATTTTCATATAAGAATAGTTAATAAAAAATCTGCCTTAAAAAAATATATTGTAATATTTTGCTACACAATATAAAATATATAAATATTTTGAAATATCTGTCTCGTTAGCATGTACGTAAAAACTATGTAGGTTGTAATTTTTTTTTTTAAATTAAATTATCCCAAAATTATTTTTAAAGTATCATGTTTTATTTAAAATGTCTACACAGAAAATGTTCACCTACGACATGAGACCAAATTCTAATTCCTAAATATAGAATTAGACCCACAGGAGATTTGTAAACATGAAACGACATTAGCATAAAAAAACACCTGCATTAATTTGGATTTTATTTTTAATATTTTGCTTGAGAAAGAATACATAATTACTTCTAGGCATATCATATAATACTGAACTTATTATTAAAAATTAATACGTTGAAAAGTGTTTAAAGGAGACTTAAAAGATGGTCCTTAATATTTATTATTGTATGTATTTTGTTTTTGTATTTATGATTGGGGTTTTTGTTGGCAATGTTGATTGTGTAAAGTGTTAGTTTTTGACAGCTAAAAGTTTTGATAATTCATTGGGTTGTAATTTTTGAGCCTCTCCGATTCTTGAAATAAAGTCTTCGATTATGCAAAGTTTCGTATTATTTCTAGTACTTAATTCTTTTTCTATATATGCTGTATTTTCTTTAATTAATCAAGTTTCAAACAAAAATATTATATCAAATTCATTTACAAAATTAAAAAAAATTCCAAATAATTCCTATCTATCCCTTAAAATTGTAGGATGTGGAGTCACCAGAATATAAGGATAAAAATCTGGAAAAAGGTGCTTGGGCTTCAGTAAATTTAATGTAATCAGTGATGAAGTACTTCTTGATGTCATTTTCGGCAAAATACAACTACACGTGTCGTGTACGAGTGAAATTTTCGAGTATCACTGTTATCCAACAACATTTTAAAATTTCTATTCAATTTCACGTTTTCAAGAAATTTATAAACTTTTTTACAGTCTTTATATTTAAAAGGAAAAAAAATGGCAATAATGAAAGGCAACAGTTAAAGTAGTACATTTTCGACATTGATTTTTATCGTGACAACATGCGCACGCAATTGGACTACGTCGACACAAAGTGTAGCATTATTTTCTGAAGTTTAGATTGTTAAAACATTTATCAAAAACTTGCAGTAAAAATTTTATTTCAAGATTCATTATTTTGGTTTATTCTTTTTTCGAATCATTAATGTTCTATAATTCCTCCTTACTGTAGAAAGTTTTTATTTGCTTCTTAATAAGTTTGAAACTTATTGTGGTCACGTTTAACAAACGGTAAACTTTTGTTTTCAAATAAAACATACTCATATATAATATGTATAATCATATATAGTTAATTATAGATATTATGTATATTTTATGTGGATTCAATCTGATATTTTGCGCCAAATTTTCACATTTATGTATGTTTTATGGAAAGAAATTATTGTTAATGGTTTTTTTCTGTGTTAATATCCACTTTTTAATGTATTTCTTAATTTATTCGAAGTACCCACGGAGAGAAATCAGTGTGTTTGAATTTTTCGCAAGCTTATATTTTTTGTTTTTTTTTTTTCACAAAAAGAATACATTTTTCGTAAAAACCACCCAACACTATTTTCAATGGAACAAGTGTAAATTACAATTTCATTAAACATTAATTCAACATAGGCAGTTTTAACAGAAGGTAATAGGAAGGATGAATATGAAAAATCTTATGGAATATTTTATTAAAAAAAAACTCCCCGCACATGTATGTAGAATGTACTTGTACATTATATTACCATGCTGTCAATTTTGTACTCAGCATATTTTTAATTTTTTGAATTTGACATTTTAACTTCTTAGACCCATATTTGGAAATATATTATGTCTAGACTACTATAGAGTATAGAGAGTTAGTTTTTTTTTTGAACATAAAAACTATTGAATATATTTTGTATATCTATAATGTAGTTCTAAAAGAACTTCTTGAACAAAACAAATTTGGTTTCATTAATTTTAATATGTTTGGTGATTTACACGTCTGCAAAAGTGTTAAAGTGTAAATGAAATCCATATAAATGTGGTGTTGATGATTGTAAACTTTATTTGACTCTTTGATTTCCAAAGTAAAAGTTTTTAATTACAAATATAAAAAAAAAAAAATGAAAAAAGTTAAAAGAAAAGTTTTTCATCTTCTACGACTTGAAGTAAAAATTAGTAATGTTTTCATTACATAAAATCTTTATATTTTCTTTTGTATGCAATTCACGAAGAAATTTGAAAAATAGAGTTAATATCCAGCTAGAGAATATACCTAATACTCTGAAGAAAACTAAAGCGGCTCAATAAAACATATAAAACTCACTTTGTATTTTTTGGCTATTTACATCGGCGAACAAAATAAGAAAAGACAGTTATAATTTTATTCTTCAAAAATCGAAATTCATTATATTGTATGTACTTAAATCTGAACACAAACGGGACAAAAATGAAAATTTGAAATAAACTAAACCTTAGACTGTTAGAGTGCTTCATTGGTTATTATTTGATATGAAAGTAGGAAATACATTAGTTTCACATAATGTCGCTTTAAAATTTAACTTTTTAATATGTCAAATGACTATTTTGTATTTTCTATTTCTTTTATAAAAAATTATCTAAAAGCTATTTATTTATTATTTTGTTTTTTTACATAGATTATTATAAATATGTATAACTTTTCTCAAATGCAATGAAATTTTTATTACCATGTCGATTTAAAACTCATTTGTATGAATTTTTATTTGATTATTTCTCAATATAGTTTTTTTGTTTATCCAAAAATATCTTGAATAAAAATATAATTTTTGCTTCATGAAACTTATTTTCAATGTTTTTTTTTATGATATGAAGAATAATATCGTCTATGAAATGTTAGAATTATATTTTATTTGATGTGTGATATTTTTTTTATTATACTTAAAAGTTTATCTGTGGGAATAACTTATTTTATTGGCAATTTAAAATTTGAAATATCTGTTTGAAATCAAGAAAAATATCTAATTGTATTGTCGAAAAATTACGGATTTTCGTCTTGTTTGGAAAACACGGAAGTAACGTTGTGCCAAAAACCGCAATCGGCGCTGGTATCCTAAAGAGAAACTGAAAACTGAAGTTGTGTGACGTTTAAATAATGCAATATTGCAATAATTTCAATTTGAAGCAAAAAATAATCAAAGAAATAAAATTTTATAAGTTTACTGTTTTATTATAATTTATAAATGTTTCTTAGAATGAAAAAAGAACCACCCTAAAATCCCCTTAAGAAAGCTTCAAATAATACTCAAACTACTTAGGCTTAGGCTCAAAGTGAATCAAATAATGTTATATCGTAATGTTCTCATAATGGTGTTTGTTAAAAACCAATAATAATAGAACTTTAAAAAAGACAATCAGAGTCAAAAAATAAAATAATTTTATTTAACGCTCGAATAATATAAATTAATTTCATGGCTAAATACAATAATTAGTATAAGGCTTCATTACTATCTACTAACTAAAACTTGAAGGCTTACAAAACTCGCTAAAATCCTCCAATTAAAATATAAATGATGTGAAAATTTACTTAATATTTAAATATTAATACTTCTTTTTAATAGGTTCATCCAGGCCCGGATTTACATAACTTTGCGCCCTGGGCGGTTTTTCAAAATTTCGCCCTATAAATCATACCAAAAGTTATTTACAATAAATGAAAAAAATACTACTGAAGTTAATGTATAGATATATCTTTATTTTTTAATTTATTAGAATTTTTTGCGTAATTTTATTGTAACAAATTTTTCGAAAATTTTTCAAACCATATTTTGTCTAACATTTTATTTTCTATTGCTAAGATTGTAAAATCATTCAATATTTCATCACATAAGGTTGATCTCAAATAAGTTTATTCTTCTCAGTGTAGAAAAAAACGTTTCTGCTGAACAATGGATGCTGGAGTTGATAAAAATATTCTTAAAATAAGTAATTGAAATGAAAGCGAAATTTCACAGAACGAATTTTGCGCCCTTTTGAAATGTTGCGCCCGTGGCGGTTGCTCCATTTGCCCATGGGTAAATCCGGAACTGGGTTCATCTATAGCTTTGATATCAAGATGCTGTGCTATAAGGTAATTTTTATCTCTTGTATGAGATTGAGAATATAATATAAAATGAATAGGTTTAAAAAAATAAATTATTAATATAAATTAAGGGATATTATTTAAAATATTTAAATTTATTATTTGCTAGATATCATATGTTCAAGTAAGCAATTTGTATTAAAATTAGGAACATATTTTTGATACCTTAGCAATTTTTCTCCTTTTTTTTTCAAAAATATATACAATGTGGGTAGGTAAGGCAGGTTCCTACATCATGAAATTGTAATTTCAAGCAAAAAAAAAAAACGAAATATATTTCAGGTGACTATAAAAGTTATTTTTAAATTTTGTTGAAAAATTAAGAATATCCTTTTTGTATTTTTAATAAGATTTAAAATTTCAATTTCATAAACCTATGCATGTATATGCCAAGTTCATTTTTTGTATCTATTTTATTTAATGTATTTCTCCAAATTGAGGTAACAAAATATCTTCAGCTTGTATAGACATTTTTCTATAAAGTGAGAACTATTTTACTAGAGTTAAAATAAAAAATTTATAGAGCTAATCAAAGTGGATTAAAATAAATGATAATCAAAAACTGTTGCATAACTAGAAATGAATAGTTGGACTATAAAAAAGTAGTCAGTAGTTCAGACATAATTGTATGTACTTAGTTAGTTTGATTATTATAGTTAATTGTATCCTTCAATCGGAATTTAAAAGATTTTTTGTCTTTTTTAGTTCCGAATTTTAGTTTATAATAGTTCTTGAATACTTGAGTACTTGACTAATCAAAAAAAATTGACTAGTTATATGATTAGCTATTTTCTATTATACTTATTGTTTGAGTATTAAATTCATTCTTGGTATTACAACTTCAATATTATGATAAATTAATTTAATAAGATAATAGTATCTTTTTTGGGTTTTGTATTTAAAAAAAGTTTGTGAACATTTGTAAAAGCTTCATAACTGTTATTTATATGAAGAATTGAAAAATTTTTGTCTTGACGTTTAAACTTTTTTTAAATCTTTAGAAGTCAATATCTTTCCGAAGATGTCATACAATTCATTTTGAATAATAATAAATAATACAAAGAACAAAGAAGTAATTTTTTTATTAACATTTTTTCTTTCAATTGATAAACTAACCCTAGTAGACTAACATCAGTTTAGAAGTAGGATAATCGTAATATCATTAGGATATATGCAGTATTAAAAAGGAGTTACAAATACAATAAAATATTAAAACATTTAAAAAACTAAATTTACCATTATGCTTTATGAGCATTATATTAAAGTAACATTAAATTGAATTGATGCCCTATTTTCAATGTGATATTTTTTTGGAACTTGGAACTACTACCCACATAATTATGCTAATCATACTGTATCCATTATAAAAAAATAATATACATAATAAAATAAAATTTAAATATGAATTTTTTACATTTTCTAAAATATCAGATTTTTTTTTTAAATAACGATTGCATATATTTAACCTAAGACCCCATATGGCTAACCTCAAAGACATAATAAATATTTGAAAATATTTTAAATAAAATATTTCAATCCAAAATGTAAATTGTTGTGATAAATATAGCTTAACTTAAAATTTTCTTATCCTTTTGACGGTTTTTTTTTTTTTTTTAAATTGATAAGGGTTCTAAGTTTCTCTCATCATATGTATATGCTTTTTTGAATTAGAAGGCTATCAGATGCTTTACCTTGATTTTCAAATTGATTTGTATAATATTTTTTTTGGCAATGATATAGTTTAACAATTTTTTTTGTTTATTTTTAATTTTATAGTGTAAGTTTTAAGGATTGTGTTTGAGAAAAAAATTAAGATTCAATATTGAAATTGAAAATTAGTAAAAAAAACATTATATAACGAAATGTATAAAGCCTTGTTCGAATTTGGACAAGTAATTTAGTCGAGTGGCGAGTAATTTAGTAATTTAGTAGTCTAAACCAGCGTTTCTTAAACTAGGGGTCGCGACCCCAACTGGGGTCGTTAGATTTTTTCATGGGGTCGAGAGAAATTCCCAATTTAAAACAACTTTCTATATATATATATGTCTGAAATTAACAAACTTGACAAAGTTTTTGAATTAATTTTTCAAGGTTTTAGAATTATATATATATACCTTATATATACCTGAAAATTTTTGGTTGTCAATTAAAAAACAGTATCGTCTGCTAAGAAATGAAACAACGTATTATATTTATATACGTCATTATTAGATTCGATTCCTCGTACTCGATTTTATAAGTACAACTATTTTGCAATATTCTTAATGTTGATTAAAGGCGCCGTGACATATGTCCGCGGGACATTTGTCCGCGATGAAATTTGTATGGAAAACTTCGCAGACAAATGTCATTTTGCAAAATGTCATTTGTCCGCGATTGTAAAATGACATTTGTCCGCCGCGGACAAATGACATTTGTCCGCGATTGAATTTTCTAACTTTATCGGACAAATGTCATTTTGCAAAATGTCATTTGTCCGCGATTGATTTTTCGAATTTTTAGCGGACAAATGTCATTTTGCAAAATGTCATTTGTCCGCGATTGAAATTTTTAATTTTTAGCGGACAAATGTCATTTTGCAAAATGTCATTTGTCCGCGATTGATTTTTCAGTTTTTTTAGTGGACAAATGACATTTTGCAAAATGTCGTTTGTCCGCGATTGATTTTTCAATTTTGGAGATACTGCAGATTACGTGAACCACTCAGAATCGTCTGAAGCTTGGAAAAGGGAAGAGGGGTAGAGTCCCCCCAAATTGTTCATACATTTTGTACATGCAATTTTTTTTTTGCCCGATTTGCCCCTTAAAGAGAGGGGTTGGGGGGCGGCGGGCGGGCGGGTTTAATTTTTATCGCGGACAAATGACATTTTGGAAAATGTCATTTGTCCGCGGCGGACAAAAGACATTTCGAATCGCGGACAAATGTCATTTTTATGCCCGCGATTCAAAAACAAATCGCGGACAAATGTCCCGCGGACAAATGTCCAACCCCCTTGATTAAAATGTGTTTTTTAGATGAAAATTTTACGTTACTTGATATTTTTGCATACGTTTTTTTTAATTTTCAAATTTTTAAACTCAAATTACTCGAAACTATACTTTTCATTATACATTGTTTCATTTCTCAGCAGACGGTATCTATATTTGTCTGAGATGGCAGTTCAAATTGTTTTGCCATTTCCTACCACATATTTGTGATAAAATGCATTTCATGCTTGTTATATATTAAATCAAAATATCGCTCGCTCTCAATTGCGCAATATTGAAAATGTATTGAGACCAGCGCTTTAGGAAATCGAGCCACAATTAACATTACTTGACTCTAAAAAGCAAGCGCACCCATCACATTAAAAAACATTTAAATGTTTTATTAATATCAATCAATTTAAATGTTTTATTTAATTTAAATACTAAATAATATAACTAGAAGAGATTATTAATCTTTATTTTTTATTAATTTTGTTATAACTAGAAAATGTTGTTTATTTTATTTTAATTTTTTATTTATATTTACTACTAGAAAATTTTATTAATTTCTTTAGTACTGAAAATAAAATAGTATTTGTTATTTAAACATTTTTTTTCTTGAGTAACGATTATTTCTCAAAAAAATATAGGTTATGGGTCGCCAAAATACGTCATTTAAAATTTGGGGTCGCAATACAGAAAAGTTTAAGAACCGCTGGTCTAAACAACAACATTTTAGTCGAATAATTTTGTAAATGAATAAACTACTTTACCAAATACTGAATTTAAATTTATGTGACAAACTAATCTTGATTTTCATAATTTCAAAAAATATTAAAATTTAAAATTATTTTCTTAGAAAAAAATTTGTATTTTAAATGTTTTTGAACACAAGATAAACAAAAAATAAAAATAATTACCCTGACTCAAAAAAAAAACCAAAATCATTTAATAGGAAGCATAAAAGAAATCAAATTTCTTAAGTTTAACATTAATTCAATTTCCTTTATAATTTTCATGCACATAAATTTCCATAAAAGATTAGAATGATGACAAAGATAATTTAGTAGTACTTTATATTACTTTAGAAACTTATTTCAAGAAAATGTCATAAATTCTTTATTTCAAAGACCATTTAGAACATTTTTGGTACATATATCTTTTGTATATACGGATATAAATTATTTGTGAAAATTTTTTTTACAATTCAATATAATAAAATTTTGAAATATTTTATTTATTACAATTTTGTGTTTTAAAAAAAAAAATTATCAACTATGGAATGTGGAAAGAAGTATATCATTTATTTCGGACAATGTTATATATTTTTTAGCATAATGTCAGTCGTCAGAAATTTAATTGAAAACGTTCCTCTGATTGAACTCTAAAAAATTATAAAAATTTTTAATTCGATTTTATTAAAATTTAGTTTTATCTGATCAATTATTATTAGTTATCATCAACTTTCATTTTGTTGTTGAACTTCATTGTTATTACCATAGTTATCCATTATCAATCATTATCAGTTATTATTATCATAAAAGTATTGTAATAAGTTATAATAATAAAAAATTTGAAATAAAACAAACATTTTTTGGAAAAATTTTTTGATTCAAATTTGTTACTGTAATCTTTTATATTGAACTATGAACTATAATTTATATTAAAGATTGGCTACTCAATCCTGTAAATAATAATATTGTTTTTCAAAATCCTATTTTTCAAAATACTGTATTTTAAAATCCTGTATTATTAAAAATTCGTTATTATAAAATCCTGTACTTTTAAAATATAAAATCCTGATCGTGTCTCTGGCTCTGCGAGCAAAGTCTTTTTTCGATTGTTCCTGCGGGCTTCAGGTATCAAAACTTCCTTTTTCCACAATGTGGCTACTTGAAATACAGAATTTGGATATCAAAAATACAGGATTTTAAAAAACAAGATTCTGTTACGATCCCTTATTACCTCTAATAAAAAATAAAAATTAAAAAAAAACTTGATACTTAATTAAATTAATTGCTTTTTTATGTTTCAAATAATTTAAATTTGCACATTTTAAACGCATCATAAAGAAAAATTAATTTGTTAAAATATAAAATAAAAATACATAAGGTCTCAGTTTTATAATACTTTCAGTTTTTTTTTTATAAAAAATATGCCTGTTGATTCAAAAGCATAAACAGACCAACAAAAAGAGTTAAAAAATCAAAGAGTATCGTGATACTACGCATACCTACGCTCTATCAATGTTTACAACATTTATATGCTATTGTATGTGTACAAGGTATTATGAAAAAAGTAGGGGTGATATATTTTGAGCTAAACTTTTCTTTTAGCTTTTGAACGGGGAAAAGTTTTATATTAAGAGCTTAATAAAATGTATATTAGAAAATAAGAAAAATATTGTTCTTTTTATTTATGTTTTCTGAGCAAAATTATAAAAGTGTATTTATAGTAGGTACATGTAGAATTTATATGAAACTAAACTGAGACAATTTCTATTTTTGAAATAAGTATCTTTTTGCACCAAAAAAGAATTGCCCTGTTGTTGTTAGAAAATATTTTCATTATAATTCTTTTTTCATTTATGTTTATTTTATTTTAATTTTTCGTACTGAAAAAACATATAAAATCTTACTATTTACATTTGTAAATATGAATATAAGCATTTACAAACATATGTATATAAAAAATAATAATTGTTTGGATTCTGGATGAAATTGCATAATTTCTTATCATCAACATTCTGCATTGAACATTATCCATGACTTTTTATGCATTTTCAAATGTAATAACAAAGAGAAATATTTTTCTTATATAAAAATAAAATAAAGCAACAAAATTAAAAAAAGTCCAGATTTGAAATATAAAAATGGGCAAATTTTAAATATCTTCTTTATCCTTGTACATAAAACATTTTTCCTATTTGTAGATAGTAATGAAACCTGAAACCTTTCAGTAATATCTACAAATAAAAATTTAAATTCTGAGGGCTTACAAGCTTCGCTATAATCCTTCCGATTTTTTCTATTGTATGTGAATTTGTACCATTGTTCAAGTAAATAACTCAGTTCCTAATAGAGTTATTATAAAAAAAATGAGATAATAAAAAGATTATGCAATGATTTTTCTGATATAAAATTATTTCGCGTAAATATGTATTTGTAGTTTATTTATTATCTTTTTTATAGTATTCATTATATATAATTAAATAATTAAAGATAAAATCGACAGCGATTTAAGTATCCATCCATAAATCTTACCGACATTATATTATTTAATTAAAATTTTATAGTTAAATTTTTTAGAATTAAAAAGGAAAATAATTTTTAAATTAATATAAAATAGTATTTAAAATCCTTATTTTAGCTGATTAAATAACTAAATGAATAATTATAATTTTTATCTAATTACGCGTTTATATTTTTAATATAAAATTGATCGTTATTATTTTCCTAAATATAGATAAAAAAAAAAAAAAAATTTCTATGTTTAAAAATTAAAGTGTACTTGTATGGCAAATCCAATTTAAACCCTAATGTTGATTAAGAAATGGTAAATAAAAACAAATGACTAAATTAGAAACTTTTGGAATTTTATTTTTCACTAAACCGACAAAATTAACTTTTTTTTTTGTTTGCTTGATGGCAAACGGAAGCAATAAAAGAGACATTCTAAAAAATTTATCAATTTTGTCCCGTGTGTGGTATTTAAAAACATATTTTGGTATTCTATGGATAAAGTTTTATATTTGAAATAAAAAAATGATATTTTTAGAAAATTAAAATTAAAAAAAAACCGACGAGATTAAAGTAATTTTACATATTGTAAAAAAAGGTTTAAAAACTTTTAAACGTATGTACGTATTTGTATAGTTTAATTAAAAAATTCACTTAAATTCATTTAAAAATAATTCTCATTGTAGAATTTATATGCAATCTGACTTTAAAAAAACCAATGCCTTTTCGACTAAAAATTTATTTGAAGTGTTGTTTTTTTTTTTTTTTAAACAGAATTCAACATATATGCTGGCTCATCAGCCCAACATCCACTTATGAATATTTAGAGAATATAAATTATCAATTACATTTTTTTATTATAATTACGTTTTACGTTGCTATCCCAACTTTTTAATTCTTCACTTTTCCATTTAGCGTTTTTAAAGATAATTGAGTTTTGAATGTTTTAAAATAAATGAGTTATTTTTCTAATTCAATTTTCTGAGCATTCCGTTAAAAAGGAAAATTAATATTTTTTTTTTTGTGTTAAAATTTTGAAAAAGAGAAATTTGTTTCACAATTTTCTGATTAATTATTAATAATGTTTTGTACTTTGTATTTACAAACGTAAAAACGTTATGTGATGTACCTATACTCTAATTTAATGTACTTAAAGTTTAATGTAATAATATTATAATGTACCTTATACATTAAGTTTTTAGAGATTATAACAAATCTTAGTTTATTGAATTCTTTATATTGAAAAAGAAAATAGGTCAATCGAATCTGGATAAACTATATAAATTGTAAGTATGCATTATTGTGTATAGGTATAGTCTAACTATTTTAATTATTTTACACATTCATGCAAAACTGATATTTTTTTCTAGTGAAATTTTTCCACCTATTATTTTACATAAGAGATTTTCAATAAAAATGTTGCCTAGTTAAATAAAACTAAAAAAAAAAAAATACTCCAGCATATAAACTAAATGAAAATTGATGTTCATTGTGTACATAAATTTGAGTGGGAAACCTTAATTGCTTTTGAAAACATTATATAGTAAGATAGATAGAAGAAAAAAATTTCCTTTTTAATTAGAAAAATATTCAGAAATCGAATATTTCAATATTATACGCTTCCCATAATTATTTTCGTATATATCTATAAAAAAAAAAAGACCAAAAGTTAGGGTTTCTCAAGAAGTTTCATATTTTATATTAATTTTTTTTCATCGATCTGATGAACATTTATTCCCTTGTCAACATAATAAAAAAATCCTTTTAATCGACTTGGTTGGTTTTTTTTACACTAGATTCTATTTTTAAATACTGTTTTCTACTTATCTATATCTATTTTTTTTTCTACCTATTTCCAATTTTTGTTTCGTGGTTTCAGTAAACAAATTAAAAACATGTTTCTGTTCGAGTTCCCGCGTTATTTGTACAATATTTGGATTAGTTTGGATGGTTGATCAATAAATCCTGATTTAAACAATCCTCGTAAAATGTAAACGTAGTAATTTTGTTAGTTTCTCTCTGTTTTACTAACCATGTATATGGATACCTACGACTATTTTTACAGACTTTAAGTGATTTATAAGTTTTTCTAACTAATTAAACAATATGAAAATATATCTAATCACTTTTAAAAGAATATGGAATTTCCCTAGTCCATAAAAAAAATATTGGAGAGTTTTTATTCGGTTTTTTTTTTTCTTGGAAAAGAAAAACCGAAAAATATCAGAAATTTATTAATGACCAATTTAATTTGTGGACAAGATAAGTGATTGCTTTTTCATTTTTCTTTTCGCCTTCTCTGCAAAAAAAAAAAAGAAGATTCATTAGATTTTTTTTATTATTTCCTGACAGAAATAATATTTTCCAAATGATTGGATTTAATTATATTTAATCTAATTTGTATAATTAGCACAATGTTGATTTTTGAGAAGTTTGGTGAATGTTCAAATCCGAATTGAAATAAAACTAATTTAATGCGTTGGGGATCGTTATGTTGTATTTAGTGCTATAGAATTTAGATCACTAAATGGAGTATTATATGCGTCAATACACATGCAATCATTTAGATCATGGGTGCACAAGTTTTTTAAGTGACGAGCCAAATTAAAATAAAACTATTTTACTGCGGGCCACAAAGAAAAAAATATTTTTTATTGTTTTTTATATATACATATTAAATTTTACTTTTTTTTAATAATTTTGGAAATATTTGGAACTTATTGTGTTGTAGCCAGTCCGTTATACGAGATCGTAGCTTGCTTTTATTTATATTCATAATTGTGAAGGTTTGTTCACATATATACGTTGAACCAAACAAAAATGCGTAACGTCCCGCCGTATCATATAAATTTCGGTACTTGTCCTTATGCAAACATAGATAGAAATTTTCTTTGTCGCCGTCATTAAATTTTTGTTTAAATATTTCGCAGGATTGCAAGTATGTATATTAATTCCAATTGTAGATGAGGACTAGCTTCATCTGGATTTATTGAAAAAGGATTCGAAAATACTTTAAAATCGAATTTATGTTTTTTAAAATCCTCGAATCATTTCTCAAAAATTTCTATTCATTTTCCAATCTTAATAGCATAAAGTCGACTATATATTTTATTTTTAATAAAACTTTGGCAATTTGGGGAATGAAAAGATTGACCTTTCTTCTTTTCAAAGTAATAAAAAATATGGTATGAGCTGCGGGCCGCAAAATGCATCATGGAGGGCCGAATGCGGCCCGTGGGCCGCACTTTGTTCACACATGATTTAGATGCATCTGCGTAAATAATGAAAAAATTTAAATGCATCAGCGTATATAATGAAAAAATTTAGATGCATCAGCGTAAATAATGAAATCATTTAGATGTTTCGTTTTGAATATTACGTAATACCTAAACAAACATAATATCTCTCACAATATTTCAATACAGCCAAATAAAAAAAAAAAAATGAGAAAAAATGAGAAAAAATGATAAAAAATGAGAAGAAAAAATATTCTCTCTTTGCAACTACCTCTCCCCTACGCATTAAATCAGTATATTGGATATGTAAACAAAATTTGTTATACAACTCGTTCTGTATTTACACAAAAATACATTGACACTTGTCAATTTATATCACTCGACCTTCGTTCTCGTGATATAAGTATTGACTCGTGTCAATGTATTTTTGTGTATACAGAACTCTAAATTAATAACAAATTTAGTTTACATATACAATAATCTACTATTAATAGCTATTTGACAAGAGAATGTTTAGTGGTATTAAAACTTCATGTTGCTAAATTTCCTTGTTCAAAAATAATTTATTCAAATTCAACACCAAAATTTATTTAACGCAACAAAAAAGAAAATATTAGTTTTTTTCTTGGAAAACATTTGGTACTCCCGCTCACTTGAATGTGTAACGTTAAAAAAATTTTGGACATAAAAACTTACCATAATTTATAGAAATTATGAATAATCTCTCATACAGATAACTTGACTAGGATCATTTTAATTTTTTACTATTTCTTTTTTTAATATTATTAAATTTTATAAATAGGTAAAATAAAAATTTATATTTTATTAATGTGTATGACCTCTTTGTTGTTGTTAATTTTTTCAAAAATTCTATTTCTTATATTTAATGAGGCTTATTTCATTCCAAGACCCCTCTATAGCCAATTTTAGTTGATCAAAGGGTCAAATTGTTTGAAATTACTTACATCCAATCCAATTATCAAAAAAAATAAATAAAAAGGTTTTAAATATTAAATAAAAAGCATATGGCTTTATGTTCCATACTTGAAAAAAATGGTTTTAAAAAATAATTACAATATATCTAATTAAAAATAAAAAAATTCCATAGTGTAATATAAAATTACAAAGCAATAAAAAATTACAATGTAATTTTAATTTTCAATAAAATTCAAAATTTTTATTGGTAATTTTATTTAGGTACTACACAAAGTAAATTTATAGTTTAACTTTACAGTTTTAATTTACATGCTTTTAAAACATTGTAATTTCACGGTACAAAAAAGTGAAAATTTTTATTATTCAAAAATAGATTGTTATTGTTAGTTATGAATATTTCATGAATTGTTTGAAATTACTTATTATCGTGGGCAATAAATGACTAACGACTATACATCACTTCAATAATCTTTCAACCTTCTTTATTGTTTGTTACAAATTTTTTTTTACCTATTCCTGGTATTGACTCATTTTCCCAATAATGTACAATAGAAATAAATCATTCAAAGTGTAATTATTTTTCTTTCCTATGAATATTAAAAATTTAGGAAATTTTTAAAGAAAATAATTCGATGATTTAACGGTATTCAAAGGAGTGCTTGATCAATGATGATTAAATTGAAGCCAAATTGGAGATTTACATGTGTTGGTAGTTTAGATCTTTCAAAAAAAAAAATCTAAATTATCACAATATAGTTTATCCGTACCAATAAGTTCACATAAGAATCTGTGTAAATTTTTGATAAATATATATACTAATACCTAAATTGTCGTTTTGAGTGGATGTTTTCGAGGATTAAAACGAAGATTTTTTTCATTGTGTGTGTTTCAGTCATATAACAAGTAAAAAAAATCCTAATTTCAATCTGAACTAAAAAACTAAATTATAATGAAAAAAATTTAAAACAAAAACAGTAAAAAATTAAAAATAATTAAACAAAATTAATACAGAATTTTATTTAATTTTTTTCAAATATAAATTTTCATATTAAGCATTATATTTCATTTAACTTTTTTTTTTAGTCGAACTAAAATCTAGATTTTTAGCTGGACACCAAAAAATATTTCGATAATTTCTGTGAAAATATATCCATAAAAAACAGTTTTTATATTAACATCTAGTGTATCTAGATATATTTACGGCAGGTAAATATATCTAATATTTGAATTCTCTTATTAGCTTTAAAATAAAAAATATTTACGATTTATTTCGTAAATCCTATATTTTTTTTTCTTTATAAGTTTTAATATAAAACGAAATCTGTTCTCATTAAATATTGAACAAGCTGAACAGTCACTCAAAAAAAACTTTCTTTCATTTCATATTTAAATGTAATCAGTTATGAAAAACCCTCAGGAAATATACAAAAAAAAAAATAAATTTCCTAAAACAAAATTATATATTTTCCCTATGTATTTTGACATTTTTTTTCAATAAATCCGCAAGTTGTCACTAAACTCTTTCTTCTTTTAAATTTTTTTTTTGTTTGTTTCTTTTTCGAAGATTTTTAAAGTGAAAAGTATCAAAATACACAGATTTTCTTTTATTCATTGATATTAACGGAAAATATGTCCTTGTCAAGAAACTAATTTAGTGATATTTTAAATTTAAATTTTGAACGTACAATGAATAACTCTTTAAGTTAAAAATTTAAGTGGAAAGAGATTCGGAATTTATATATATTTGTGTATTTTTTTTTATAACTATGGCTTAAATTAAAATGATTGACATATTGGTTTGTCTTATGGCCAGAAATAAGATGTTGGAAAATTAAAATTAAAGGTTATGAATCTCACTAAATAAAAAATGTGTGTTTACGCATATTTTAGGTAGAAAGTTCCTTTTTTCAATATTTAATTTTTAAATATTTTGTAGTAAATTATGATGTACCTGTTTGATATCATTACATATTCATTAATATAATTAATATGTATTCTATATATATGTATTGTATTTTAATAAATTATCTTAACTAATGAATGAATCTGAAAGTTAATATGAATAAATATGCTAATCATTAATATTAATAAATTTATGTAAAAGCAAGCGTACATAAATTAAATGAATTGAAATTTATTCAATTATTATATATATATATATACCATACATATACATACTCCTATTTTATAATAAAACACATCGAATATTAATTATATTATACAGATACATTTTTTTTTTTAACGAATTTATGTAATTTTATATTTAAATATTAATCAAATAAATTTAATACATTGTAGTTATGAGAAAATCTATGTAGGTGTACATTTATTTTTAATATTTTTACTCTGTAGGTATTTGGCAAATAAAAGTGAATTAACCCTTTGGCTTTTATTTAATTTGGAGTAGATATTTTATTGAATTTATTTTTTTAATGAGTAAATTTCAACCCGAAAGCAATTTGAAAGGTAAAAAGTAGGGCAAAAAAAAATATAAAAATGATTTTTTTTTTTTTCAATATTTATGATATTATGTTGAAATTACTAAAATAACATACTTTAAAATATCATATAAAAACATTTCTGTAAAGAAATTATTACAAAATTTCGAATATTGAAAATAAATAAAATCTAAATTAGAGTTATTGAGAATATTGTTACAGGATATTTTATTAGAATTTTTATTTAATTAAAAAGAAATTGGCTAGCGGTTATAATGGCCAAAATCCCAGAAATAAGTTATTATTAGAATTATAATTTAAAAAAAAAATTTTAATTTTGATCTAATTACATATTTTTTATTGTTATACATACATTCAATATGTACTTATAAAAAATAATGAAACAAAAGCAAAAACAACATATTTGCATAGTTAAAAAAATTGTTTTGCTTATTAAAGTCTTCTTGTTATGGCAAAAAAATAAACAACTTTTTTAACCAAAAGTTGTTCAAATAACTTTTTAAATAAAAACAAACTAGAAACTTGAAAATATAAGAAAACTTCAAAAAGATATAAAATTTAGAGATGAAAGAACATAAAATAATTAAGTTTAAGAAACTTTTTTTTTGTTTTAATTAATTAATTCAGCTTTTGGCTCTCGGTTTCTTGATAATTTTATAAAAAACATTGACCCGTAATTTTTCGCGTAATGAATTTTAATTTTCATTATCCATTTTCGTTTTTTTTTTTTATTTATGTTTTATATTAAAAAATAATAATTATTCTGTAAACTTATACACAATAATGTCAATAATATTATATTATAATCTATCTACAATTTTCTCAATTCTCAAAAGCGTTACACTATATTTTTGGCGGAAAAAACATTGTACAATCCTTTCTGTATTTTATAATAATTGAATACATATTTATTATTTTGCATACAATTTTTTTTAAACTTATTTCGGAATTTAGACTAAAGATTTGCATTCCCAACTAAAAACATATTACAATCAAGTCTTTGTCTTTTACTGTGGAAGCTCATTAATCTCATTTTTTAGTTATATATATCGTAATTAAAACTTATTTTTCATACTTTAATCTGCCAAATCATATATGTTATTAAATGAAAAATTATATATTGTTCGTGATTTTAAATTTTAATACTGTTATACAACAAAAGTAGTAAGTTTTCACTTAAAGGACTATGATAATTGTGTATACTTATATGCTAAATTTAACTAGTTTAAATATTAAAAAGTAGAAATTAGGTAGATCGATTAAAGGAACTTGAAAAAATTATTACAGCCTAAGGATTCGAGCTCGGGTCTGAATTTTGATGAAAATTTTTGCATTTGTAATTACATATATTTTTTTTCCATTTAATATTATGTGAAAATGTCCAATGTCCAAAAATAATAAAAGAATATGAGTTACTCATTAATCATTTTGCATTAGTTAAATCTGAACAATCATCATTCTTTGAAACTTTTTGTTTCATAAATCTTTACTGAGTATTTGATATTAGAAAATAGCTGGAAGAATTATTTCAATTTCATTATTATTATACTTTTTTTTTTTTTACAAGACATGAAGGTTAAAAATATCAAAATTTCATACGGTATACCTATACTTAATTTTGTGATTTTGTTGTACATGTTCCATAAAATGGTCATTATTATACATATAAATATCGTTTACATTTATAAGTTTTTTTTATAACATTTTCTTTTGAATCTGACCAAAATAATCTGAATATTAGAATGCAACAAGTGATGCACCAAAAACCTCATGCTTATCCTTAATAAAAATCCACCATTCTGAGCAAAAATATATTTGTGTTAATGATGATAATTGTGAATATTATGAAACGTTTCCCTTCTAAATGGATGTAAAATAACACCAAAAAACCTGTAATTAATTCACATCCTTTTGGATAATTATTACATCTTGCATCGATATTGAAATGAAAATAGATTCAGTTCACTTATGAGATGAAAATTATTCGAGTAAATGAATTAAAAAGGCTTATCATTTAACTCGTATCCGCAAAGAGCAAAAATATCCTTAATTTCTCTGATAACCCAACAGAAAATTAAATATTGTGGCACCATATTATTATATCCAGATGTGTGAAATCTTAAACCATCCATAAGATTTAATATTATTTTGTATTTTAACAATTTTTTTCCCTTCAGGGTATTAATTAAATATTTCTTTTTTATTTTATTACATTTCTTTCAAGTATATAGGTATAATGAAATTTTGATATTTTTAACCTTCATGTCTTGTAAAAAAAAAAGTATAATAATAATGAAATTGAAATAATTCTTCTAGCTATTTTTCGTGGTGGGAAGTTAAATATATATAAAAATGTGAACATCATTTACGGTAAAGCTGTCAGTTTCAGCTGATCACATAATAAAAATTTTTAAATCTCTTTTGTTTTGTTCTTTTCGGTTATTAAGTACCTAAACTTCTTTTGTACAGAGCAAAAATAAACATAGTCCAGGGTTTTTTTTTAATAATTTTTCTCATTATCTGGTAAATAAGTAAAATAATAGTGATCTAAATATCAGCGATTTAAAAGAAGAATTAAAAGAGACTAGGTATAAAAATACATTCTTAATGTACTTTATTATAATGAACTATAATATGAAAATTAATTTAAATGACTTTTACAAAAATATATATTTTTCCATAATTTGAAGTTAGTTGAAGCAATACAATTGAATTTAATGCAATTATACTTACTGTCTGGAAACATAAATTATAATTAGTTCTAAATGTAAAAAAATGGGGAAAATTAGCAATAACATTAATAATATAAACAACAATTATATTCTTATAATAAGAAAATGATGGTTAGATTTTGATAATATATTTATATCGATGACGTATATGTCTATTAACTTCCATAAAAAAATCTATAACAACGTTAGTACCACAAGTTAATAATTTATTCTTCTGTTTTGAGAAGCTAGGTATTTATTTATTCTTAAAGTGTTTCCATCAAATATTGTGAAAATATGCCAAATATTTAACATTTTCTTTTCACAGTAAAATAATTTTGTATCGCATTTCAAGCTTAATCCGATTTTTTTTTAATGGAAATATCAAATAAATTATAAGTAATGTCAACAAGTTAAACATAACACATTATTATGACTTGCGGAATTTCAATATTACTTCTCCATATTCTGATTTAAAGTAATATTAAAATACATATTTTTTTTTTCTGTAAATTAGGTTGTATAAAAATTCCAAGTTAGTTTATATCGTATCTGCACTTGGACCTTAAAACTGACCTTAGAGCGGAACTGACCTGTAAACTGACCTGTGAACAGGCCTTTCTCATACAAAAAAACGGAAAAAAATAACTAACCTTTGCGTAAAAGGCCAGTTTGCAGACAAAAAAAGTTAGTTTGCAGACAAAAAAGGTCAGTTTGCAGACATTATAGTTGCCAACTTTTCTGCTTTTTCCTTGCTTTTTTCTGCCTTTTTTCTATTTTCAAAAGGTTGGCAATACAAATTTAAAAATAAACAAGTAAACAACAAACAGAAATTCAAAATTTTTAAATAATAAAATTTGAATAATTTGGAAATTGGAAATTTTTAAATAACAAAATTTAAAAGTAAAAAAATAAAAAATGAATTCCAGCAAAAAAAAATAAAATGCTGTAAAAAAAATACAAGTGTTTACGGGTTTCGTTAAGGCGACCTTACGAACTGACCTTTGCAGACAAGTGCAGATACGGTATTAGGTCAAAAATGGTTGACTTTAGTAGTGTTGTATTTATTTTCGGCGCCAATTTGCATTAAGCCACATCATATATTTTCAATTTTCATGGAAGGCTTCTTAATTCCAGATTAATTTGTTATCAAATCCTGAATTTTAATAGATTCACTTGGAACGGTAATAGCGTGCTATGGAAATACTTTTAGATATTAACATTATATCACAAAAAATTATTTACAATTACAATACTAGTGCCCTGTTCTTAATAATTCTTAATATTGAACATTATTAAATGAATAATGTTTTATTACTCATAGTTGATCCAGACAATCATTAAGAACAAAGATGCTCAAATAATATCTCGTGAGTTAATTTTGGCTCATATATATTAAAATTTTGCTCCCGAAGTGCTTATTTAAATTGAGATTGTTTTAAAATAATTTGTGGTGAATTAAAAAAAATTTGCCACAATAAGAAGCGAAATAATCGGCATACAGTAACTTGTGCACAAATATTTTTCGGATATTAAATTTTGAAAAAAAAATTTTGAACCGAGTAAATCTTCGGATAAAATTATTTTTAAATTTGTGCTCTTTAAACGAGCACCTGATTAAGAACTTTAATAATGATGCAATATACTGCTATACTAGTACTATATATTTTTATTCTTAAAAATATAATACATTTTTTTGAGAATGTAGAGTTAAGCGATGGTAATTAGTCTGTACAAATACTGCATACATAAAACTACATAGAATAATACTAAGATTACCTGAATTATAACTTTATGTGTCTTACTCATTTTATCCAGTGAAAAAATAAATGTATCTCCAGAAAAGTACTGAGTTTTAACATTAACAATTTTAGCTTTGATTTATTTTCCTAATGTTTTCTTGGGAAATATACATTTTTAATATTTGGAAGAAAAAAAAAAAATTTAAAATAAAATCATAAATTTTAGATTTTCTATACACGGATTTGATTATAATATTATGTATACGAATAGGATTAAGAGGAAGGACATGACTGTATAGAAAACAGAACTTTGCGTGATATGAAATGTTAAGAAAGAAGTACATGTTGAAAAACTGAAAATTGTATGTTGAGGTTTTCTATAGAAAAAAAAATCTTAAAACTTTTTCTTTTTTCAACAAATATTTTCTTTTATAGAATTTAACTAGGTGGAACTATCAAAAAATTGAATTTTCCATTCGAGATATTTCTTATTAAAAAAAAATTTATCCTTTAACTATTTTTATACAAGAATCATGAATTTTTACTTTTGATGCAGCAGTATATTTCCTCATAAAATTAAATTTTATTTTATCTTCTTGTTCAATGAATAATATAATTCAATTTGTTTTAAAATCTTTTTTAGGAATTTTATATTTTTCAAATCAAACAGTTTGTCGATAGTGGCTTTTAATTTTTTTTTTAATTCCGCATAATAATCAAAATTTGATACCATATTAAAAAAATGCTTAAGGATCCGAAAAAAAATTCCTGATATTATTTGTGACTAATTAGTAACTCCAATTATAATATTAATGTTTCTTTGTAAATCTGATTTCCGAAATAATATCAAAAGAAAAGGATAAATTAATTTTTATAAAAATACAAATTACATACATACAAATATATTATGGACTATATATAGAACAAAAAATGTATAATGCCTGTTGCTTTTATTTTTTTTTTTGAAAAAGTAGTTCAGGTGAAAATTATGTTTCGGCTTTCGCGCATAATCAATAAAAGCTCCTGTCGGACAAAGCTTTTTGTTCCAAAACAAAATAATCAATTCTTGTTCAATTTTTCTTATAGTTATGATAAAAATCAAACTAAAATAACCTTTGTACAATGTAATGTACATTTATATGAACTTATATATGTACTAAATTAGTAATCAGAAGATATTTTAAAAGAAGAAAAACTAGTTGGAAAATAACTTTCAAATCCATAAATTTTAAGGATATAGAGAAATAGAAGACATTGGATTGGGAAAGAAAGAAAATGTACATACCTATTTATAATTTTTGGGAACTTTAGTTTTCCTTTTTTTAATATTATTTTCAATACTTATGGCTTTCAACATTATTCCATTATAAACTAATATAGGTTTTTTTCAACTTCAATTTATTAAGCTGTTTCCAACATTAAGTTATTCGACTTAAGTTTTTGAATAAATCCTCAATATTTCTATGTTTAGTGGTTAAAAGATTATTTTATTATATACACTTACTTATTTAAATTAATTCTGATATTTAAATTTTCTAGCAACAAAATAATTTAATTATTTATACAAAAAAGTTTATCGGACATTTGAAGAAATTTATAATTTTTCTTAAGAGAAGTTCGATATTATTACCACATTTTTGAAGAATAATCATATTGTTACAAATAAAACCGTGTGTGCTTGCACGTGTGCACTCAAAAAATTTAGACTTGTTATATTACGAGTTGATATTTGAATAGTTATATTGAGTGAAATTGTAACACAAGATACTTTCAAGTTTTTTTTTATTAATACACTTAATAGTGCATAATCAGACTGAAAAAAACTGATAGGTGAGGCTGTTTTTCAAGCATAGAAAATGGCAGTACATATATACTTTTATTTTATAATTTTTATGACGATAGATATTCGATATAAAAATTTCAGATACTCATTTTGTATAAAAAAAATTTATTTTTCGCTAGAAAAAAGGAAAAATTTTATTATAAGAACTATACAAGTATACATGTATGTTATTTTACATACATATACATATATTTAATAATAAATGCAAGAGCAAATCACATTATGTTAGAAACTAAACCAGTTTTACTTATAATATTTCTGCTATATATTGTAGCTGATTCTGCAACGAGTTTTTTTTAGTGCGTAACGATGCCAATGGTTATGAAATGAAAAATATAGAAAAATAAAAAAAAAGAAATGAAAAACAAAGAAACTTTCGGTCGTTAATAACGTTCTTAATATTATCCTTTTGACTGTTGAAACAAAAAAGTTAAAATCCTAAATTAAAAGTTTTTGCTTTAATATTAATATTATAAATTATTTTTTAAATCTGTTAGACATTTGTAGAATCTAAAAAAAATTGTATAATAATAATATTATGTCGAATATTTATGTACATTATGGATCCGATATATTATCTTAGTTCACCACTTGTTCTGTATTCCATCACTTTTCTTATACAAGGATAAATATTTCATAACTAAATAATTCAAAGCATTTTTGGGGCCAGACGAAGAAAGCCTCATTTTGGAAATTTATTTTGTTTGTAGTTCACATAGAGAATATACGCAATAAGTAATATACTTTTTGCATGTACTACAAATAACATTTAATAATGCTATTTATTAAAATCATTAATAGTTCAGGAAATAAACCCAATTAATATGTTTTAGATAAATTTTCATTAAATATTAATAATGTAAGAATATCAGTAAGTGTCCTTAAAGTTAATAATATGATACTTTGACTAGTATATGTATATTCAATAATTTTTGTCTTATTGATTATTTATTAATTTGAACGTGATATAGACCCACTTTAAAAATAATTCATGGATGTGGTTAATAAAGTTGAGAGTTAGTTTTTTTGATGTTGTATGAAGAAATATTATTGGAATTTTTTTTTTATAATAATGTTTTACTGCAATAAATTTAATGTGATTAAAAATATTTAATTTCCAAAATACTTATAGGTAGTTTGTAAAGAATATTTATTCTTTAAGATCAAAGGTTATTTAATTAATTTCATCACAGCTGGCGGATCTGGATTAATACTAATTAATGATAATTTAGATTATGAGACATATTAAAGACAAACTATATATTTTTTATTGCTTAAATTTTATAGTTATTTTTTGTACTACTAAGTATATTATTAATCATAAATTTGTGCAGAACCTTTAATGCTCGAAATTTGTTTTTAATTTCTTGGAGAGAAAAGTAGAAGATCTATTTCAAAAAAATCATAGATATTACCTCAACTTTGTTGTTTGATTTCTATTTCCTGTAAGCAATTGTAGTGTAATGAATTTACGCTTCGTGACTACAAACCAATATGGAAATAAAAATTTAATACAAATAGATAAAAATCGATATGGAAAAAAGAACCTCAAGTGAAAGTGAAGACACTTGAGAGATTTTTTTTATTTCTTTTTCTGCCAATTTAATTCTTTCATATAAAAAAGATTTTCTTTCTATTATAATCAAGTCAGGTATATCTAATTCATTTAAAAACAAAAAAAAATCGGGTTTTTCCAAAAAGAAAAAAACTCTTCTCTTTTTTGTAGCAGTTGATTTAATAATATTGTTTTCGAGTTGCCTTAAATTTCTGTATAATCTAAGATTAAGAAAGACAGTAATAGTTCGTTTAATAGAAAATATAACATTTCTTGCATTAATAATAATAATTTTATAGATTATCACATTTAATTTTAATGCTTGAATTTTAATTCAAACAAAATGTAATAGTTCATTCAAAAATCAATTAAATGAATTCATCAATTAACATACATAATATAGCTGAAAGTCTGAAAATGAGTTTGCGTAACGAGTTGCTGTAATAAATTTTAACTGACTATATAAAAGTGAACTTTAATCATTAGTTAATGAATTAACACATCAAAAAAGTGCACCTATTTTTATTTTTTCATTATCATGACGAGTATGTTAGTCTTCTATAGAACCTGAAAATAAAGTAAGAAAATTTTATACCTACACAATTTTTTATGAAAATAATGTAGGTATGTTTAGTTATTAAGATTAATACGATGTAAGAATATTTAAATGTAGTTTTGATTTTATTTTTTTATTAAACGCGGTGCAATTTTATTATTATTTTCCTTGATATAATAAATAGGAGTTTACTTTTCGTGAATAACAATAATTTGAAAAAATAAATTTCCTTAACAAAAAAAAATTATATTACGCCCATATTATGTGTAAAATTTATTTATTTTTTCTTTACTTGATTTTAATTTACCAAAATGTACTTTCATATAGTTTATGACCTGATAAATACACCGTTTATAGGTTTAACCCAATTTTTTAATGGAGTCTTGATTTATATAATATTAGCTATGAATGTACATTTTTAGTCATTAACTATTCATATTAACAGTAACATATTGATGCATATTGTTATTTATTACTTTGATTGAGTAAATTTATAGTAGGGATATTTTATTCCATAACTATAAGGACTAGAAATATTTTTTATAATAAATAAAATAATGAACGCCTTTTAGATCGAAAAGTGGTGCTTTTTGTATTTAGCTAAACCGATTTCTCAAAAACAACAAAATTTTTAAATTTTTATGTATTAATAGTTAAAAACAGATTTAATATTCAACATAACTGACGCAAGTGAACATAGTGAAATTACTTGATGCACGTCTTTTGTGAAAATCGACAAATATTCTTTCTGTAGCTTTATTATTAAATTAACAAACATTTTCTATAACATTTTTATTTTTATTATATTGTTATGAAAAACTTAATTTTCAGTAATTGGTCTATTTACATTTACAGTAACATAGTAAGAACAAATGAAATAATTGTAATTGTAAATTAATCGCTCGGAATAATTGTTCGAATGATATTTATTATTTTTCTAAGTTACTATCTTACTAGCTATATATACAGTATTACTATATTAAAGAAAATCATGAAATTGTTCCTATGGGATATCTTCTCTAAGAGATGTAATCAAAACATGCAGAAATTTCATTAAATTTCTTTGAAAAATTTATGAAACCTTTTCTCATGTCGTTCTCAATTTTCGCGTATTGTGGTGTAAAACAAGGAATTGTTCACAGCAGCTGATGATAATAATTTTTTGTTTTGTTTTAAATTTAAAATTGCAGAAAATGTTAAACTAAATTTTAAAATGATTGATGTACATTCTGATTGTTCACTAAACTATATATATTATGTATATTGTACTACCTACAACAAAATACAAAATTATTCACATAATAAATTATTTTTATTTTTTTTTTTTTTCAAGAAAATTTCATTATTTTCCACTTTGGTTGTTTACCAAAAAAAAAAAAAGTTTTTCTTATTGTTATTTTCATGAACTCTTAGGTAACTAAATATTTTACTTTTGAAACAAATTTTCATTTATTAAAGTCAGAAAGTGAAAACAGTATTATATATTTTATGGTCATTTCATTTCCTCATTTTTCATTTCCATTTCAAGAGCAATTTTTTTTGTGGAATTTCGAATTTAAACTGATTTATATAAAATAAATTTTTATTTTTTATCAAATATGTACCTTCACTATAAACAGACTATAAAACAAATTATTATAAAAACGATTTAGTTTTTTTTAATAAGGTATTTGTTAATTTTTATAACATATTTTACTTTTGCTATTATAAAACGTGAAATGTAGAAAAATATTTTCGAAGTGTAAATTATCGAAATTCGCTGATCAATATATTTATATTTATATGGAAAACATAGGCTTAGCAACGGAATTAATTTTAATATTCAAAGTGTTAACAAAACTTTAATGCGATCGAAAACTCAGGATTCCAAAAAATATATGTTTGCTATTTCATCGGTCTGCAATTATCTTGTTATACAATTCGAAAAAAAATTAAAAAGTGAGTTAAGAACGGCTGTGTGAGGCACGTGTACATAAATGTGTTCGACCAAAAAAAAAATATCAAGACGAGACAATCGGCAGGACGGTCATTTCATAAAAAGTTATTTCATTAAAAAGAAATTTTATTATAAATGTTGTAAATAATATTTTTATTTATTTTAAAACCACGCCAATAAACCAAACTTTAATTTTAATTTAAACACGCATGAGACGTGACTAATTTAATTTCCATTTTTCAAATTTATTTTAATAGTTATACGAAAATATAATTTCTGACCAACATTATGAATTTATGTGAAATTAAGAGAGGTCGCCAACCCGACTTTTAAATTTATAATCCATAAAATCCTTAATTCTTAATGTCATTTCTCAAATCACCTTTATTCATATACATATATGTACTTATCTATTTATATTATGTGTTATGTATAATGAATACTTATGAAATAATACACTAGTAGTACAATGTTATTATATATAATAGGTATTCACTATGCAGTTTTCGTGAATAAACATATCGAAGCTCAGAATAATATTGTCGTAAGTTCCAAACCCATTTTCTGAGAAAATTACACACACAAAAACATTTATTGGATAAGTAGTTAACAACAGAAAGCGATTGAAGTTCTGACAGAATTCCATTCAAAACAGCGTTAAAAATTTTAATAGGAACAAGTCAAAGCTTTTTTTTTTGGAAGTTACGACAGTTTTATTCTTAACCTGCGATATGATAATGTACATAAACTGTGAATGTTCACCCAAATTCTGATTGCGCAATTTCATAAAAGTGATTGAAAATACTACTTATTATCCGTCATTAAAAAAGGATTAAATTACATTATATTCAACCTTAAAACAATATTATTGACATGATATGAACAATTATGCTTATTAACCTGTACCTGTGAAAGCAATTTTCATATGAAATTATATTGAATGTTACTTGCATTTAATCAATGTGATAATGTGGGATGTTGAGCTGTGTAATTTATTGTGGAAAAAAATGAAACTTTTAAATATTTTAATATTTACATTTTTTATTATAAAATACATATAGAAAAAATATGAAAATTGTTAAGTTAATTTAAACCAATTTATTGATCTTTTGTAATCAAAACCATAATTAGCACATAATTAAATCAGATAATAGACAAATTTAATATTCTCAATTCATGCATAGACCAACTAGCGCATATAAAGAATTAACTTCGGCATATATGCATAATAACAAATTTAGTGGAGCAAATTGGAATCCTTTCATATAGACAGAGGTTACGAACTGAAGCTAAACGAACTTCAAAATTGATTAGTTAAAAAAGAGAGAGAGAACTTAGTTTTTTACAGTTGATTTATTGAAGGTTGAAACAAGAATGACAAGAATGACTTAAAATTAAATATAACAAACAAAAAAAACATTACTGAACTTTACTTTACTGTACAAATTATTGAAATAAAAAATTGACCAAAAATGCCAATTTGGCAAAATTAACAATGAAAATATAGATAAGAATTGCATGCGAAATTGAAACCAGTGTAAAATGCTTAAGTTTGTGAGAATTACACAAGTTGCAATTTCACATGCAATATTTATTTCGTTCATATGATGAACATAGTCCCAACTAAACAATAAATTCCTGAGGTGCTGGTGATCTGGGTTGGTTCGCTGCTGAAGGTGGTGTATCATCTTGGGCAGCTGATGACCTTTTATAACAGTTGAAACATACAAAGATGAAAATTCCCATCAAACATATCAATGTTGTGTACGAAATTGTGTAATGATGTACATGATGAGGTGATAATTTCACTGATGATTCATCTTCCTTCAACCTTTCAATCTCGTTGTCCAATTTTTGTGATTCATTGTTCCTAGTGATGGGACTAATTGTGGAAACCTTTGTTTCCTGAAATAAAAAAGAATTAGTAAAATTGATATTCGAAAATGAAATAGATTTCGATTTCTCTGAATGAAATGTTGATCTTGAGTGTATCGTCAAAATTTCCGTTTTTATGATGCAATTATTTTGCATATGAAAAATTCCGGCACCATTGAGTGTGACAAATTCTACATTGTTCCCACATAAAGCACTTGCAGTCACTGAATGTTGTACTCCAAATATCCAATTGTTTTCTGCCTTCATATGCGCCCAATATTCTGTTGAATTTAATAATTGTGGGTTGCAGTATTTCGATACATCATTATTGGTTATCAACGCAACCTCACAGGTATGATGCTGTCTATATACTATATGATTGTCATAACACAGATGCACCTTTTCTTCTAACACCACACACTGATTTAGTTGATATTCTGTTAACTTGTAATAACTATCTCTTGCTAGGTTGGTAGCTAAAAATTTAGAAGTTATTTCGAATATATTTAAGTTACCACTAATCAGGAACGGTACTGGTGTTAAATAGAAGAGCTGAAACCCTTCGGTTGCAACTAAGGGTACACCGACCTTGAAAACAATTCCCTTTTTTGTTATTCTTGTTTTGATCGTCATAATTTTGTATATTTTTGTAAGATCTTTTGTTGGTAATATTAACGTCGATGGTATATTGGCCATTATTGTATTCAACTGCTGTTGCATCTGGGTAGGTGTTATTATGTGTGGATTGAGAAACGCATGTGTTGTATCTAAAACCAAATCTATCAATGATTGTTGAAGATTTTCATAATCAGTCATAGTTAGAGCTAAAAACGTCGATAGAGAATTTAATCTTTGCGTAATGAGATGTTAATGCTGCTCTGCCGCTAATGACGAAAAAGTTGCTTCAACATAATTTTGCATTAATTCCAATTGGTTGGTTACTTCTTCATGATTTCTTTTTATGAGATTCGAAGTTGACTCCATTATTGATGTTTGGCTCTTCAACAATTCTACTAGATGGTTTTCATCTTCTTGAACTGTTTCAAATTGATCTTCGATGTATTCAGCATGATCAGCGTCCAACACCCCAAACAATTTATTAGCCACATATCCCACACCATCAAACAGAGATCTTTTCATTTTTGACACTCTGTTATGGAAAATAAATTCATTTTTTTGGTTGATTAGAGACATTCTTTGGTTAAGTTCATTTGATATTCCACTACACAATTCTCTTGATATGCCCTTACATTCATTCATCGATATCCCAGTACACGTTTTGCCACATAACTCTGTTATATTCAAAATACATGTTTGGAAGTTCCTGGTTTGTTGCCAATACGATGTAAGATTAATGTGTATGAATATATTCCATTCACTGGTAACGGTTTGGATTGTTCCCAAACTTTCAAAGAACATGCCAGGTGGATTCTCGAACTTCGTCACATTAACTGATGATACGTTGATATCAGCCTTCAGTGAGGTTGGTACCATCAGCACCAATAGTCCTACAAAAAGAGTACTTAGTCCATTCTTCAATTTGGTTGCATCTTTTCTCGACGTCTTCTTGGATTTCGTGCCCATACCATCTTCATTAGATTGCCTTTCGTCAGATGTCTTATCTTCGCTTTCGGAATCATTGTGGTATTCAATTGGCAAGGGACATATTTTTGTGATGTTGCGTTGTATATGACCATTTTTTGCCTTTAACGTAACAACTCTAACTCTCCCATCAGGTCCTGGATGAGTCTGTGTTATTCTGGCTAAAGGCCACTGCGCTGGAGGCATATTTTCATTTTTCACCAATACAAGTTCACCGACTTTTACGTTTGGTTTTTCAATTTTCCACTTCGGTCTATTTTGCAATTGACTCAGATACTCATTTGACCACTTCTGCCAAAATTGTTGTTGCAGACGTTGAACTAACTTCCATTTCTTAACATAACTTCCCTCTTCGTCTTCATTCTTTGAAGGAAATGACAATGGAGTTGTTCCCATTAGAAAATGTCCTGGTGTTAAAATATCTCTATCGTTGATGTCGTCACTTAATGCACACATTGGTCGAGAATTCAAGCACGCCTCGATTTGAACTAAAACTGTGTTTAGTTCTTCGAAGGTCATATTCGTTGTATGAAGAATTCGTTTAAGATGATATTTGACACTTTTCACTCCTGCTTCCCATATTCCACCAAAATGAGGCGAAGCAGGAGGAATAAAATGCCATTTTAGACCATATTGCTGAAAGTGTTGCAACATGTTGTTTTTATAAGCTTGGTTAAACTCTTTCACGCTCTTTTCTAATATCTTATTAGCTAGACCAAAGTTGGTGGCATTATCACTCCAGATATCTGATGGGATGCCTCTGCGGCCAGAAAAACGTTTGAAAGTATTTAAAAACCCTTCAGCACTGAGATCAGATGCAACTTCGAGATGTATAGCCTTTGTCACCAAACAAACAAATACTGATATGTACCCTTTGAAGGTCTTCGTCCCTCGTCCTTTAGCCATTCGCAAATTTATTGGTCCAGCGTAGTCGACACCAACCTTACTAAAAGGACGACTTATATTTGTTCTGCATTCTGGTAAATTACCCATCAATTGCTGGTTTGCTTGACATTTGTGCCTAAAACAAATAACACATTTTTGTAGTTCAAATTTTACTGTCATTTTACCTTTGAGAATCCAGTATTGCTGTCTAATCATTGAAAGTGTAAGCGCCGTTCCACCATGAAGAGTCAGCTTATGATAGTACTGTATTATCATTTTGGTCAATAGGGAATTATTTGATATGATTATTGGATGTTTTTGACTGAAATCTAAGTTGGAATTATCTAATCTGCCTCCTACACGGAGAAGTTGGTTGTTGTCAAGAAATGGATTTAGGCTAAGTATTCTACTGCTTCTTGGAAGTGGCTTGGAATGTTGCAGACAGGTTATTTCATCATAAAATTCGTTAAGTTGAACCATTTTCACTATGACACATCTTGCATTTTCCAATTCTTCGGTTGTAACTTCACTGCTTACGTTTGTCTTTTTCTTGCAAAAATAAAAAAATTTATAAATAAAAACAATAGCTTTAAATAATTTTTGAATTGAAGAAAATTTTGATAATAGAGTTTCTATAAAAATATTTTCAATTTTAGTGGAAAAAACCTGTGTTTCTTCACTGTCTTCTGACAATATTATTTCGCTGCTTCTCCAAGCAGCCGTACTTTGCGATAGCCAATGAGGACCTTGCCACCAAAGCTCATTACTAAGAAAGTTGTTAATTTTTGAACCCCTTGATCCCACGTCGGCTGGGTTCTCTTCAGATGAAACATATTTCCATTGTTCAATGCTGGAATGTTGTAATATTATAGCTTTTCTATTTTCTATAAACACAGGATAACGTTTTGATGTTGACTGGATCCAAGATAGTACAACCATAGAATCTGTCCAATAACCTGTGTCGTGTAACTGAATTTTTAAAGCATTTTTGACTCGTGCCATTAGCTTTGCTAGAAGTACTGCACCACACAATTCTAGTTTCGGGATTGACAATTTTGTTCGTAATGGAGCTACCCGTGTCTTTGAAGTGAGCAATAATACTTTGGTTGCATTATTTTTCATTATTCGCACGTACACCGCCGCTGCGTATGCCTTTTGTGACGAATCTGCGAACCCATGAAGCTCTATTTTTTCACCTGTTGACCACCCAATCCATCTTGGAATAATTAGCTGTTGCAAGTCGCTTCTTAGATTATTCCATTTTTTCAAAATATTATGCGGTAAATATTCATCCCATCCAATCTTTGAAATCCATATTTCTTGGAAAAGGAGTTTAATATTAAGAATTATTGGAGCTATCCATCCAACAGGGTCAAATATTTTAGAAGCCTCTGATAAAAATTCCCGTTTTGTGGGATTATCTCTGTTAGATATGCTTAATTTATACATGAAAAAATCGTTTGTTGGACTCCAATAGATTCCCAATGTTTTGTGAATTTCATCTTTGCTGAGTGAAATCAATTTTGTACAATCTTCTTCAATAGTTTGTAATACAGCCGGCTCATTGCTAATCCATTTTCTTAACTGGAATCCACCCGTTTTCAATAATTCGTCAAGCTGCAACTGACCTTCTTGAGTTTCTTCAATCGTATCGAAACCTGTGATGCAATCATCCACATAAAAATCATTCAACACAATTTCAGCTGCCTTTGGATATTTGGCTCTACCATCACATGCCAGCTGACGTAATGTTTTGATCGCCAAGTAGGGAGCTGTTTTCATACCATAAGTGACAGTGGTCAGTTGAAATTCCTTTATTGGATCATGAACATTTTCTCTCCACAAGATGCGTTGGTAATTCAGTTGCTCTTCACAAACCATAATTTGCC
Organism: Hybos culiciformis; assembly: GCA_964007475.1. NCBI lineage: Eukaryota > Metazoa > Arthropoda > Insecta > Diptera > Hybotidae > Hybos > Hybos culiciformis. The sequence goes on along the minus strand of OZ023273.1, from coordinate 27,249,668 downwards.
TGTACATCTTACAAACATCGGCACACAGACTTATTCGATATCTTCTCCAGCGAATTAAAATGTCGAGTAGATCATCTTGCAGTATGGGCCCATTAATCATTTTATCGTTGAGACTTACACCACTATCAGACTTGGATGACGCATCGAATACCACTCTTAACTTTGTTGTTGTCTTATCCTTCCTAACAACAGCATGATGTGGCAAATAAAAATGCTCTTCATTTTTTTTCAATAACGGTGCTTCCTTCATGTGACCAAGCTCATGATATTCCCTCATGAAATCAATATAATTTTGTTTTAATTCAGCATCCTTTTCAAATTTTCTTTCCATGCTAAAAAGTCTAGCCATGGCCCTTGATTTTGATTTGCCTAAAATTAAAAAATTTTCTATTTTAAATGGGATTTTTACTATGTACCTGCCTTCTGCAGTCCTTTTTGTATTCGCTTCATAATGTTGTTCACACATTGTCGTTTCATCATTTACCGGATTACCAATCTCAAAATTTTCTGTTTCCCAAAATCTTTCTAAACTGTCTTCAATTTCAGTCATTGAACATAAGCATTCTACACGGTCTGATGTTTTTTCATTAATGCATCCTGATAAAATCCAACCTAATTCAGTGTGCTGAGCTGTTATTAAATTTGATTTTTCCTTGATGACACCACTGAGCAATATCTGAGCAATTACTTCTGCACCTAGAAGAATATCAATCTGACCAGGCTCTAAAAAGTTGGGATCTGCTAATGTGATGCCTTTGATCTGCTGAAGAGAAACTTCTAATTGCTTTGGAAGGTTTAGATTAGTAATTTTTGGTATTATCAATGTAGTAGTATTTATTTTAAATTTTGGTTGGCCTAACTTGAATTTCCACTTGATATTTCGAGAGTTGTGTTTTATTATTACCGATACCGCCGCTTAAGTTTGTGAGAATTACACAAGTTGCAATTTCACATGCAATATTTATTTTGTTCATATGATGAACACGAACCATTAACCAAATTAAAAAAAAAATTCGAATCAAATTTTTTTTTAATTAATTTCAAATACATGTTCGTCATCGTCAGCTTATTCGATAAAATAATGAATTTGTGAAAGTTAACAAATTCAGGAGGTGGCACAAATTAACTGGAACGTAATGTCAAATGAAACCCATTTGAATGTAGATGATAATTTAAGCACTTTCGATTTTGAAGTACACAAATTTAGTTTACCTATGTTCATTTCACTTAATATTTATTATTACTGTACGAATTTTTTTTTTTTTTGAGAATCTTATCAAATAATTTGTATATTGATATAATTTTATTATATGTACAAATATACGAAAAAATGTACAGCTGATAAAGGTACGTAACATCGATGAATACTATCAAGCTTTTTTTAGTACATACACAACATAGGCCGTATTTTTAGTTTACTGAACTGATTCAAATTTATTTTCAATACAAAATGTTTGTTACGTGTTCGTCTTTAATATCTTTATTTTTGGAAAATTGCGAGCAAGAGCATTTATTTTTTTTAAAAGGAAATCATTATCCTTTTGGGTTTATAATGGTTTTCACCGCGACAATAGGTTTATTTATTTAGTTTATTATATAAAATGTTTATATTTTACATTTATATAAAAAAAAGAATATTGGTAACACATATTTTTGATGCTTTTGAAATATTAAAATTGAAAATATATGATATTAACATCAAAGTTGAGTTTCGAATTTTAAATAGCGAAAATAAATAAAATAAATTTGTGAAACTATCAAAAAATAAAACAATCAATAGAATATTTTTTCTATTATTAAAGTATCGCCTAGTACAGAAATATTTAAAACTAGAACGATGTAATGACACAATTAAATATACATCAGTTATCATAATGCTAGAATATTCTTTGCTAAATATTTTTTAAATCACATATTTTCATTACTTGATGTTGATGTCAAATTTTGTGTTGAGGCGTGCGCTTAAAAAATAAAACGACGGAACTTCGCATACTAGACAGTCTTACGTATAAAATGAATTATGATTGCTTCAACTGAATGCTTTATTTTATAAAAGTAAATTTAATTTAGGACTATTCTGAAATTTAAAGCTTATTTTTACGTACTATCATAACTTTTTGTTTAAATCAACAATGATGTATTTTCATGGGTAATCTTGGAACTTTAATGTTGTAACATTATTTTCCTTTGTCATTGTTTATGATTTCTCATTTTTTATGATTTCTCATTGTTTATGAATTTAATGTTCTGGTTGTTTTTATTTTTTTTAAAGAAATAATTGTAAGCAACACAAACAATTAATTTGAAAACTTTTTATTTTTAATTTTGGATTTTTAATTCAATAATTATATTCTTTCATATAACAACTCTATTTGACATATTCATTCATAATATTCTTATTTTATTTAATGTACTCCACAATACTGTAAGAGGTATTATGATGTATGTATACTTATATATTTTTTTAAGATTTTCGTTTGATATTATTTACATTTGCTTACAAAAATGTATGACATACACAAGTATATACATTTTAAACAAGTAATATTATATTATGTTGTATGATTTTAAAAAAAATTAAATGAAATCAATTTAAATGTTTTCTGAACTTATTTAAAAATTATTCAATACTTTAAGAAGTCAATATAAGAATAAGAATTGAATAATAGAGAATTATGGTAAATGAACCAAATATGTTAGGAATTTTCATATTTCTTTCGTAACATATTTTATTCTTCTTTTTTTTTGGTATTTCAATTATTCGCATGACGAAATTTTGTTAGATAATAGAATAAAAAAATGAATAGAATTGTATTTTGAACAAAGGCAAAACATTTTCTAATACGGAGAAATGAAAATATGATATTTTAAACTCAGACCATTAGTATCGAAGATATTTTTTTTCAGCTGCCTTCTTTAAGTATACTATACAAAGTACATAATATTGTATTGCTTAAATAAGCCACTTAGATCTTTCATTAAGATATTTTCTTCAGAATTTCTAATATGTATATCCAACAATAATGCGATTCTTGGTGCAAGAATTCATAAAAGTGACTGTCATTCAAATCATATAAATTTTAAAGCTAAATATTTAACATTGCTACGTATTACCAAAACAGACGACTAAAATTTATGTGGATCAATGTGTTTGTTTTTGAGTAACTTTGTCGTATACGAGATAATGTATAACTTTTGGAGAAAAAAAAATTAATAAGTTCGTCTAGAATTGGAGTACTAGTTCCTAAGTAAATATAAGCACATACTTTTTATAAGAGAAGGAGAGTCAATAAAATATATACTTGAAGTGTTAAGACTAAGCAACTGCCTTTTATTAAATATATCAAACTTAGAAAATATTTTTGTATGGAAGCAATAAAATAAAATTAAAATAATTTGTCATGTGTTTAGAATATTCGGAATATGTAATTCGAAAGCTATTACGAGTACGAATAAACTAATAATAACTAAAAAAGAATTATATAGAACAGTACTCCAAAAATAATGTATAAAGCCCACGAATTAGTTTCATATATTTATTTAATTATTTTAAAATTAAATTGCATACATAACATCAAACCTTTTATATTTAATTTAAAATTTTTTATTGACATTATTCTTTCAGAAAGAATATATGAATAATATTGGTTAAGACAAAATAAAGAATTTAATTACAAAGTTACTTTGAAATAAATTTGAAATAATCCCTTAACAAATTCATTTTAATAAAACAATCAAAATAAATCCTTACATCCATTCTTTAGGTCAATGATTCCTTAAGGATAATTTGTATAAATATTTACAAGAAAAATAAAAAAAATAAAATAACCCCATACATGTATTTATAATGTATGTACATAGTCTTTATAGCTACAACAAATAATATTATGGATGTTGTTAAGCATTTGAATTAAATTTTCTTGACCTTGCTATGATGTAAATTAATTTTTTTGTTCCAAAGAATATAATATATATTATCTTACATACGTCACATATTATATTTTAAATATTTACAATTCTACTTATTAAGTTCTTATGTCAAGTATAATGTTTTGTTTATTATGGTTATAGCTCAATTACAACAAAAAACAAGAAATAAATTGAAATTAGAGATGAACAACAAACTTTTGTTACAATTTTTGGAATTCAATATAATTGAAAGAAATGCTCCGGCTATATAATAATAAGCTATAGGCACAATGTTGTTTCTATTTTACTAAAATGTAGTTTTGAAAATATTGACACATACTAGAATACTAGATGAATACCCGTGCTAGTAAATTTATTATTTTCTTAATTGAACAAAAAAAAGTTCTGTTTCGTGAAAAAAGGTAAGACTTTAAAAGAAGATTTCACTTTTGAAATAATAAGTTTTTGAACAAAATCAGTACTATTTTTTATAACGCACCGAAATATGGTTTATGATAAAAATGAAAATATTATATTATTACATTTTGTTATGAATCTTATAATTTCCCTTGTGAAATATTTACATAGTCTGATGAATCATGAATGTAGAGGAGCTGTATAAAAGCAATGAAAAAGAAACAAAAAAAAATTATAATTTTAACATAATAAAATATTCTATAATTCATGCCAAAAAAGGGGATAAATTAATAAAAATAAAAAAAAATTTCAACAATTTTAAAAAAGTCAATTTTTTTTATCAATCCAACAGTTTATCCCTTTTTTATTTCTCGTAGGTTTTATGAAATCGATGATGAACCACATTGTAACGATTAGCTTAAACCATAGATTAAGAATACAGAACAATCTTTCTGTATTCTTAATCTATGCTTAAACATATCTCTCCTTTTGGACCATCCTTCGATAACAAATTTAATGATATCTTTTTTGTTTTTTGGCTTTTTGTAACTTTTTTCTTTAAAAATATCCATAAGTTTTCTAAAAAATTTAAACAGGGTATCTACATGTCCTAAAAATCTAGAAGTTAGAACCAAATAGCTCGCCTTTAAGAAATCACCAAAAAAAAATTAAAATTGCTTATTGCCCCACATCTGAAAAAACCCCCTAATTTTTTTTGCCTAGTTTCTAATAAACCATCAAAAATATATTGCAGAAAAATGTTTGGCAAAATCTTATTTTTAGAGTCTCTTTAGAACTAAATTTGGATAAGGCTCTCGTTTATCTACGAAGATTGGATTTAATTATTAAAATCATTCATCATACATTTATAAGGGAGGTAGAACATTCAGGTTAACAGCGTCTTTATCCACCTATAATGTCTCAAACAACTTAGTAATGATTCCCAAATTTCTAATAAATTTTTATTATTTCTTAACATTATTTTATCACACTATATAATATCAGCTTATAATTTAAAAATTTTAAATTATTTCCTTTTTTCAAAATAATAGGGACTAATGGGAAATATAGAACTTTTTTAGAATGGATTTATGTAATTTTTGATTTTTCAAATTAAAAATTGAGATTTAAAGCAAAAATAAGAGACATGATTGCATGTTTTGGAATAGAATATTGTTAAACTTTTTGATAAGCTGTAGACATCTCTTTTATTATATAGTTACAACTTACATCATACAACTGTGAAAACATAAAATTTTATGTTTAGAAATTATCTGACCTGTATATTGTTATTCAAATTTTGGTTATCTTTTATTATTTCAGTTTTACTTGATGAAAGATACTTTATTACACTGATAAAAGAACTAGAGTAGCAACAAATTGTTCATTTCATTATACTCGCTATTTAACTAGTGTGCATGACTTTATTGTAGTAACATGACTTACAAACAATTTTTTTTTATGGAATACACCTTTCGATATCCAGTCTTCTAAATATGCGATTCCAGTCCAGATTCATTGCACATGTGTTGTGCATATTTAACACCTTTTTTGAAATTTATTTTTCCTTTTAAAAAATAAAATGAAAACTATATTTTGATAAAAGAACTTAAAATAAATATAACAGAAATTGGAAATTAAAAGTGATGATTTTTTTTCACACTAACTGTTAAGAGCCCTCAATGTGAAAAATTGCAAAAAATTGGTCTTAGTTTGGCTTTGATTGTAGGGTTATTACAATCTATACTAAAGTGATAGGTGAGGTGGATTTTTTAAATTTTGAGTTTTTTGGCCCAAATGAGCCTTTAAAAAACTTGAACATATTTGCTTCGATTCTGAAGTAAAGGAAAAAGATAATAAAAAATCTCAAACGCAGAAATAAAGCTAAAATACCACTCTCCAGGGCTGGTGACGTGAAATTTTGAATTTCTTTAATTTCCTAAACAATTTTTAATTAATTTCATTTATTTCTGAGAATTTTTTAATTTTTTTGATAAATTACAGTTTCTGCATAGAAATAAAATTCAAATATAGTTTTGTGATTTTCTGGTAGAGGTGTTTTTCGTACACATTTTTCACGGCCGTTTATTTTCTGTGTCACATTTTTCACGGCCGTTTATTTTCTGAAAAAACTGCAAAAATAGAAAACAGAAATAAAAACAGAATTTCACATGGAGGGCTCTTAAGAGCGTTATTTCTGCGTTTGAGATTTTTTATTATCTTTTACCTTTACTTCAGAATCCAAGCAAATATGTTCAAGTTTTTTAAAGGCTCATTTGGACCAAAAAACTCAAAATTTAAAAAATCCGCCTCATCTACCCTGGAGCCAGTTATATACTCTCTAACATATCAAAAAATCACTTCAGTCTAGATTGTAGTAACCCTACAATCAAAGCCAAACTAAGACCCATTTTTTGCAATTTTTCACATTGAGGGCTCTTAATGGAATTTAAAATTTTTTATCTTTATTTCCCTTTAAACATGATTTTATTTCACTTAAACACTTATTTTACAATTTTAGGTAAATTAAAATATTTTGAATTTTTTTAAACTTTGTTTTATTGTGAAATATGTTTGTTGTCGATTAACCAATTTTTGCTCAAATTTTGCTCACTTGGTTTACATTTTTTTGGGTCTGTAACACCATCTCGAAAAAAAAAACAGATTTTTTTTTTTCGAGATTCTAATACACTTCCCATTTTTTTGACAATTAGTATTAATTGCAAAAATTTTCAGCACATTGTATTTGAAGAAAATAAAAAATATATTTTGTAGCCAGTTATCTGCTAAGTTAATTTTCAGTGAATAAAAAATTAATATATTATTCACATAAAATGTTTATAAAAATGAATAATTATAGTTCCAGCAATGTTAAAATTATTCGTTTTTTTTAACTTTTATATTATTCAATTTAGCTTGTTTTTACCATAGTCCATAAATAATAATTTACTTTTCCAATTTTAAAATTCAATTACAATAATATTTAATTCCCTAATACTATTGAAAGTACCATAATTTATAATGTATTAATAATAGTAAAGTATATTGTAGACGAATAGTTTATATAAAGTTTTATGTTTCAAATAGGCTGACCATAATTTTGGATCCGAAAAACGGGACAATAATCGTTGAAATCTAATTCTAATATTAGTGAAATATTACAAAAAATAATAAGATTTGTTATTAAAAATTAAACAATTATAAAGACTTTTATTATATAAAAATTAAATTATTTCAAAATTTTGTAATAAAAAATTAAGTTGGTACAATTTTATAAATATTTTAAGCTTGAAGAATTTTTTTTTGGAAATTCGTTAAAAAAAAAAAAAAAGTGGTTTAACAAAAAACTATTAAGCCATTTTCAACACATAATATTTTTTTTAGAGAACGGAAAACGGGACAAATGAACGTCCCGAATGATTTAGTTGGGACACCGGGACAATTTCAACCAAAAACGGACTGTCCCGTTTAAAACGGGATGTATGGTCAGCCTAGTTTCAAATAAAGTTTTTATTACAAACATACAATAATTTAATTTTTATTATAATTGTAATATTCACATTTTGTATGTCTGTTTATTTTTTTCCATACAAACTTTTGTGTAGCTCCACATCGTTTATGGACCGTTTTTAATAAATCCTTTTTTAAATCAAAGTAATTCAAAGTATGGCTCGCGCGATTTATTGGTTTATACAAGCCAATTTGAGCGTGTAATGCTTTGGACAAACTGACACGATTAACATGTTCTTGATCAAAAACATGTTAATTTTATGTTTTTGAAGTAGTTTTCCCATAGTAATAAAAACAAAAACAAGAACATGTTCTTGCGAAAACATGTTGTTGTTAAGGGATGGGTTGAGTAATTTTTACAAATATTTCGTGTGGCAATATGTAGAAGCCATTAATGTGCATTGGGGTGTCATTTTTGACCTTGACTTTGAAAATTTTATGTCGTATTTATTTGTAAACAAATGAAAAAAAAGTTTGTTATCTATTGTTTTTTATTTTGAATTTGAACAAGATCAATCCATACAGGTTGCGTAATACGCGATTTTTATGACAAATGTCAAGTGACGTAAGTGATATCTATATAAAATTTGCATTTTTCAAGAAAAAAATAAAAAAACAACAACAATATATGGAACAATATATGGAAATTGGATATCAATGACGTCAGAGCCGCGGCCATTTTTTTTTCCCTTTTTGTTCAATATTACGCAACCTGTATGGATTGATCTTGGAATTTGAATTGAATTTGTAGGTATATTGTATTGTTTACTTTTGTTTTTAAACTCGAGAAAAAAAAAACAGAATGATGTTAACTGTTTTGTGAAACACATTAAGGTAGTCTGTTCCGTCGATTTTAATAACATGTTTTTGTGCTCAAGAACATGTTTTTCGAGTGCACTTTGTCAAAGGCATAAGCCCAGTATTATACAAAAACTTATTAAGTATGAGAAATTTTGTTAATAAAAATAATATTTTAATTTTTCTATATAGAAAGAATTCATTGAAAAATTAATTTTCTAAACAAAAAGCTCATCCAGCTTGAAAAATTGCAGGAAAAGCTTAAAAATAAAAATAAAAGGGGACCTTTATAAGCTGTAAGTATTTTTTCCTTATTTCACTTTTTTTTTTTAACATAAGTACAATGTACATTATATTATATGCGATGTACTGTACAATATGTGTATATGTAGATAGTTTTATTTGAAACAAAAAAAAAAACTATGCAATTTTTGGATTTTTATTTAAATTTTAGTTATTTTCGTTGTGTTATTTTATTTGTATCAAAAGTTTATTTAATTTTGATAAGAAAAAAGGACATTTCATTTTATTATTAATACATTTTTATTATTATTATTATTATTATTATTATTTTTCTAATTTGAAGACAAATAAAGAATAATAAATTAAATATCTACGTACATATATATTAATAATTTAAAAAGATATAAATAATTGATTTCAAAAGATATATTAAAAAAAAAATAATTATAATAATTTTGTACATGTAAAGAATAAATGAGTTAAATAATTATGATATGTACATATAAATTACAAAAAAAAAATCAATTATTATTCTTATAAATAGTATTTAATTTTTTCCTTAATGTCACTCAACGAAGAAATTGACATTATTCATGAGAAAATAAAAATTGATTTATTTTTATTTCACTTTAATAATAGTTGCTACTTGAACCAGTCCTTATTCTTCTAAATATAACTATTCTTAATTTTTACACTTAATAACAGAATTCCTGAAAATTGGATCACATTTTCTACTCTTTTAAAAAAAGAAACAAAGCTTATGGCTAAAAAAAAATATTTTTATCTTTTCCCTATTTCCATTATTTCATTAAATAGGATAGGAACCCATTTCATTTCATTAAGTTTATGATGTTGTGATGTGGGCAGCTGCTCCATATTGTGAATAGTTGTGTTGGCTGGTGACATAAAATAATCAAAATTGATTATTCTTATAAATTATAAATTGATTATTATTATATGACAAATGTGTTAAAATAAATAGAAGAAAATGCATCAAGAAAGCTTACTTGTAAAACAAATGCAATGAACAATAATGAAAATTTTTGTTTAAACGTCAGTCATTTTAGTTCCTTCATTATATAAATTAAGAATATAATATTTGCTTCTTGTTAATGTAAAATTGTAAATGCAAATTTTCTCGCATTCTGTATCATAAAAAAGTTAGTGTTTTTTTTAGTTTGGTCATAACTTCGAAGATCTTACATAGATAATATAATGTCACAGTAGTTTAAAAGAAATGAAAGAAATCTGTCATTATTTATAAATTGAAACAAAAAAATATGTAAAACACATAGTACCGATAAATTCTTAGCTGATGTGTGTATAATAATTCTAGGATTCTTTTATGTAATTGCCATTAAGTTTACGTCAAAGTATTTTTCAAGGTGGTTTACATTTTACTTTGAGTAATTTTCTTAGTAAAGATAATTTTAGTGTTCTTATCGGTAAGTAGTTTTTATCATAGTCATTCATAGGGGTTTTAATTTAATAAGCCATTACCTGGAGCAGTGAATATAGAACCCAAAATCCTTTAGAAATATATACATTATGTATAATATATGATAAAAGGTTCTTGATACAATTTTTTTTAATCTTCGAGTATTTTTTTTAGCAAATTTTCATTTTTGCTGCTTACGATAAACATTAGTGGGTAGATTTTTTTTTTTTCAGAATATACACAAAATAACCCAATTTACTTCTTCTTTTTTTTTTTTTTGAAATTCTTGGTGTATATCTGTTGCTTTTTTTAACAGATTTTTTTCTTACATACAAATATTCTAATAAAGATTTTTGAATCATTTCTTTATGTGTTAAAAAAAAAAAATTATTATGTTTATTTATATGTTGTTATAATAATGGAACATATCTCATTTTCATAAAAATTGACTTATTTTAACAAAAATATAAAATTCAAAATCACTCCTTTTTTTTTTGTCATGAATAAAGTATCTTGTACATCTTGTTAAAATTTATTTTACCAAAAAAGTAAGAAGAAATAAATAAATAAAGTTTATTTACTGTTTGTACCTACTCCTTTTATTTATTTAGTTTTTTATTTTTTGATATCTTGATTTACCGATATTAAATTTGGTGTGAAAAATGTTAACAAATGTAAAAAGTTTTTCCTTACTCATTTTTATTTATTTTTATTAACATAAAAAAAATGTGAAATGTAAATTTTCAAAGATTAGAGGTGATGGTTATGTCATTTCTGGAAATTACACATTTCTTAAAAAAAAAAAAAAAAAAAAAAATTACCCAAATCACTTCTAAGATACTTAGTAGATTGAAATGAGCATAAACAGATTTTTTTTTTTGTGAATTATTATTATTTATTTATAACTTTTATTTTAGATAACCTTGACAACTCGTATAAGTGTCAAAAAAAATATGGCTTTTGAAATTTCCCATTATTTGTGAAAAACTGATATTTATAGAGAATTTTGTAGAGTATAGATTACAGTACATACTTGTAAAAAAAAAAAAAAATAATTTAATGTTAAAATAATGAAAATTTGTCTGTTAAAATCTTTGTAAAAAATTAACAAGAAAATTTACTTGCCATTATATATTGAAGTCAGAAATTGAAAAAAAAAATATATATATATAAATGACACGACATAAGGGTGTATCGCAATAGCGCTGAGAAAAAATTTAAAAAACGTCTGGAAAACTTTGTAGGGCTCCCGGCGCTATTTAAATCCAAACTGAAATAGTACCTAGACGAGAATTTAAATGTTTCAAAATTGAAATTACGCCGAGAATCGAAAATATCGGCTTCAACAACAGGAAAAATGAAAATCACAGCCCCATTTTAGTTTAAATAAATTCAACAAAATTTATAATAAGACAATATCTGAATGTTCCTTAATTTTTAGAAAAAGTCGAAATAAACTGGAATAAACCAAACGGACGATTTTTGAAGCCAAATAGACTCAGGCTAAATTATAAAATAATTTTTAAAAATTTATAATACATTATATATTTTTGATTCAAGTTTATTATAATTTTATTTAAGAATTCGAAATAAATTTAAATTGTGCCAACATTTATTAAAAAATAAATCTCGGCGCTATTTTAATTAATTCCTCTGCGCTAATTACTGCAGTAAAAATTCTCGGCTCTATTTAATTTTTTTCTCGACCCTATTTCACCCTGCTCTATTCCATGTGTTCGACATAAGAAGACCATAGATATAAAGTTTATAAGGTCATAGATATTAAGGCAACCCCTAATACGACAAAAACATAATCATCAAGAAATTTTTTCTATTGGAAACGTTCATAATAACGTTCATATAATAACATCTCTGTAATATTTAATTTGGTACATAAGGTCAGATTCTTGTATTAAGTGGGTGGATATTATTTAATATTTATTATATATAAAATTTAAGGATATTTAGGTTTTAGACCTATTAATATATACGAATAATTGTTTTTCTTTTTTTACAATTTCCGAAAATTTTTCAATAAGGGCTTTATGTTTTATGATCAATTTAAGAACGTAAAACCATGATGACGTTAAGGCCTATGGACTTATGCACGTAATGAAAATATGAAGATACATATTGCGAAAATTTATGTTAAAATGAAAAAAAAACACTTGCTCAGTTTGCCTAAATTTTCTATATTCTTTTTTCTTAAGATTGAGAATTAATATAAGTTTTTTCGTAATGTAACTAAAAATTAATTATGTTAAAAATTGTAAATTAGTAGTTAGTTAAACTACGAACAATCTGAGTTCAAATGAACTCAAACAAAAAGGATTTTATCATAAAGGAAGTTATGATAAAAAGGGAAACATGTGAAAGTAGAGGCAACGAAGAAAACAACTTAAATCTAAAAAGTTAATAAGATTTTTATTTTGTTATATATTTATGAATTTTTATTTTTAAAGATTGATTAGGTTTTTGACTATAAATCTTTATAATACATTATTTTAATATTAAATATAAGACCATATTGTGTGAGAAATTAGTTAAGCATCTCACACACTCTTATACATAGTTCATAAATTTTTTGGTATCACTATATGGATTTTTTGTTTATTCCATATTTAAACGTATAGAATATTATACGTGACTATAACATCAAGGTTAGCATGAGTAAATAAGACTGAAGAATTATATAAAAATTTTCAAAAAAAAAAAAATTCAGAAAACCAATAAACCAAATAATGAGTTTTAAGATAAACTTTTTCATATTTTATTTTTTTGTGATTTCCTTTAATTTTAATAACAAAAGTTGAAAAGGAAAAACTTTATTATTGTTTTATTTCAAGTTTTCTTTATTATTACCATTGGATTACAGAGTTTTATATATGTACATACCAGAAATCGATATACCCGCACATAGTTTTTAGTAAATTTTTGTTTGGAATAAAAACTAAATTTATTGAAAACTTTTTCTATTTATTATTTAATATATTCTCTATGGAAATTCATCTGTCATATGCAAAGACTCTTCCACATAAGGTACATGAATTCGCAATAATCACATTTTTATACTGTACTGTCACAATAATTGTTATGTGTATGAATCAATTCCTGGTTTATAGCGGTTATTAATATTAAGTTTTAATCAAAGCTTTGTTCATCGTGCTCTGAATTGCATTTGCTACTTGGCTAAAGTGAGGTATTATAATAGTAATTTATCATCAGGTTTTCCAAATTATAAAAGTAAATATTTGCTTTTTAATATTTTGGAATTCCAGGTATTATATTCTGTTTACCCAAATATTAAACAAGAGAGCCGATTTTCTCTTGTTTTTTTTTTTGTAAATTCCTGAACCTTAAAAAAATATATAGAGTTTCGTCTGCCATCAAAAGGCAACAATCTTTTTATAAGTGAGGTTGTTAAAATTTAAGTAGGTATATCTTTTATTGAGCACAGAATATTAAAAAGGTAGATATTTAGTAACATTCCTATTAAAAAAAATAAATAAAAAAAAAATAAAAAGACCGAAAATCTTAGCTTGCAAAAAAGAAAACAAAAAATTGTTTAACCCACGACGATAGGATAGGATGTTACCGTGTATATATAATATATTTAGTTGAAGAAAAAAATTTTCAAGGGTTTATTCGATTTTATGTTCAAAGCGCATATAATAACATTGTAACAGGAAACATTATATAAAAGGGGATCTCATACGAATTAGATATACCTTAGATTTATATATTTTTTCTAGATTTTTTTTTTATCATTATCGTCGCAATTTAAAGGAAATAAGAACTAACGTAGAATGGGATAAAATCTTTAAAATTGTGTAAGTTTTTATTTGTTTTTTACATTTGTTATAATAATAAACATATATTCATCAATTAGTTTTTTCTTCTCATAAATGTTTCAAATCTTTTTTCTATTACAAAAAGTAGGGCATATATAATTTTTGATTTATTTAGAATATATCGCTCGTATACTGGGTCCAAAATTAAGAGAAACTTTACTCCGCAGCAAACTAAAATTTGGATCAAATACTATAAAAAACCTTTTTCGAGATACATCACCCCCAACGCATCCTTCCGAGTCCAAACTTAACAGAAACCTTTTTCACACGAAATATAATAATATAGAAAATGAATTGTATAAAAATTTGCCACAATAAAATAATGGTTGTTATTGTTTATCTCCGCGAAGAATAAATTATAAAAAATATTTTTCTAATTTAGTTGAGAAATCGACATTAATATTCAGAAACTAGAATCATAACGTCACGGCCTGGCAAAATTTTGTTTAAAAATTTTTAACCTATCCCTGAAAAAGAACATGTTTATAGAACCAAAATATTTTTAAAGCTAACAATCCGAACAAGGCATTAGATATGGAACATCATTTATTTAGAACTATTTTTAAAGATGAAGAGTTAATTATACTAAATATTAAAAAGTCTTTTATCTAGATTTCAATGACAAATTTAAATTATAAATTCTTTATTTATTTCTTTTTTCAGTTATAGATTCTCAGGATTTCGACCCTTTCATATTTTCAATGTATTATAAAGCTTAAGCAGACAAAAAATGAAATTTATGCGGAAATCCTTTTTTATACATACAAGAAATATATACAATTTTATGTCACCTAGATTTTTTCACGTTCAACTTACGAAAAAAAAGGTATTACGAGCCCTGCATCATAAGACCTCGTACGGGTTTTTTTTTTTGAGTTTGTTCTACTTTTTTCCAGTTTTCTCCAGTTTTGTATTTTTTTCGTTTAAACCAACCTTTTTTAGGAGTTTTTGGTCTTTATAAAAATAAATTTTTTTTAAGTTAAATTTTGAGAAAAAAATTATTTTCCAAAAGTCTACTTTTTCAACTTTTTTTATGGGCATCGCAGAAATTTTCGAAAGATGCACTTTGAAGGGCATTTGGGAGTAGTTAATTTTAGCTTTTTGGGTTTTGTCGATAAAATAAAGAAGAGAGTCAATAAACGCCTTTGAAAATCCAAAAAACAGGTCAAAAACGCGAAAAATAGCAATTTTGGCCTGTTTTTTGGAATTTCAAAGGCGTTT
Source organism: Hybos culiciformis (assembly GCA_964007475.1). Lineage (NCBI taxonomy): Eukaryota > Metazoa > Arthropoda > Insecta > Diptera > Hybotidae > Hybos > Hybos culiciformis. Next base: position 27,234,281 of record OZ023273.1, on the reverse strand, counting down.
TTTGGCTCTCTCCTTTATTTTATCGCCAAAACCTAAAAAGCTAAAATTAACTACTCCCAAATGCCCTTCAAAATGCATCTTTCGAAAATTTCTGCGATGCCCATAAAAAAAGTTGAAAAAGTAGACTTTTGGAAAATAATTTTTTTCTCAAAATTTAACTTAAAAAAAATTTTTTTTTATAAAGACCAAAAACTCCTAAAAAAGGTTGGTTTAAACGAAAAAAATACAAAACTGGAGAAAACTGGAAAAAAGTAGAACAAACTCAAAAAAAAAACCCCGTACGAGGTCTTATGATGCAGGGCTCGTATATGTTTTTTTATGTTTTCCTGAATTACACACTTTTTACTTTACTTTATTTTTTTTTTTTATTTATTTTTTTTTTCGAGTACATTTTTCAAGAGCTATTTTAAGTACCCTAGCACGCACTTTAATACTTTTAAGGGCAAAATAACGTTATGAGATTTACTTTTAATTAAAAAGCATATTAAATAGATAAATTCTTTTCGCGTTATACGCTTTTTTAAAGGAAAAAAAAAATGAGAACTAATTTAGTTCACGTTCTTTGAAAACACATTACAAAATAAAAAATAATAACCAAATTAATTTTTTTTTTGTGCAATTTAATAGAACTGATGAAGAGCTTCAATTTTAATAGACACCTTAAATTCAATTCGTTGTAGGATATTTAGTAAGTTGTAGGTTTTGTATTCCCCAGAAGTTTCTTAGTTCTATTAATAGATAGTTAGTAAAGAAATCAGGAAGATATTTTTACATACTATCAGAAAAATTGTGATATTATCGAAATTATTGAATTAAGTCCTGGAAGTTTATTCACATTATAAATCGTGTAAATACAACAACACGTAATTTCTAAAATAAAAGTTAAATCACGCAGCATCACTGTAAAACATAAAATAACATAAATTTAATTTCAAGAATTTCCCATGATGGATGACAAGAATAAATGTATTGATGAGTCCTTACCTAGAATGAAACGATTTAATAGCATTTAAATAATTTTATGCAATAATTGGTTTTAGGCCCGCGGGTGTTAGGTTTCATTTCGATTTAGATCTAATGAAACTTTATATACAATTTTAACATATTTTAAAAAGATTCTGGATACAGTATGGAAATAAATAGTTCTCTTAAAATGTTATTCTTATATGGTTTGTCATGGAACATAGGTATTTTAAATAATTCTAGTATCGTATTTAATTTTTCTGAAATCAATTAAGGAATTAAGTAATTGCATCAAGTGAATATTGATTTATAGTTATAGAAGAAGCAACATCTTTTCCAATAATGTTTAACACTGGAAAATTTCTGTTTGAATTATAATACTAGTCGGCGATAACCGGACTTCCATTACATTGAGCGTGTTCTTCTTAAATGAATTAAAAACAATGAATTGTATACATATATGTAAAAGTTGATAATATAAAATTAAAAAGTAATAAAATTTAAATAAGTGCGATATAGATTCAAATTCCCTAGACATATTTTAATTAAAATTAAAAAGATAATATTAAAAAAAAAATGTAACTAAATTATGTTAGTTAGTGGTTATAAATTACTTTTGAAAAACAATTTCCCTCAGTTCATTTCATATAAATGAATGGTCTTGTTAACCAATAATTTGATTGCAATCTAAATCAATATTCAATAATTTTGAATAAATAAATAATAATTTTTCAAATTTAAATTCAATTATTTCTTAATTGCTGTACTCATTTTGCATTTTTTAGACTATACAAACGTTTCCAAAATGTCGTTTTGAATTTTACTTTAATAAAGTATATAATTATAAAGTATATAATTAGCAGTAAGTTGAATATGTATAAATGATTGTATAAATTTATTTACTGAATACAATTTTTTTTACTGAATCGAAAGGATAAGGAAAAAGCGTGAATAAAGTAAACCGGAATCTATAATCTAAACAAATTTCAAGTTATAATAAAAAAGCGATAACTAGTTATCATTACGCAGCTTTGGATCTAAATTAAAGCATAAAACGTGGCCTGTAGTAAAATTATTTCATTTTAAATTAGTTCGTCACTTAAAAATATGTGCTAATAATTTAAGAGATCGTAAACGACATTACATACCTGTTGGTATTCATTAAATTATTTATATAGCTTCCAAAAGCTAAAGGCGAATAACTACATTTGAAATTTAACTTTAAGCATTGGGTCAAATTATCAGATTGTAAAAAACTGTATTATTAAAAAAATAAACGAAACGTTGGAGTAAATTAAATGGAAATAATTATTTATTTGTCTTACACCCAGAAAAATTATTAGTATGACATTATTAAAATTTTATATGTAAAAATTTTATAATTTGCAGTAGAACATAATTTCCACCTTAAAATCTATACGTTCATAAGTATTTATAAAACTAATCGTGTATGATTGTCTAAATTTAAGAGGTATATTTCGTATCTACCTTAAAAATTACTATTCTTTTTTATATTTTTTTCAGTTATGAAAATTATATTTGTATTAATTTACTTCTTGAGTGCGTTAATTCCTTTTTTGACATATATTAAATAACATAAATAATATGTGTATGTAAATATAAAAGGAAAAAAAAATAAAATTACTGTCATTAAGTTGTCAGCCTAATGAGATTTTCCCGAAAAAAAAAATTAGAATAAAAATAAAACAAAGTATATCATTGAGTATAAGAAAAACTTTCGGCTTCTCCAATTTTGAATTAAATCTTTTTTTTTTGTAATTTAAAAAAAATGGAGCAATATTTCCATTTTTATCCCTATTACTTTTCTATCGGGGCTAAACTGTTTTTTGAATTGCTACTACCGAACTACTAATATTGTACTAATTTTCATTAAAATCTGCAAGTACTTTTAAAAGACTCCTAAAACATAAAATTTTGATAAAAATAAATAAGACTCTTGTCTGCTTGTAACTTTGGAGTATCGTAAAATGTCATACTTTAGTTAGTTGAAATAAAATTGAAAAAGACTTCGATTTTAGTAGCGAATGGATATTCTCTTACGCGTATACGCACATATAATAATTAAAAACTACTCAGAATTGTTGACCTCTCGACTTATAGATATATAGATTTAAATAATTTTCAAGGCCTAACTTTTATCTGGACCTGCCTACGTATAACTACAATATTAATATTAATGTAAATTCAGTTCAAACTTTTAATTTATTTTAAATAACTTAACCTTAATTAGATTAACCATAAGTTATGTTCAAAAGCAGCTAGATTTTAGATTATGCAAAATTATTATCACAGGACATATATTGTATAAATCAAATCTTCCTTGAAAAAGGTGTAGAACAGTTAACATTAAAACAGTGTGAAGGTAAAATTCCTTATGTCGTTATATATGTATTTTTATATATGTTAATATAGTATATAGATGAAGATATCATACTTATACTTCTATATTGTACAATGTACATATAATACGTATATTATGTTATTATTTTCAACATAGAAGATGATATGACTTTTTAACTGAATATTATCTTATAAATTTAAACACCGTTATCATAACATAATAAATAAAACCATTTAATGGTTGATGAATTTTTTTTTTAAAATAATTTATACCTAATGCCTATATTTAATTATATAAATTTATTCATGATAAAAAAGGGAATAATCTTATATTCTAATATGGGTTTCTTTTTTACAGGATTGAAAGAAGGAAATAACATTTTACTTAAAAATATATATATTTATATAGTTAAATATTTATAAATTAAAAAAAAAGTTAGTATACTCTGCGTAGTTTTAAAAGAGAAATTTTATTTTAATATTTAGGAAAATTTAAGTATCTTAAAAACAATTATAATAATTCTAACAATAATCTCGGTCAATTTTGTAGGGACTGACAAATAAGTGGTGTGTAAGGTTCGGAGTTTTTAGAAGTAGTTAGCGACCGATGCTCAACTATACTTTTTGTGATAATTGGTGTCCAAAAGATCATCTCTTTTTACTTAGCTTTAATATTTTCAATACACAACATTCCAACGGTTCAAAGTATATTTTTGATTTTGATATAAATTTATTGTTACTTTATTGAAATACCCGGCAGAACATAGTTTTTTTCATGAAATCGAATTGAGCAGCCTCTAGATATTTTTTAAGACATCATTTTAAAAAAAAATTGGCTGAGCATTGATCTCTAGTATTTCATATATTTATACGACGCCAGAAAAAAATAAATGACCATTAATACTTACTACAATTCAATTTATGTATATAGTATACACATTCAAATGATAGAGTATGATTCAATTTAAATAAACTAGCAAATGCTTTTAAACATAAACATAATGTGTGCCTGTGCCATAAAATTTTAATTAGAAATATAATGGATATTATGTTTTTGAGTGATTTAAGATCAATTCGCTTAATTGAATAAAAAATATTTTATGGAAATAATAAGAATGAGACAATACCAGTAACACTTCTAGGAATAACTGAAAATGTTGAATCAAAAAACTTCATATTATTTTTTCAATGAAGTGAGGTTTAATTTTTAGTAAAACAATGTTTATTAATTTTTATGCTAATTTTCTATAAATTTAGTTACAATATGCTGCAGTTTTATTTCATTTTATTTTAATTACTTTATTGATATTTCTAATAAATTAAGTTTTTTTTTACCTATTATTTGATTTTTTTTAAGAGCCCTTACTTCCTTTTTAAAATTTCAGTTTTATTTTTTTTATTTTTTGAATTATTATTTTATTTTTTGTATAGTTTTAATAACTTAATTAATAACATACCAAGTACTACCACTTCTATAGCAAATTTTCAGAATAAAGAGACAAAATATGATGATGAGACAAAAAAGTACTTAATATGATACATTGAAACAGTAATTCAATCAATAAAACAAGACTTTACTTTGTAAATTGCTCATTATCTTATTTTATATTTTTCATTTTTGGTTAAAATTTACAGAATTTTAAATCTTCATAAAATGGAACTTTGAAATTAAAAAAAAATCCCATTTTCACCATAATATGAATATTATAATATAATTTGTTCGAAATTGAAGTTTATTACTCTTGGATCTAAAAGAATAAGTATTTTATGATGATTTCGTTGAAGTTGAGACATTCAATATTTTTTCATATCATCAATAGAAATAATTGATAATTGGTATTTAATACAAATAGCTAAAACAATTTTCGATTACATATTTTTGTTTTAAATAAGAAAATTTTTTTTTTTTTATATTTTGCTAAAAACATTTTAACTTCAGAGAAAATAAATAAAAAAATTATAAACTGACACAGTATATTTCAAATTAAAAAGTTTAATAAAAGAAAATTTTCTAAAAAAATTATGAGATTGTGCCTTTACTTTCCTTACAATTCGCATACTTACTAATGTGAATGTGCGTATTTTTTATTTTACATGAACTGCATCAAAATGAACAAAATATTTTTATACTAAGCACGAGCTTTACCAATTGATATAGAAATGGTATTCAAGGTTTTAGGCTTTCGGTCATTAAATTCTTTAAATATCAAAATTTTACCGACCGTACACGCAGAGAAATGCCTTTTCATTCAATATGATTATATCAGTCATAGACTCCTAATCATAACGAAAAAATAGCCCTATGATTAAAAATCTTCGCGCAAGATGAATAATCTTTGCATATAATTACTACGTTATACATCGTGATTATCTTATGATTTACCTGAAATCATAAGTTATGATGCTTAATCATGCTAGTCATAAGTTATGATTAATACAAAAACATTTTTTTTTCACTTTTTATTTTATTTTCGGTGATTAAAATTCAGATTATTTACTTTAATTACTAAAATAATAGTACATAGTTGAAATTTTCTGTAATGTCGCTAAAAAAAAATAAAAAACCAAAATTTTTGCTTTCTTCGGGATTCGAACCTGCGTCCTTAACATTACAAATAGCCAACACACCACACAGAAAATGTTTATACCAAATTTATATTTTCTATTTTATGTACATTTTAAATTTCAATACCGTAGTTGAGTGGTAGTGTTGGCGGATTGCAATGCTAAAGACCCAGGTTCGAATCCGGAAGAAGACATAAGAAATAAAATTGTAAATTTAATAAAAATATAATAAATAAAATTTAATAAATTAAAAAAATATTAAAATAAAATAAAAAAAAATTAAATAAATGAAAATTAAATAAAAAAAAATAAAATAAAAAAAAAAAATAAAAAAAACTTAAATTTTATTTTCTTATGTAAAATAGCAGCCATTACTCGCTTTTAAGACGTAAGAAATGAAATCGATATTATTGGGTTGCAGGATTTATGATTTTGCAGTCATAGTGATTGTTTTTACCCTTAGTCATTGTTTATGATTAATATTTACGGTTTATGATTAGTTATTAAGAGCTGAGTTCTCTGACTGCTTTACGCATATGTACAATCGTCATAATCATAATATCTGATTGGATTTCTCTCCGTGTATAATGTTCAAAAACCTTAAATGAAGATTTTCTAAATATTACGTTTGAAAACTAACTGATATTGATCAAGTTAGTATAACTTTTCATTTCTAATGGGTGCCGACATTTCCAAAAAATCCTTATCGTTTGTTGAAATTATTGCAGAAAAAAAATGTGAATAAATAGGTACGAATCGAACAATATTGTCACCTTTTGAACTAATCCAGGAAAATTTTATAACAGTTTCCTTTTTATTTGCAATTTTATTTTCTATTGAAAAGTTTTTTTTTCACACTTAAACTTTCATTCAATTATTAAGGTTTGAAAAATAAAATTAATAAAAGGATACAAATTTATAAAAGATTCTAATTTGTAATTTTATGCCAGCTATGTCTAAAAAGTTTATACCATTAAATTAAAAAACAAAATGAGAATTTAAAAAAAGATTTAAAAATGAATTGCTAATTTATTTTAAGAGTTCTTCGGTATGTTAAGTACATTAAATCAATTTAATAATTTAATGGACAATTTATGTATAATTTAAGTAATTATCGCTTTAAATAATAGTTTGTTAATTTTATTTTATATTTCTTTAGACCAGACCAACAGACAACAAAATAATTTTTAGTCATTGAACTTAATATTTGAATTAGTGGAATATATTGAAATCAACTATGGTCTCTGATGTTTTAATAAAGTAAACCAATATATAGGTTTGGTTAGAGTGGCGAACCGGAATAGACTTTAAGAATGATTTGGGTGCTAATTTAATAAATCAATATATGTATGTACCAATCAATATAAATTTAATATTTGTCAAAAAATTGAATAAAAATTTCATAATTATTCTGTTTTAATAAATTATAACTCTGCCTTAGGATTTTCAAACAAGAAATTCCATAATTATTATTTTATGTTTCAACAAGTCGTTTTTGGAAACCGCATAATAAAGTTAACAGAGTTAATAAGAGGATTCCAATTTAATGAGCATTATTTAATTAAATGAAAATTATTGTATTAAGTAGCCAACGGCTATTTATTTGTATTTTTAATGATTTTTATATAATTATTTAAATTTAATTGATTTAAACACATTTCCAAAAAAAAGATTATGTTTCTATCTTAATAACATAATTCATAGGAAAAATGCGGAAAAGCATTCAGTGAATCCATTCGGTGAATTCTTATACAGTGAATTCGGTGAACTGTCCGCAAATCATAGTTTCTAGCAAAATTTCATTAATTTTTGGAAGAATTGGAAGATAAAATTTTACAATTGTTCCCAGCTTGCGAATAATTCCAACACATTGGTTTCACATCTTCACATTAGATTCATAACAATTCAAAGCTCAAATTTAAGTAAGCGCGATTCAAAGAGCCGTAAGACGTTAACAAAATCTCTTAAACTATATCATGCAGAAGATTTATGGATATTATAAAGATGTCTGCTTAATATTATTCCTGTTTATCGTAAATCTAATTAAAAAAGCTACTTTTTTTTTATTTTTCTTTTTAAAAAGAATTAAGACTAATTTCATTTTTTAAATCTACTACACACATAACGTATATAAAATTAATTTAATGTATAATGTTGTTTGCTTAAGGATCTCATAAACTCTTTCTATAAAGTTAACTTTAATATAAAAAAATTGATCAAGGATAGATCAAAATCTACTGTATTAATGATTTCGTCATTTGATAAATTCAATTCCCAATTAATTGTAATGTGTCGACATGAGGAATTAATTTTGAAAAAGAAATTAAATGACAGTATCAAGTAATAATACTTATATTTTCTATATAATTATGAAAAATAACTAAAAGACCGTACCTTTACTATTGTGTCTATGACGATGTCTAGTATCAAAATAAAACTAAAAATTAAAAAACTAGCTGATTTTTTATCAAATTGATTATGGTTATCATCACGCTATTACTGACTGGACTGACGGTGGATATGGTGTGTGAATGATAATAAGAAAATGTTTAAAAATAATGTTATTTTATTTTATTTTCGAAAAAAATATAAAAAAGCATTTCATTTTCTGTAGAAAAATCTATTTTACTTCATCTACTTAATACGACTAACGTTGCCAACATTAGTTTTAAAATACCTTAATAACGGACTAAACATAATTTTTGGTTTTCTTCAATACCATGGATCAATACCATTTAGTCTCATATATCATATAATTACGTTCAAACTGAAAAAAGTACATTCAAAATTTTATCCAACCCTGAACTTTAAAATAGAATTTAATTACAAAATAAACGTGACTGAAATTTACTTTTATCTTCATGCAATAATAATGACAGGTGGAAAATTAAAGCAAAATGTTTAAAACTGAATAAAATTGGAGAAAAAAAAGGCAAGAAAAAAAATATTCAAATAAAATAAAAGGAATGTTTACGGGTGAAAATTTGCGATTATTATATTTTTTGCAAAATTAGGGTAAAAAGGACGAAGTATATTTTTATTCATATACGTTTAATTTTTTTTTCTTGCAAAATTTTAATTAAAATTTAAATTGTTTTCATAGAATTAAAAACAAATTGGATTTCTTATAATTCTAAGGGTTTTTTTTTGTTAATAAAATATTTCTAATTCTTTCTCATATGAGTTGTTAATTAGATATAATATGGGTAAGTGTTTGATAAATATATTGTAAATATACGAAATAGCTGAATATTTCGAATAAATAAAATATTATAAAATAAAAATACCATTTTAAGAAATTACAAAAAAATTAAATTTTTTAAATAGGGAAATTCTTTAATTCGAATATTATTATTTTTTGGAATTCATATATTCTTGAGGTTACCGGTTATAACATCCGAAGTCATAAGATCACCACGATTTCAGCTATAAAATCCTGGGGATCTTATGACGGATTTGAACACTCATAATTTCTCGAAAAATGCGGCCGTTCACTTTCACGTCGATTAAAGGATGACTTTCTACGGCTTTTCCAGTTAGAGGCTCTCAACCAGCCAAGGGTAACAAAAATTTGTATATATTATATTTTTTATAACTTTGAATGTATGTATGTTCGGTAGATGGTTTCCGATTAGACGCGCTTAAAAAATTGCTAAACGACGATAAGAAAAAGTGTCAAAAATTTTAAAAATAATCGATTCTAACCTATTTTCTAGCGGTTCTAGGGATTATATAGCGCAAAATTATCTACATTCAATTTTCATTCAAATGACAGAACTAGCTAATTTCTGAGACGCCGCATTAAAAACGACGATTTTTTCCTACCTAGTGTATATGTTCTCATACAATTTAGTACAATTTAGTAGTAGTAGCTATACATTATTAAAAAAAATTAAAAATTAAATTTCTTAGTAAATTTTCTACATTTTTATTTCCTTTAATGTTTAATCAGATCAGGTATTTCAAATTCATTCGTCTTTAAGCCTACAAATAAACACAAAAAAAAAAGCTTTTTTTCTACCATCATCGGAAAAGAAAAACTATTTCCCTATGTTTTATTTTCAAGGTTTTCATGAAACATTTGGTCTTACTATTTTATTTTTTTTTATAAACGGATTTGAGATTTTAAAAAACAATTTAAGAATTTTTTATTTATAACTATAAAAGGTAGACATTAATGTTTGCTGTGTGTAAAAAATTTTATATAAAAATGAGGTGAATTCATAATATTCCGTATCTCCGGTTTTATTTTGGAAAACAATAAACTTAAAAATATTGTTTAAAAATTTTGTTTAAAAATCACTCAACCATCCCTGAAAAAGCACAAGTTTTCGCCAAAACGTGTTTCGAAAAACATCAAAAACATATATACACTCTTTCATATAAAGAAATTTTACAATTAAGAATTACAATCGCAAAGAAATAATTTTCTAAACGATAATTCCATTTCCATTTATTTCGATTTGTAAAAAATAGTCCGCCGTTCACATTACATTAAGTGGAAAAAGAACTGGAATATATTGACAATTATTTAATTTATTTTTTTTAATATAATTTTTATTTAGGTAATATAAAATTTCATGAATTTAAATTAAACTTTTTTTATTATTTTTTTAATACATATAATATTTCATTCATTTAAACTAAACCGTTTTTTATTTAATAATTTTTTTTCAATATACATTTTTTGATATATTTCATTAATTTATTTTGATTTGAATTTGTGAAATTTGAATTTTTAAATTATTAAATATTTGTTTCATATATTTCACATTGAAATAAAAAATTATTATAAATTATGTGTGTATAGGTGTTCCAAATATTTCGACTTATTTAAGAACTGTAATTACAACTAAATTACAGGTTACCTCCATATCCAAGATGGTTTTTTGCGGAAGCACCCATTTCCTTAAAGTAATTATATTATCTTTTATTTTTTAATCTTGATTTTTCTTTTTTCATAAAGCTGGATAGGTATCAAATCAACACGGTTTTTCGCCCTTATCCCCCGTTTCATAGATATTGCTCTTTATCGATCAAAGGTCAAAATTTTTTTCGTACTTTTCAATTTCACTCATTTAAATTATTTTAATTTCACAAAAACCCAAGATAAATCTGAATATTATGTTCTGTCTCTGTGTTGAATATATTATATATATGCATAAAAAGTGAAAAATAAATGTTGTTATTCCTTATGGTGCAGCAGCTTTAAAATGTTCATAAAAAAGAGTTGAAAAAAAAAAATATTATAACATCATCCTTTCTTGATATACGTTGGTCTTAAGTTTCAAAAGTTCAGGATATGATCATTTTTCAAAGAGTTTTGCTTTCTGTTTGTTTATTTTTTTCTTTCATTTTAAAATGGATTTCAGGTTTTCTTTTATCATTGACGAAAACTAATATAATATTACCTAACAAAAATACATTATTGATTTTTGTTTCCTAAAAAAATTGGTCATAAATTTTCAGAAAGCTTTGAAATTAGGGCATTCTTTTAAAATAAAAAAATAATATAAAAAAATTGTTCAGGATTTCCATGGTAATTTAATATGTTTGTAATTCACATCTGCATTGTATCCACAATTTATATTTACATGATTTTCTAATATCCAATTATATATGAGTTATATGTTATGTTAATCTGTAATATTTTTCCTTTACATGCTTTTAAGCTAAATTCAAATATCATCAGCCTTATTATGTGACATATATAATATGAGATTGAGATGTTTAAATTGAAATTCTCGAAATTTTATTGTCAAAAATAAATTATGTCTCTTCTTTTTGACTGTCTTCACCTAACTTTCTCTAACAGAACATTTAGAAATAATTGTAAGAATATTTACAAAAACCAGCTCTTTCTAAAATTGAAGTAATTATTTATCCAAAACGCATTAATAATTTACCAATAATTAGCTTAGAAATATAATTATTAATTTCCTTCACAACTTGCTTATAAATTAAGTTTCTTCTATCCTATTTCGGTTCTCAGCTTCTTTATATCTTATCGTCTGCTAAGAAATGAAACAACGTATGACATTTATACGTCATTATTTGACAAAAGCACCATTCGATTCGTCGTACTCGGTTTTATAAGTACAACTACTTTGCAATATTCTTATAGTTGATTAAAATGAGTTTTTTAGATGAAAATTGTACGCTACTTGAGATTTTTTCATACGTTTTTTTTAATTTTCAATTCTTTAAATTGAAATTACTCGAAACTATAGTTTTCATTATACGTTGTTTCATTTCTGAGCAGGCGTTATACAGTCACATGGAAAAATATAAATACCAGCGCTGTCAAATATTTATATGAATATGATTATTATATTTTATCTTTAGTTAATTATTTTAGATTAACAGAAATACAATGAACTCTAACGCTAGTACCGAATACCATTTGCAAAAAAGAAAATTTATACAATTTATATTTTTGATGCAAAAATAAATATTAAAACGTGACTAAAAATTATTAACTAATACAGAATTTTATATTTACTATGTTTTTTTTAAGTTTTTAATTTTTTAATTAAATAAGTTAATAAGGTTATATATGGGTTATACTATACTAATATGTCCGTTGTTTGTAGTCTAATATATGTATATAAAAAATGTATAATTGTATATAATATTTATATTGTATAATAATATACATGTAATTGTATATAATATAATATATTAAAATAAATAATAAATAATAATATATGTATGCTTATTATTTCGAAATTGTTTAAATGTTATTTGAAAATTATTAAAACCTTTTGTCGGTTAAGAGATTGCAACTCCCAAACCTGGATTTTTAAAATCTCATAATTGAAAAGTAAGCATAATTGCCGTATTTGTTTCTAAAAAATTGATTGAACAGAATGATAACTTAAACAAAAGTCAAAATCTTTGATCCCAGACTTGAGTTTTTCATAATACATTTTGACAGAAAATTGCAAAATAAACCTGAAATTTGACAAACTTCAATAACCTTTTAATATTTTCAAAAATTAAAGTGCAAAGTTTTCAAATAATAATTAGAACTTATTACGGCCTAATTGAATATAATAATAATTTCTTTTAATTTAACAAATAAAACTTAAAATTTTAAGGCCTACGAACATAACTGAAATATACTCAAAAAAAAATTAAACAAATTTATAAAAATATATGTTTAAGTCTCGCAAGTTCAATGGAAAACATAAAAGATATTAAGGATATGGGGTTTTATGCTGATAACTGCTGATTCAAATTTTTCTCGGTTTCACAACACAAATTTGTACTTAATAACATAAAAGTTTTCAATGAAAGTTGAGATTTTTATATTTTATTTATGTTTTAAAATTATTTAAGTTTGAACTGATTATTATTTTTGTGTAATCGATTTTTTTTTTTTAATTTTTATAAAATAAAATCATATCATTATTATTTTTGCGTTGAAAAAAGCTTAACATGATGTATGTTTTGAATTAAAAATAACACATTTTTAAGATTAAAAAATACACAAATAATGCTGGTATTTGCATATGCATTTGATAGCAACACGTAAAATTAAAATAACAAAATATTGTCAAAAATAATTCACTTGGAAATTTTATGTTTGCAAATTTCGCACTTCAAAGAATTTAAGTTTAAAAATAACATTCTAAACAGAAATTGAAACGTTATGTTCATTTAGCTTAGTTAGATAGATACATTGTTGTTGATTGAAAATAAAATTCAAATGAAAAATTAGAAAAAAATAAATAAAATATTAATCAGAACATATTTTTCTTGTGCACAACTGAATTGATGGGTGTGGGTGGGCGTGCGGAGAAATATATATTTTATTAAAAATTTAAAAATCTGGAAAACCAAGGTGACTTTTTTCTGAGATTTATTTGTATTGAACCTGTTATTGGAACATTTTTTTTAAATTATGCGATTGAAAGGTGAATTGGCATAAGCTTAAGCTCGAATTAATTTTATTATTTTTAATGCCATATTTGTGTATGTCTAATTGTTAAGTTTCTTAAGCCTGTGAGTGACAGTTTAAGAGTGACTAAGGTGTTAAGTAAACCTTTTTTAACGCATTAGAAACAGGCAAGACTTAAGGCTATTATGGCTGTATTTTCCCTGTTCATACATACATATTTTCAATATAACTATAATATACATACTATATTTGTCTGTGATAAAACCTAACCATATCAAGTGTATTGTAAACTTTTGTTCAAAATATTGCTTATAGTATTTTGATTTCTGTTGGTAATTTTTAATGAAATTATTGTATAAAATTATTATTTTTAAACATTCATTTAACTCTTCTACATTTATATATATCTTTGGTTGGCGACGCAAACCTCGTAAGTCTGTTTTCGAAAATTTTTCCGGAGACACAAAAATCTTAATCATTCTTATTATTATAATTAGCTGAAAATTGCTTACAATTAACTAATTAAGAAACGATATGAATTGACTAAAATCTGTAGCGTCTTCCGAATATTAGTACATTATCTTAGTTGAAAAAATATACAAGTTTTAGAAAAAAAAGCTCAACACGTACCAGTTTTTTTTTTCCATAATAGAAGACCGTAAAACATATTTCGATGTAGATCAACAAAAACTGCAGGAAAATGTTAAAGAAAATGGGTTTTAAAAAATAAGACTTACGAGGTTTGCGTCGTCAGCCGACATTATATTAAGTACATACTAACAAAAAAATAAATAAATTTTTATATATATGTATGTTTTTTAAAACACATAAATTTTTATTGATTAGGCAATAACTCATTCTGTACGAATTCAATTTTTAAAGTATTTATAGTATTTTTATTTGAATCCAGTCACGTATATGGAAATAAATCCCACATTTTTTTTTCCTATATTGATATTTTTCTAAACTGTTGAATATATTTCCATTGAAATTTTCAATAATGTATGTAGGTATATATATACATATATATATATTTTTTTTTTGTATCTTTTATATGTACTTTGTTTTTTCACATAAAATAAAAATATTAAGCAAATTAAACGTTCTGGAGGACTCTAAATATAAATCAATTTGTGAATGAATTTGTTTAACACGAGAATTATTATACAGTCATAATGATTTGTTTTTCATTTTATTTTATATAGTTTGCTATCGGTATTATTTTGGAAAATTAATTATAAGGCACCTTGGACTTTTAATAAAATAACTTAGAAATATATAAGATAAGATTAGAAGTAAGATTAAATAATACTACTTCTATACTAACAAATACACTTTCCAGTAGTAAAGACATAAATGTTCAGTATGTAGTTAATAAAAAATCCGAAGAAAAGCAATATTTTAAATTTTTATAAAAATTTCATTGATTAAACTGAAAAAACCTTGATTATTTATTTAAATGAATTTATAAATGATGATGAAAACAAAATTTTTTAATTTAACACTTTCGGAAAAAATCGATTTTTAAATACATAATACTCAATTATTTCATTTCTATTATGATTTTTTTTTACATTAAATCCTTCTTTTTTTTTTTTAATTCATATGAACAACGTTTTGCTTTCAAGAACACAAAAAGATTATTTCAAGCATTTGTGGATTAACTATTTTTCCTAGAATTGTTCTGTTAGGATTATGGTTTTCTCTATCAAAAACGATGGCAATTATTTAGAAGAATAACATAGAAGAAAAAAATAAACTTTTTTTACTTAATGAACGCATTTTTGATATCAAGCTTTTGGAACAAATTTACCTATTTTAATAATATACATAATATCTTTATTTGAATTTTTTCGTCGTAGTGGGTGTGTTGAGAACACGTTTGACTACCTCTAGTACTCTAGGTCTCCAGAAAGCTTTCAATTTTGCACATTGATCTTCTTGAACATTGGTATGAACTTTGATATGAAAACCTTAATTTTGTTAATCATTTTCATTGAAAAAAGTACCAAGTACTTATATATATGATAAAAATTTTCATATTTGAATGTTAATACTTTAAGATTTTTTGTAATTATTCATATTTGATCGATGTAGTGTAGGCAAGTCAAATTTATAATGCCAGATAAACTGGGTATTTATCAACACATGATGATAAAAGATTTTATGCGTTCGCATAAAACTGTCAAAACGAAAAACGTTTTTTTATATATAATAAAGCCCAATATGTTGTGTGTAAAAATTTAAAAAATATGAAGAATTTTATTTTTTATTGGAGCATTTTACTTTTATTGCAGTTTTCAAGTTGCTATAATGCTCAGATAA
The DNA here is from genome assembly GCA_964007475.1 of Hybos culiciformis. Lineage (NCBI taxonomy): Eukaryota > Metazoa > Arthropoda > Insecta > Diptera > Hybotidae > Hybos > Hybos culiciformis. The sequence continues at coordinate 27,218,164 of OZ023273.1, read as the reverse complement.
AAAAAAGCATGCTATTTAGTTTCTCTTTAAGAAATATTAGACTTGCATATACAAAAACATTGTATTGAGACATCATTCTCAAACAAACATTGTTTTTTTTTGCAATTAAGATTTTAATTTCGAATTTATTACAGAAATTTATGAAGAATGGGGCTTCAAATTTCACGAAAACATTTTTATTTAAAGTTGTCTTTTTCTTTCCTGACTTCAAAACGTTTTTGAATCGTTAAGTCAGGAAAATACAAAATCAAATTAAATAAAATAAAAAATTCATTATCTTTAAAGTGAATTCAATCGAAAAATTTAGCAGTTCTTTACATAAAATATTTCAATTTAAAAAATGCTCCTTCGGTTTTTTTTTACCCGAAAATTTGTTTGAGATTATACATACATGTTTTTCAATACAATTTTTTTAATCCATATATATTATTCCTCCAAGGTATTTATTGAATGATAATATTTTACATATAACTATTTCTAACTAATAACATTATTGGAATTATGGGCCAGGATCACGGAATCAGCAAGCCGCTGAAGAAAGTCCATGGACCACAACTTTAATTTGTCAGCTCAGTAAATACGGAAAATGAAACTGTATTCAATTCTATGTGTTACATTTATAAATAAAAAAAAATTAAATTTATTTGACAGAATTCATTTTGACGATGTAATGAAGCATTTTGTGTGAATCAATCAAAGTCATAAAAGTTTAATAAACTTTTGCGAAGTGTCTATTTCCTGACATGTTGTCTGACAGTTTTGGTATTTATGAAAATTTATATTATTTTAAGCATACAATTTATCCATATAAATGTGCAAATATATACATATTATATTATAATTTTTATAAAAATAAATGCATATTTTATATACAAATACAGATGAGAACATATTGTAATTTACATACAATATGCCAATTTAATGTTATAACCTTTATTATTATTATAAATGAATGTTAAATAAATATTTGGTTGAGAAAGAATTAAAATTTGTAAAATTTTGCTCTGTTTGTATTGCTGAATTTATCATTTTTAGATAGTTATCATTTTTATGTAGTACGTTGTATATAATGTAATCGGTTAATTGAAAATTAGTATTATTTTTAAACGGAAATTTTATTATGAAAATGCTTCAAAAAGTGATCCTCATGGGCCAAAGAAAATTAACCGATTGATTCAGCTGTAAAATCGTAGGTACAGAAATGAATAAAATTATAAGCATAAAAATTTCGTGTTTTGACCAAGGAAGGATTAAAAAAAATGGATTGGAAAAAGTAGTATATTTCTTTTTCAAATTTTCATATTGTGACAAAATAAACAAAATTGTTTGTGTGTAAAATGTACAGAGTGTCATTTTGATGTGTCAATTTAACAAAAAGAAATAATTATTTTCAAAGTATAGAATTATTTCTTAGAATTTTCTTTTTTTGATTAAATTTTCGAATATTTTACAGCCAATTTATTTTAAAGTTAAAAATTTAATTTTTTTTGGTTTCGTAAGTTAAAAGGATACCACTCTTGTGGTGTAAATGCATGGTTTGAAATATAGGACTACATAGGGTATTTAGGGGTACACAGAGCACTTTTGAATGTATGTATATTTGTCTGTATTGCTATTTTATTTTATAAGAATGTACGGTGTAACGGTGAGTTAGTATAAAAAAATCCGTCAAACAGAAATGCAATCAAATATACTTATAATTAAGACTACTGATCCTGAATACTCATACTTTCATATTCTTAGTCAGAAATTTTATATTTTATTCATGTAAAAAGTATGAAAGATAATGCCAAATTGTTTTACTGTTGAATTTTTAACAGCACCTCAGCGAGAAAATTATAAATGGTAATATTATCTATACCAGGCCTGCCCATCCTTTTTGTACTAAAGTTCGACTTTTTTTAATCCAACTACATCGAGATCTACCCATATACAAAAAAATTTGATCGGTATAACTTGAGTTTATTTCATTTCAATTTAAAATACGAAAAAATTGACACAAAATTAAAAAATTAAACAAAATTAAACAATTAAAAAATTTATCAATTAAAAAATATAACTTTATTTAAAATTAAATAAAAAATATAACTTCATTCATCGTGATAATGGTAGATTTTAGTTTTCTTTGCAACACTCACGATTAGGGCTGGGAAAAGTTAAAAAAAAATTTGTACAGAAACAATAAAACAAGTAATCCAAAATTTAAATAATATAATTACCAAAATAATAATAAGTAGTTGGTCACGTGAATTCTTAATCGAAACTAAAATATTTAAACAAATTTGATTCAAATTCAAATTAATCGCTAGAATTCAGTAATTTTGAAGTTTTCTCATACTTAAAATAGGCAAGTAAAATAAAATTTAAAATAAGTTACCTAAGAGTCTGTTCACTTATTAGCAATTATTTAAAAAATTTTGGGTTCACAAAATTTTTTTTTTTTACCATTTTTAGTCTGTAGTATAAGATCGACCCAAATTCTTGTCGAGATCGACTGATAAATCGCGATCGCCTGGTTGGGCAGCCCTGATCTATACATTCAATCGCCGTTCTAATGGCAATAATGGGAAATTTCTGCGGTTATGTTTAAAAAGTGAATCCCTAGGTACTTTCACTTTAAAAAAAATTATTTATTCCGTATTCGATTCTTTGCTTGAATCTTAAAAAGCTGTAGAAAATTTCGATATTAAAACCAAAATTAGCATAAATACCAAGTTTTTCTAATTATTAAAATTTTCAAACTAAAATGATAGAATATTAAAACTGCTGCAAAAGATCTGAAAATATATTTATGATTTGTTTTGAAAATAACTTTTGTTATAAAAATATTGATTTGGTTTCATTTTAAAGGATTGAAAGAGAATGTCAGAAGCAACAATTAAATTCAATTTCAATAAAAAAAAAAAAAAATACTAATAACAAAACAGGATAAAACGATTTCATATCTTTTTTCAATTCAAAAAAATAAAAATAAGACCCAATATCCGCTGATGTCGTGTTTTGATTGACGGTTAAATCCTTATTTTCATATTTTAGAAGAAAAAAAAAATTTAAATACAATAGAGAACTTAATACATCTTAATCAATTTTTGTTTTTTTTTTTTGGGCAAAACCATAAGAAAATAAAAAAGGAATAATTCAAATTTATGACAGAATCTGTCAATCTTAAAATACATAATAATAATATGCATAAATTATATCACTTTTTTTTAGGTTGAACAGTTTTTTTTTTGTTGTTGTGATTATAAAAAGCATTATTAATAAAATTAATTTAAGTCGAATAATAATGGTATAAAATAACTTATGCTGGATTTGAGTAGAAGATAACGTGTCTTAACAATTTATGTATATAGGAAAATATGTCTTTAAGAACTATAAATGACAATATTTATTGACAATTTAATTGATTAGAGAATGTCAAATAAATTCTACTACCAACATATATGTTTTATATCATAATCTGTTCAGCTTACGAAACAAAACTGAAGAAATGGAATATGATTAAATCGATTAATAAAATAAAATACCTACATATGTACTCAGTATATATTTTAAAATAATTTTTCATTTCTCAAAAAAGAAAATTTGTTTTTGACTTTAAAAATTGTATTTTGGTTCCTTCTATTCGACATCATACAAATAAAAAACTTGTGGAGAAAGTAAAAATGTTGAAGAAAAAATATGAATAATTACGTGATATGCAGTTAGTAGGATAAAACAGAGCTTATCAAGCTTAAACAAGGTTACAAGATAGAAAAACAAACAACACACAAAAATATAAAACGTTTATTCAAAAGTGTCTCTGGCCCTCGACGAGCGGCTCTGAAGTTTCTGTTTAATAATATTCTGTTTTAATAAAGAAATCCACTTAGAAAACTTTAATTTTTTTGATTCTGAACAAAAATTTTATTCAAGAAACTCTTATAATTGATTGACATTTATATGGAAATTATTATCTTGTGTTTAGGGTGAACTCTAGTCGAATGTTTTTGTAAAATCAATTAATTAATTTTTCGTCTATGAATTTTCAAATAACATGACATCTCATTAATTAAAATTGTTTAATGTCAATAAGAAACTTAATTATTCCACTGCTATTATTATATAGTTATTAGTTAATATAGTTAGAATGAGTATATTATTAATATTATTAAATTAATTTAGTTAATATCTAACTATCTGTCAATCTCTGTAAGTCATTTTGTATATACATACATAATTACATATTTATGTCCTTAAACTTGAATAAATGATTAAAAGGCATAATTATTAACTATAGTTAGTATAAAGTTGCCTTATTTCATTTTGTTTTCTTATCCAATTAGTAAAAAAAAAAAGAAAAAAATAATAATTATATTTTCCTTAATTGAAGCATTGTTTTTTTTATATACAATATTTATAAACTATTTTTATAAACTTCAATCAAAGTTTTATTATAAAAAAATTATATATAGAAGAAGAGTAATATTTTTCTTGCTTATTTTTTTTTTATTATAATATCCTTTTCAAAACTTGAAATGATTATTTTTTGTTTTTTGTAATTTTATTTCGAGTTATAAACTTAGATTAAAAATAAAAAATGATAAAAACTGAAATGCTTGATTTTTAAATACATAAAAAATTTTTTACTGTGCAATATTGGTAGAAAAAATTTTACAGCAAAAGATACTAAAATAACATTTTATCTTAAATCTCTATGTAATTTTTATTTTTATTTAAATGTCTTCAACACAGGCGCAGAACTTAGTGGAAACAAAGTAAGCAATGCTTCCGGGCCTCAAGTTTGTACGGGATCTCTGTTCTCTGGTTTCAAGAAAGTTAAGTCTTTAATTCTGTTACATTATAAGTTTGAAATGAGATGATATCGATTATATATATAAGACAAATAAATCATTAGATATAGAAATGACTAGAATTAATTATGTACCTATATTGTAATAATTATATTGAATTTCTTTTGAACGATCTTATATTTACTAGTAAGCGGCTTCCCGCCTTCCAGCATAAAAGTTCCGCGCCTGCTTCAATACCATATAAATTTTGTGAAATTTCCTATTTTTATTTTTGTAATTTGATTAATTCTTTGATGGAAATTTAATGTCGAATATATTCTTGTTTTATATTTTATTTTCGTGCACTTTTTATTTTGTTTTTCCGAACTTCTTAAAATTTTCCAGTAAAGTTATTAAAAAAAAAAGATTATTTAACGCAATGGTTCCCAACCTTTTGAAATATTTGTACCCCTTGATAATGATTTGAATCCTTACGTACCCCTAAAAAAGAGTGCATACAGGTTATAACAAACGGAATAAAAAATTTTAACGCACATTGTGATTAGATACGCCTCGCTTTGTTAGCACCAAAATTGATCCAGCATCGTTGTTTCAAAATCACTGCAAGTTTTCATATTATTTCTCAAGTCAATGGGTTCATCTTTTGCGTTATCATTATCAGTGTCAACAATCTTGTCTAATGAAATTGTGAAGGCGTTTCTAATCCAATTATCGACATTAAAAGTTGGAGGAATGATACCATCAACATTTTTATTATTTGAAATATACACAATTATACACAATTCACAAAATTTTGGAAAGGAAATTAGATTTTGAAATTATGTGTAAGCCGTAAAAAGGATATACATATATTTTTTTCAACACGAACAGTTCCACGTACCTCTCAGAATTGGTTAACGTACCCCCAAGGGGTCCATGGACCCCAGGTTGGGAATCTCTGATTTAACGTTTAAAAAAAAAACTTTAAAAGTTTATTTATCGTTATTTAATTTTTTTAGTTGTTATAAATATTATAAAATGCATTTGTTGTGTTTTATATAAATTGATGTGCTTAGGTTAGAACGAATAGAATATTAACGTCAAGAAAAAATTTAAAGTTTTTTTTTTAATTAATTTAGTATTGTTTCGTGGTATATTGTTTTGATTTTGGGTTTGCTAGAAGAAAAAAAAAATTACTACGAACTTTTTGAATCTTTATAAAGAGCAACGTTCCCACTTCCCTAAATTTCATGAAATTTCTGTTGGATCATTTAATTTAAATTTTTATTATATTTTATTGTATATAAAAACTTTTTCTGCAGAACTGGGTATATTTCCACAAACATTTCACATTTTAATTAACTGAATCTTTTAATATTGATTGTGTTTATTTTTTTTTATGACTAAGTATTATAATTTTATAATAAACAAACAAATATAATTATATCTAATGTTCAATAAAATTCTAATTATTATCTTTAATGAAAATTTATTTCCGTCATTGTGACGCCTTAAATTTCAATTAAGCTTTATTATATTGAAGTATAATACATAGTTAACTGCTGTTTTAATTACAAAATAATAAAAAAAAATTTATATCTTAAAATTTTTCGAATTAATTCATAAAAAAATCATAGGTATCGAACAATTAAGCATGTCACTTTCTATCGATTTATATTTCAATATTGGAAAGTTATACTTAAATAGAATAAACTTAATTCTTTTACTTCATCCTTAAGGCTGAGAACATAAAACTTAGACATCATATTCTTCTAGAAGCTATTGATACATTGAAAAACCAAAGTTCTATGCATAATTATATAAATGTGTATATAATACGAATAACATCAGGTTATCCCAGTTAAAACCAATGATTTATGAATATTCAGAGAATTAATTTTTTTTTTATTTTTATTTTTCAAAATTAAATTTATCATGAAGAAAATTTACATTTTTATCTCATCACCACAGGTGCTTACTTTAAAATTATATATATGTATATGTATATATACATACATATTTCTACATATAAATGTATATTTTTGTTGAATTTTTTTCTCAACTTTAATAAAACTATACTTACCGTATACTTTTTTTTTACTTTTAAGTTCTTTGAAAAATAAAGTTAGCCAGTTTCGGTTTTATTTTCTTGCATTAAATTAAAATTTAAAAATTTCCGCAATCAACCAAATGTTGCACAATGTGAAAAATGATCAATATTATGCGAAAGTAGAAAATGAATTAAGGCCGAAACTTTAATCCAGTATATTAGAATATTTAAAAGATTTTTTTTTTTTAGATTTAAAAACTAATTACGATATTGAAAATAAATTGAAATTAAATTAATCACAATTAAGTTAAGCAATATTTGTTTTATTCTATATGCATAGTGACAGTTTCGAAAGGAAAAACCACAACAAGTTCATGTTTTAAGAGAAAATCAATTAAAATAATATCAACTTAACAAAATCTTCCCTTGTTTAAGGTTTTATCAAAGCAGCAAATCAAAAGCTCAAAGTGTGATAAGATAATCTTATGGTAGCACAGTTTTAATGTACCTATTTTAAAAACAAAAAGGTTTATACTAAATCCTAATACCCACATAAAGTTTGGTAATATGTTTTCCATATTTTTTTAGCATTAATGCTAAAGATACAGTCGACGTAGTTCACGCGCAGGGCCGAATGGTAGTATTTTGTCGCCTGGAGCAAACTTCTTGAAAAGGCGCCTATTGTAAAAATCAAAAAGAAATATAAAACATTAAATTTACTTTCGCGTTTTGCATTATTTTTGATATGATATTTATTTTGCTTAGAATGTCGTACCAAACAACGATGCTGCAAATAAATTTAAAACAAAATATATGTTTCGCTAGTCTAAATTTGAAACGTCTAAATTTGAATTTCCACCAATAAAAAGCCAGTAAAACATTTCACGGTGACGATACCAAATACCAATATTTCATTTCTCCAATTTTAGTGAATTGCAAAGTCTACTTTGTTAAAAAAATTTAATTTTGTTTAACAAAATATAATTTAATATATTGAAATAATTTGAGATATTGAAAAATATATTTATGTATAGGAAAAGCGGAAATTATCAAAATAGAGATTGTATGTATGATTGTTGTATGCGCATTATATAAACATAAGTTTAGTATGATAGTTTTATTAGAAAAAATTTCTCGACACAAATTAAATTTGGGAGAAAAGGCGCCTTTTTTTTCAGTATAATTTTGCCGCCTGGATCGGTTGCTCCCTCGCTCCACCCATAAATCCGGCCCTGTTCACGCGCGTATGAGTACGTAAAAAAAATAAAAAAAAACTGTTTTTTTTTTTACCTGTTATGCTCAACGCCGTTCACATGCGAAAAACAAAAGAGAATAAGAAGTTATTGTTGCCATTTTAAGAAAAAAAAAATAAATATTTATAAACTATTGGTAAATAAGTTTTAAATCTTTTTTTTTATTTGACAAAAATTGCTCAAAAAAAAAACTTGATGAAAGGCTAGAGACGATCCCTAAAAGTCGAAGTCCAAGAGGAATTTGGCCCACAAGCCTCCATTTCAGAGATACGACCTTCTAAAATTTCCCATTACGTATCCAGTATGAGTGAGCCAAATAAAAAGCCGTTTGAAGGAGGCATCCTCCATCCTTCATTAAACACAAAAAAAATTGGTTGCGAAAAAATGCACTTTTGTTCCCACCTAATTTATGAAAACTTTGGAAGGCCATATCTCTGAAACAGGGGCTTGCCTGCACAAACCCTCTCGGATTTGGGCGTTTGGGAACCACCTCTACCCTTTCACCAAGTTTTAACGAAATCGGAAGAGTACACGTAAACTTTATTTGCGCCAGTAATTTTTATATTAAATTTGTAAAAGAAAAATTTTAAATTTGGCAACACCAAAAAAACAATAACAAATGATTTCAACAATCTACGGCGTAAAATACTGGGAAAGTTAAAATATTTCAACTTTTACGCGCGTAAGCTACGTTTTACGTCGTTGCGTATAACCAGTCTCATACATTTTCATACAATTTGATTATTTACGTGCGCATACGCGTTAACTACGTCGACTGTATCTTTAGCATAAACGTTTTAAATAATTTGTATTCGAAATTTTTTTTAATTCGATATTAATTCTCACTTAAAATGAGCAATTATGAAAATACTTTTTTATATCTTTAAAAATACTACAATAAACAATAGTTTTAAGTTCACAATTTTAGATTAGCATTTTTTTTAATAGAGATTTTACTTTAAAAAATTATATGGGAATCATTTGTGTTATGTTTTCACTGCAAACGAAAAAAAAAGAACAAGAAAATCTTTAAGGTGGATAATTTTGTTGCCATAACTATAATGAACGTTATGAAAATGCAGGTATATGTATAATATATAATTATAATTTAGATTAAAATTATCTTTTAGGATTTAAATTATAACAATTATTTAAGAAATATTAAACTGTATTTAGAATTTAAATTTTGAAGGTATAGATACAGGATAGAATAATATATTTTATTTCATCCTTTTTTCGTTGTACCAATTTATTTTTCAAATTCCAAGAATAAATTGATTTTTGTTTTCACATATACGATTTGGAAGATACTAAAAACTCTTTACTATAATATATTTTATAATTTATACTCAACGTTTTTTTTTCACACTATATAACCTTGCGTTTACAAAAGTATGCATCCAATAAAACTTTCAGGACTTTCAAGAGTAGGAAAATTTATTTAGTTCAGTCTCTCAGAATAAGGAATGTATTCGTTTTGATGTCATTCTACAAAGCCTTACGAAATAAGACCAAATAATTTTGGATTAGTTTCATTTCACATTCAAATGAGATTTGTTTCTTCTTGAAATTGTAATATTTAACATCGAAGTGCAATTATAAAAAAGATACAAAAAAAAACTTCTATAAAAACTTAAGGTAAAATAAATTCTTACTTTCAAAAATTAATAAAATCTTAAATAATAAGAAAACATAAATAGCCTCCGACTACATTAAAATAGTAGTTGTTTATTATAGTCTAAAATATTATTAAAATTACTTAAATTTATTACCAAAGAGAAAATTTCATATGTAAATTATGCAATGTGCATAATTCTAATGTTTTATGAAAATGAATATCTATATATAGTTAACAAAAAAAAAGATAAATTTTTATATTGTTGAATGATTCAATGAAAAAATTTCTTATAAGGAACTTATGCTTCTTTAAGCATAAAATTGAAAAAATATCTAATTCTTCGAGTAAAGATTTCTTGAAAAGAAAATTTTATATTTTTCAAGATATGCACAATTTCTAAATAGAAATTCTCTTTAAAATATTTTTAAACAATTATTTTTAAAATATTATTAAAGAAGCTTTGATATTGTGGTGTTCTGCAGAGCAATGTTTATAAAAACAACAAATTTGTTTAATTTCAGAGTTTAGTATTGAAGGAAACTCGAACTAGTCCATTTTCCGAAAAAGGCATGAATTAAAAAAAAAAATCTATATTTATTTGACGTTATATAATTTTTCTTAAACGCACGTTCCATCTAAATTTATTGTTATTACCGAGTAAAGTACAATTATAATCTTTTGGTATATATCTATATTAAAAATGAACTTATTTTATCAAAATAAAAAAAAAGGAACATAAAATCCCCAAAATTAGATAAATAAATGTTTGCTCTAATACAATAATGCTTAATCTAAAAAATTCAATTTTGTTGTATATATATACTAATTGAAAAGTTATTTTTATTCAAAAAACCTCCCTCTTTATATATATATATATATATATATAAAAAAAAGGAATAATTTCAATTAGCCAAAAAAATAAACCAACCCATAAATAATGAAAATTTAATAAAAATTCAATTAAAATTTGTTTGATAAATTTTCTCGAAAATTGAATTACACCTTTAAGAAGATTATATTATTAATAAATTTTTCAGACACCTCTACACTGATAAGATTTTATGTTTTACCGCAATTGTTGGGTTAAAGCAAAATTATAAAATTTGCACTCATTTAAGTATATGGTTTTATATAGTTGCACATTATATAACATTATATATACATCACATATATAATGTACTTTACGTTGTACATTTTTTATATCCTCTATATATGCTCATAATGTAATACCAAAGTTGTCTTGAATGTAATTAGCAGAACCAATTTTTAATTTATGGTAAATTTCCTTTCATTTTATGAGAAAATTTTATTAAAAAAGTTAATCCTTTGCAATATATTTGAATAAGAAAACACTCTAAGGATTTACTTTGAATAATTGATAAGTAAGATTGTTAGAAAATTATTATTGACATTTCTTTAGGGACTTGATATTTTAAATTTAAATTATATTTATACCTATATATATTTTTCCTGAAGCTGTGAAACTTTTTTTTTTGTTAGTTTTTAAGATTTAAATTAAGTTTATTTGTTTTTTATTTAATCTGTTTGTGCATAAACTGCTAAGCTTTAAACAAAAAAATGACGAATTTGTCATATGATAAATAATTTTATTAATACTATCTATTAATACTATCTACTTTTTGTTACTTTTGTTTTAACAATTTTCTCATTTAGATGGAATCAACTTTTTTGTCATGCAAAATAAAGTTTTTTTTACAGTTAAAATACGAGTAAAAAATGATTACCAAAATTATATAGATTGTTAATTTTTTAATGCCGCTTTGCAGAAATTTACTACAACTTCCATTTCAAATGTAATTGAACTTAATTAACAAAAAATTTTCGATATAAGTATGAAGTCACTATAAGTGTCCTGAAATCTAGAAATAAAAGTTACGATAATTTTAAATTGCTTCATAAAAATTATTAAAAATTATTTTAATTAAGAATTCTTGCCAATTTTCGAGAACTAATTAGCTTATCAGTTTAGCTTCAGCTGAGATATGCTCAGATAGTTATTAATATTCCAAGTTTGAAAAGAGATGAAGTGCTTACAACCTGAAAACTGATATAAAATTATAACAATCAACTGAAATAATTTGAATGCAATTATATGTAATAATTTTATGAACCATTGTAAAAATAATATATTAAAATTAATATTAAGATGAATACTTATATGCAGTTTAAATAAAGTTTGATTTAATTTTTTGTGATATTAAGATTTTGATGTAATTTAGTTGCTCAGTACTTTAACAATCTAGTTCATTTCATTGTGTTCTATTTAAACTAAATTTTTAACTGTGTACTTACATTGTAATTTACAATTATGATATAAAATTTAGAGAAAAAAGTTAAATATAATGAAATTTTATCATGAGGAATATTATTTTTTAGATATTGCAACTTTTTGATAAATTTCGAATTAAAAAAAAAAAACTTTCAAACAATTTGTTTTCTTATGAAAGTATACATTATGTATGTAGATCTAAAAACAAAAAAATAATTTTTAAATAAAAGTTCGAATTTAAATATTTTTATAATGCTTCATTGTTTTATTTTGCTTCTGATAATCAAAACATTAAATAATTTGAAAGTTTCCGAACTTGAAATCACTTTTTGGTTTATTCTTATAATCTTTAAAAAAAATCGCATTACTTTAAAATAAGGAGATCTTTCAGCTTCAATCATTTTTTACGGATAGTGGTTTTTATAAATCTTTTCAGATTCAGACCGTCCGCCACTAAAATGATTATAACTAATGAGCCACCCAATCTATTTTAGTTTTTTGATTCTTGAATGACAAAATATACACAAGTTCATTCACTTTCATGTCGACTAAAAAATTGGTATATAGAGCCTCTCAACCAGCCAAGTCTAGGAATTTTTTTAGGTTTTAGTGGATTTCAGGAGTATACTTAATTAAATGTTCAATTGGAAGCGTTTTTTCTTAGTTCGGTTTGCACCAAAACTAATTTCAAATATTAAAATAAGCTAACGGAATCTGTAGTTATTTATATATTCAAGTGTTAAACAAAGTTAAAAAAAGAAAAATTTTAATCATGATAGAAATGAAGTTTTTTAAAATGATCCGAATTCTTTAATTACTAACTTTAACTAACTAACTATATTCACTACCTATTAGGTTTATGTCCTTTTTTTTGCGCAAATAAAGGCGTATTTATTATTTCTAAGAAACTTTAACATAAAAATTATCTGTTTCTTATTCTTTATTTTATACACTTTCGTTTAACATTAATTTTTTTTTTTTAACAAATTTGTTATGATGAGATGAAAAGAAATTTATGTCGTAAAACACTTACAAAATAAACAACAATAATTTACTTTTGAGGGTTATTTTTAATTTTCATTTCCCTTATTTCTTTTAAAGCTCCTTTTTTTTTGTATATATATATATATATATGTATTACTATATCTATCTCAAGATATATTTTTTAATTTGATTGTTTTTTACGGGTATTTGCTTTCACCTCTACTCAACGTCTATTTCTGTGAGTAAACAATCATGATATAAAAATAATATTAAAAAACATAGAAAATAATATAAGAAACTTATTATAAACTTTTCTGTTTGTTTTCCATTATATTTTCATCAAAAGAACACCAGTAGCCCATTGAAGTTAAATACTAACAGGATGGCTAAAATTGCGTCTTCCAAAAAAAAATAAAACTGTGATATTTGATATTTGAAGTTTGAGTAAAAATTATATAAAACATAAACTTTGAAAAAATATAACAAAGTCTTTTTAAAGCGCTACGCGGTGTAAGATTTTTTTCTATTGATATTCGTATTTTAAGATCTTTGAAGTCAGGCTAAATTAGTGCTTTTTAAAGTACATTCTTTACCGTTTCATTTTAAAAATTTAACATTTAATGCATTATTTAGATAATTCATTTGTATGATCTGCAAATATTAAAGTTATTTTAAAAAATAACAACTAAATCTTTGAATTTTAGTTACTTGATTAATAACACAATATGTAATTAATTGTACATAAGGAAAGGACATATAATTTTGAAATAGGACATCAAATATCATTTATTAATATTCAATTTTATTTTATTTTTTGTATACCGTAGAAGTACAGCTTCTTAATAATTTAGAATGGAATTACTATTATGTATATTAGCAATTTTGAAAATTTTGTTATTGTTTGTCAAACGGATATTTGGTTATTTGGTAAACAATGCATGTATTGTATGTATTTGAAATTTTTTTAATTTTTCATATAAATTAGTAGAGGTGATATAAATTAGAAAAACCTAAAAAAATATATCCTCCCATTAAGTTCAAGTATTTGGGCTGAAAATATAAATCGATTTGAGTAGATGACAATTAAAGCAACCTAAAAAAATCTTTAGCCCCCAACGAGGCTGGAATTGGATTTCTATGCAAATTGGCATAAATACATGGACAGTGGAAAAAAGAATTGCATATTGTCTAAAACCTTAAGATATAAGAAGTGATACAAAAACAAATATATTAAAAAACAAAATTTACGATGTTCATTATGTCCATTATGATGGTACAGATTAAATTCATAAAATTACTATATTTGCTATAATGCTTACAGTCTAATAAACAATGTGGATGATTAAAATGATGAGAAGGTGTCATTTAGTTGGCAATTTAAATCCTTTGAAAGTAAAAAGAAGAATATCGAAGCAAAAATGAATATAAGAAGTTTTTTGTTTTCTTTTCTTTTTTAATATACAAAAAAAATACATATCGTCTCGGTTGAATTCCTATTTGATCAAACGACAAATTTTTCGAATTCCAGTTTTTTGTTAATTCTACTAATCCTGGACAGGAATGTAGAATTTATGTGTCATTAAAAGTTTGCTTTTTTTTTATTTCAATTCCAAAATGTTTTTTTCTTTTCAAGGTGGCCAATATCTATTTGTTTATTATATCGCTAAAAGTTTTTGTAAATTTACAACTTTTCCTAAACTAATGAGTTTATATGTTATGTGTATAAAAGTTTGTCCAATATCTATTTGACAATTTTTTTGTTTCTTTCTCATACTATTTCTTAAGTTTAACTTGGCACTAACCATAATTCAAAATCAAAAGTATAAAAACGATTTTTCTTCGAAGTCATTTGGACAAATAGGGATTCGACCGACAGACGTTTTATAATATGTATGTATGCAATAAAATAAATAAAATGTTGTGCATGTATATATATAAGAGTATATTATATTTATTTTCAAAGTTTATTTAAAAACATGTCAGGATATGTGAAATGATAACATTTTCAAGTAAATTGTTTACAATATATTAAAAAAAAAAATTGTTTCCCTTTATTTTTTATTATTATTTTTTTTTATTTTCTACGTTGTAAAAAAGTAATGAGTTAAATTTATTGTAGTAATATGAAAAAAAAATTCTTATAAATTTATAGCGTTTTTTTATTAATTTTTTTTTTTTTTTTTAAGAAACTTTTTTGTTTACTAAATGAAGGAATTAATGTTTTGTTGTATTTTTATATAAAAAGTTTCTTACAGTTTTTTCTTTTTTTTTTATTAATTTATAAATATTTTTCTTCTTGGCAGAGATTTTATGTACTTAGTCATTTTGAAGTGTCAAATGAATATTTTCTGGGAAATTAAACGAAAGTTAATGAAAAGGTTAAAACTTACTAATTTTTATAATTAGAAATTTAGTGAACATTTTTTAAATAACATTTATGCTAGGAGGGTACTGTAATTTGTTATTGTTTTTACTATTACTCATTTTTAGAAGTTTTGTGCAACGAAGTTTAATGCTAGACGCTCATGTAAATTGCACAAATCGATTTGTTCATGCAATTTTGTTCAAATGAGGAAAATTTTATGGCACATCAAATTAATATACAAACCACATATTTTCGAATCTGGGCTAATTCATCGCCTAGCAATTCATCGTCAAGCAATTCATCGTCAAGCAATTCATCACCAATCAATTCATCGCCAAGCAATTCATCGCCAGTAATTCATCGCCAGCAATTCATCGCTAGCAATTCATCGCCAGCAATTCATCGGCAGTAATTCAACGCCAGCAATTCATTGCCAGCCGGCGGTGATAAATTGCTGTCGATTCATGTTTTATGTGTTTTTTTTTGGTTTCTTTTTTATATTTCGGCGAAAAAAAATTTTGCCGTCGAAAAATGTATGAAAATTTTGAGTGGTCATATCTCCGAAACGGGGCATTTCCGAGCAAAAAACGTTTGGATTTGGTGATTTGGGAACCGCCTCTACTTCCTCACCACGTTTCTGCCACATCGGTCTAATTTTTTATTTTTTTTATATTTGGAGGAAAAAAAAATTTTCCATAGAAAAATGTATGAAAATTTTGACGGGCCGTATCTCCGAAACGGGCATTTCCGAGAAAAAAACGTTTAGATTTGGTGATTTGGGAACCGTCTCTACTTCCTCACAAATTTTGAATTTCTGGCGATGAATTGCTGGCGATGAATTGCTGGCGATGAATTACTGGCGGTGAATTGCTGGCGATGAATTACTGGCGATGAATTGCTGGCGATGAAATACTTGCGATGAATTACTGGCGATGAATTACTGGTGATGAATTCCTTGGCGATGAATTGCTTGGCGATGAACTTTTTGGCGATGAATTGCTTGACGATGAATTGCTGGCGATGAATTGCAAGCGATGATTTGCTTCGCGATGAATTGCTAGGCGTATAAAGTATAACCTATAGTTATAAAGTATAAAGCGTTATTATAATTGTAACTTGTAACTATATTTCTTTTTTAAATTAACTTTTCTCTGAAAAGAAGAGATCTGGTAGCAGAATTCTTTCATGTTGCAAAATAATAACTTTTTGCATCATATTAAAAATGCTTACAAATTTCAAACATTTTGTTAGAAAAATGATTTACTTTGAAATTGTTTTTAATCAAATTTTGAAGGATTGTTTATCAGTTAGTCACTTTGTTATCTTTTATGATACATAAAAATTGAATTATTAATAAAAAGGCAATTATAAGGAAGTGTAATATTATATCACGTTTAACTGCGACAAAAAATTAATATTAAACTGGCACACAAAATTAAGTTCATGCAATTAAATTTTAATTAATTAAATTTTAATTAATTAAATAAAATTGTGCGATTTTGAGGTTCAAATCATATTTTGATTAATAGGTGTAATTTATGGTTGTTCTTTATAGTTTAAGTAGGGTGAGGACAAATTGAAAAATAGAACGAACTTTTTTCTATCTTAAATAAATCATTCGCATTATATTTTGTTCCTAATTTTTCAGAGCTACAATTACATTTATATATTTATTTAAATCTATCAGTAATTTTCTTCAATATAAGAAAAGTCCTTCGCTTTTAACCAGTTGTGAAAGCAAACTGATGAATCAATTTTACTTTCGCATATTTTGGCTTCAATTTGATCTAAATCGATACAGGGTAGTTTAATGATCATTTTAGTGCACGACAGACCGACAGATTTTTTTGTTTGGAATGTCATTCAACGCGATTTTGCCGCTCCTGTGGGGACATATAAGTAATTGCGATTTTTATGTAGGTTCCATAGATTCAGGAATTCAGGAATATAGTTTTTTTTTAATAAATTTAGTTTTGAATGCATAAGTTCTATTAAGGAAAAGGTTGCCAAATTATGGTGATTTTATTAAGGGAAAACTATTAAAATAGATTATGCAAGAATGTATAAATGCATTAACAAATTTACACTGTAGATAATATTTATGAAAATGTTTTAACTAATGTAAAGTTTCTTCAAATTCTTGTTGAAGTAATTATCTTTTAGATTTCAATATGTTTAGTTACGTTTTCGAAACTCTGAAAAATCGAAAAATATTTCCCCCTTCCAACTTATGCTTTATAAAAGTTCTCAATATAACTAAATTTTGTTTAAATGCAATTATTTTTCCCTTAATTATTTTCTGTTCATTACAAAATATATTGTAAATATTTTTTGCAATTTATCTACAAAGAAAGAACATTTTCTCAAATATTTGAGTAATTCCAGCAAACCTATATATATTTTTATCTGTTTTTACCTTAACAACATCTAAATATTCGCTTATTATATATACTCAAACAAAAGTAAAATTAACATTACTCCTTGAAATAATGTTTATGTTAATGTATCTAAAAAGATGGATTTCGAAAAACTGACACAATATCTTACCAATAATCCTTGAAAATTTACATTTGGTATTAACAAAACAAAAAAAAAATAAGGAAAATACATCTTTTTTTTCATGTTTGTTAACATTTTTCACACGAAATTTTAAGGTCGGTAAATCAAAATATCAGGAATAAGAGCATGAAAAATAAGAAATGTTTATTTTATTTGTTTTTCTTATTTTTCTTTTAAACAAATTTTAACAAGATGTGGTAACAAAAAGTATATATATTATAATATGTATAATCCTATAATGTATATATATATAATATATGTATGTTTAGTATTAAAAAAAATCAGTATGCTTTTCTTCATTCATAACGAAAAGAAAACATAACTTCAAATTTCATATTATGCTAAAAAAAGTCAATTTTTATGGAAATAAGATATAATGTTATACCAAAAAATCATTCAAAAAATCCTTATCAGAATCAAGAAGAAAAAAAAACAAAAAGTTAAAAAAGAGGGAATGACAGTAATAATACCCGTAAATCCGAAAATCACAGCAGTAACGAACATTGGGAGCAATGAACAATTAATGGCGCTTTAAAAATGAATAAAATACTTCTATTTTCTTAATATTTTTTGCTCAGAAAATATTTAATTTTTTTTTTTGAATAAGATGTTGCAGTTCAACACATTAAGATATTTTTTATGTACTGGATATAAATTCAGAGTAATTGACGTGCATGAACGTGTCTAATAAAAAAGTTTAATTATACCAATATAGACTACTCAGTTAAGCACCGACTTATACCATTGTATTGACATGAAGTTTTTTCGAAGCTATACCTAAAAAAAAATACAGGCATTCGTTAACAGAATAGGTATCACGAAGGTATCAATTACGGTCATGTAATGAGAATGGAACAAAAGTTATTTCTAAATTAATTGGTAATAAACGTCGATAAATTATGCATGGACTTATGAAATGTTGCATATGTACGTATCAATCAATTATGTTGGGAAAAAATTTTAACTTCTGCAACTTTTTTATCTTCTTATTATGTGGAAATTATGGAATTATGTTTTTCTATTAATATGGCGTGCATAATTTTTATAATATTTTATGTAATATGAATGCGTAATTTATGTTTTAGGAAAATTTTTATCATGTTTGTTCTTTATATATACATTTTTTATTTAATGTAATAAAAGAATTTAAATTTAAAATAAAACAAATCAAATTTTATGTTTAACATTTTTTTTAATTTGAATTAATTTATTATTTAATATATTGAAAAATTAAAAAAAGTAACGGACGTCACCTATTGAAAATAACATTTGCAATACTATAGTAATTTTGTTTTTATATTCCTTTTTATATTGAAATAAAATTTTATTTAATTAAGTTTTTTAAGGAACTGACGGGATTTGCTATACCAAAAACACAGGTTTAGCAACTTACAAGCGTTATTTCTAAGTTTAATGCCTTGGTAATATTACTCTGTCAAACAAATATAACGTTAAATTTTAACTTTATAAATTTATATCTTCGATAAAATAATATCAAATATGCTGTTGAACTAGAATAAGATTTTCTCGTATTCAATAATATTAAAAGTCGATCTGAATTAAAGAAGTAAATACTCGTTTCAATACTATTTTTCAAAAAATTGTTTTTTCATATGTCTTATTCCATTTGACATTAAGAGAAAAAAAAATATTTTAAAATTTACATCCTTTAAGTCAACATAATTTCAGGTGAAAAAAAATATATAATTTTACGTTTAACAAACACTTTATTTTCTATATTTTTTGCTATATTTGTATATCAATTGGGAAAAATTTCCCAAAAGACGTTATTCTTTTCTTTTTTTTTGGTTTCATATACAATGTGTTTTATTTTTGTATAAATCTTAAAGATTAAATTTGATACTTATTTTGCTATACTTTTTTATTATTTACGTATAGGTAGGTGGGTTAAAAAAAATTTTTTTTTTTTTTAGCTGTCAAAATTGAACATTTAAGCTTTTACCATTTCCTGTGCGTGTTCTACAAAATGTTTTTATTTTATTTTTATTTTGACATAAATTAGGTGGGATTGTTTTACAAAATAAATAATATGATACATCGCAGTTACCTTCTGCATGAGAGTTAGATAATAACCGCATATAATCTTTATAGAAAACAAAAAATTCAATAATATCGATTATATAATTTTTTCGTAATTATTGACAAAATTTTAAATAAAAAATTGTACTTAGAATATAATAACTCTCAATTTTTCATATAATATCGTAATATGACATTGAAAATAAAACTGGATGAAAAAGCAGCTTTAAAATATGTAACAAAAAGGTTTTAATTAAAACCGCGTTATTTTCTGGCATATATGTGTTGAAATTCGTACATTTTTTATTAAATATAATTCATTTAAATTTGTATACCAAATGACCAGTTGTGCAGAACCAAAATACCAATTGTGCAGAGACTTGCCAGTTGAATCAAAATACCGCAGTTGTGCAGAGAATTACCCAGAGTTGTGTCCCGAATGTCCCGACATTATTTCTCAACATTTTATTTTTCAGTGAGTGAGTAATAAAGGAAACAAAAAAACTTACTTTTTTTATCAAGAAAATAAAAAGTTTTATAAAGGAAAGTACAACTCTTTCAGTTCACATTTCTTTTGCTTATGTCGCTAGAGTTCTTTTTGCATAATTTACGATTGCGAGCTTAAGACGAAAGCTAATAGCAAACTTATTTTTCTCTGCTTTTTCGACTCAAAAGCAGTAAAAAAGTTTTATATTATGCTATGATATAAAGAAATTATAGATGCCGCAGCTTTCAATGTACAATATAATAACATATAATACAGTTCAATCAAAAAAAATCAATGAAATTTATTCAGTACAAATTCTACATAAGTATATTTTATTAAATTTCAACTATAATAATTAAATACCTTAATTAAAAAAAAAACGAAATGAAATAAATAGGTCAAATTAACATTCAGATTAGTTTAGTTTTACTTATAATGTCAATTAATTATTCTTATGCAATAGAACATTATAAATACACCTTATTCTTTTAATAATATTTATTTTTTACGTAGACATTAAGAAGACAAACAAACATTCATATCACGTAGAAAACCATTCAAATTGATAAAACTATGTATTCTGAATGATATCTAGGGGTTACATTTAATTATATACATATACCAGAAGGTGCAAAATTCTACTTACTGTACAGATATGGTACTTATTAATATTACCACACTAAATATAAATGACAATGAGAAAAGTGTACAGTACGCTTACAAAATAATAAAAACATAATTCTAGAAAATAATAATCATCATTCTGAAAGAAAAAATTTCTGTAAAATTATTTGATGAATGCTGTTGTGATTTTTGTATAAAGATTTCAATAAAAATTTGACTCGAATGTATTCTAGAGATTTATAAATTATTATTGTTGTATCAATCATAACAAAAAACTTTTGGTTTTCAAAGTATTCTTTGTATTATAAAGCTTATAATAATTTTTGCATTTGATTTTATAAATTAAATCGCTTGTATTTCTAAATAATGAACTTTTCACTTGGTCCAACTTTCACGACTTAAAAAATGTAGTGCAGCTTTAGAACTTTCAAAATAGGATATTTTTAGGGTACTTATAGTTATTTATTAATGATCCTTAATTAAAAAAAAACATCCGATTTGGTTTCGAAACAAAGTTGCAATTGAAAGAAATAATCTTCATGTATCATTTTAACTATGCAGACAACAAATTTTTTAAAAACAATTTTTTGATAACACTTCTATTAATAGTATCCAATTTGGTTCAGAAACAAAGTCGTAATCCAGTACCTAAAGATATATTTATAATAATTTTTAACTTATTGTGTATATAGATATTATAATTTTTCTTAAAAAAAATTTTTTGTACGACATTACAGAATTTTTTTGAATGGGAAATTCCAATGTAATTTTTAAATGCGCTAAAATTCATTCTTGCATTTTTGTCGAATTTTGTTTTTTCTAAAATAAAAACAAATTTCCCTAATTATATTATACATAAATAAATAAATAAAAACGAAAAACAAAATTCATAAATTTTTGGCATTTGAAAACTTTTCTGCAGATATTTATTTATTCTGAAAACAAAATTTTCTGAATTCATGAATTTAAAATATGAGATTTTTTTTTTTTAAATCTCTCCATCCATTATCGAAATGGATTTGGAATAATAAAAAAAAATATAAAATACAATAAAAAATAAGAAAGATTTTGATAAATAAAGTATATAAAAATTTAAATTTTTATCAATATCTGATATTTTAAATACACAATTTGTATTCAAATCTTCTTTATGCCAATGGTACTTTTTTCCACGTTTTTCTTTTTTTTAAGGACCATGAAAAATTAAATTCTTCTTCTTCAAAAAAAAAAAAAAAAATTGACCAGATAAATTTCAGGTGTTTATGAAAAAAAAAACTTCCTTGAATTTTGAAGGATTTTAGAAAAATGTACCTACACTTCTTCTAATATTATTTATGTAAATGTATATGTATGTAGATTTATGTAAATGTGGCTTGGTATATAATATCTAATTTTATATACGTATAACTTTACGTATATGTATATATCTAAATTTTTTTTTTTTTAATAAAATCTAAAATTCCCATTTTAAATGCTAAATTTATTTTAAGCCTAAATATTTTTTTTTTTTTTTTTTCATGAAAATTGTTTTTTCCAAATCAATAAACCTTTTTATTTCGTTGAAAAATAAAAGAAAAACCGTACAAATAACGAAAAAGTATGTAACCTTATAAGCTTTCAGGCTTTCGGATAAAGTAGACAGAAGCTAAAACGGAAAAAATATATTATATATGTATGAACAAAAAGTGAGAATTAGTACAGTTTTTAGTCAAGTCAATCAGTTTGCTCCAAATCCGCTTCTCTTAAAAATTAATATAATACAGAAATTTATCGCATAAAACATTTTATTTTTAACCAGCCACTTGTAATAAAAATAAAAAAATTTCATAAATGCAATAATTTACAAAAATTAAAAAATTTTGAGTATCTTTTTCATTTGATCCATTCGAATCTGTATCACTTAAAAAAAAAATTGTGTACTGTAGCGAGAAATTTCAGAAGCGATTTTGCCATAACATACTGCCAATCCATCGAATATGGAATTTATCAAAATTTCAACATATCACGACTGAAGTTGATTTTGTTATACTTTTATGAAATATCTGGAATTATCTGTCATCATAATTCAACAAACAACTTTCTGCAAACTTCTTGCTCCTAGGTTATGTGGGGTAATTAATCATCAACATGGTAGAGAACTATTCTCTAATTTAATTTTATACTGTGATGTCCAAAAAACTTTATCAACCAAAATTAAAAACAAAATTTGAAAATTTGAATATTAGCAAAAAAAAAAAAAATAAATAAATAAAATAAAAAAAAAATATATGTAAATTATAAAACTATATTTTGAGTTACAAAAAAAAAAAAAATAATAATTTTTTTTTTCTTTTTTTTTAATCATGAATATTTAACCCGGTACCCCATTTGGTTAACCTCAAAGACATAATAAATATTTGAGAATATTCAAAAATAAACAAAAATCTCTTTTAAATCCTTTAATCTATTGTATCTTTTTGATATAATATATTTAGCTTTAAAGCTTATTTCGTGTATTTTTCTGATAAAAATTAAAATTGATGAGGGTTTTTTTTTACCAGATATAAAATTTTTCAGACATTTCCAGATTTAAACATGCCTATAGTAAAAACAAAATATTATGCTCCTGTCTAATTAATAACTTTCGAAAAAAAAAAAATAAATAAAAAGTATATAAAAATTAAAAACTATTTTTACCTATCATCAATTTTAATTTCATTTTGATAAAATCGTGATGGAAGTATTTTAAGATTTTAAAATAGATTCAGCTTGTCTTATTTTGACGAAAACGAAAAAGGCTTTCTATCTATCTTATTTGATATGTTCAAACCAAAACGATTTTGAAATAATTCGACTTTGACTAGGTATATCTCGTTTTAAATTTTTAACGTTATAGAAAAAATTAATTTAATTTTATATATATTTATAAATTTGCATACATTATATGTGACCCTACAGATATATATCTCTCTAAATTCTCGTACCTGTTCTGAGTTTTGTCTTTAGAAATAATTTTTTACTATATATTTATTGCAAGTATCAGCGGTTTTAAAATTTATAAATAATAAACATCAATATTATAGAATTTTAGGACGGTAAACACAAATCATACAAAATGTGGTTTTATTTTAATAGTTTTTCCTTAATTGGACGACACAATAAATATTATCTATAATGATTTATTTTTCAATAATATATATTCAACAGATATATATATTTTTAGCTATTAAAATTTTCATATTTTTGTTTGAATTGTTCTCATGTGTTTTAAGTTATTTATATAGTCCAAAAATCGAAAGTATACCCACATATAAACGGTGTTCACATTCACATAACTTTTTCAAATATTTATTATTTCATTAATAATTTATATATTAAATAAAGAACAAAAAAAAAAAAAATAGAGAAAATGAGAACAAAAATATTTATGAAATAAAATCAATAAATTCAAGTATGTCCTTTTTCAGTTTTCTAAAAGTTTATTTGATTTATTCCAAATTTCCTCAAATTAACACGTAATATTATAATTATTTAAAAAAAAAACTAAAATTCTACCTATGTCTCAAAAAGTATAAAATTTTTTTATGAAAATCGTAGTTATTAAATTCAAAACAGTATAATTTCACTATATCCTATTAAAAAAAGTTCATTTATCTAAAAATTGCAGATATTTATTTCGTTTCATCAACACTATTATTAGTTGGAAAATATAATTTATACTTCTTATTCAATTTAATAGTTCCAAAAAAAACATTTTAAGATTTAAATCTAAAAAGTAATTTTTAAAAAAGTTAAATGAAAACTATTTTCTTTAAAGGAATATCAAAACCATTACCTTGAATATGGTAAACGAAAAAAAAAAAAGAAAAAAGAAGAGCAATTAGCATTTTTATCTCTGTTTAAGCAACCACCGAAAGCACATAGAAAATTTAGATACAGCATCAAGGTTAAATTCAATTTCCTCTCTAATCTCCATAACGCATAAATTTGCACACGAAAAATCATAAATTTGAAGAGACGGAAACAGGAATAAAAAAAAAAAACTTAAAATATAAAAAATGAAAAGTAAACAATTTTGCAAAACTAAATTATCATCTCTCTTGACCTCATAAAATTGAAAAAGTCTGAAAAAGAAAAATATTATGAAAACAATAATATATACTTAAGTTGAGGATTTCAGTCATTCAGTGTATTACTTATTTTAAATACCATTCAAGTTATTCATGTTTTAGCCCCAATTTAAAAATCGAAATAGATATAAAGAATGAAAATTAACAATTTATTTTACTATAATATAATTTTATTGTAATTTTATTAGTTGAGTAATAAAAAGTATTGAATTAAAAAGTGAGACATTGTGTGGCAAAACAGCTTCGTCAAATTATGATTGAATAAAGCCAAAAGGTTCAAACTCTTTAAATAAAAAAAAATAAAAAGTTCTATTCAAATAAAACCCGAAAGAAATAAAAATTTCAACTTGAGCTGGGTACTATTAAAAAAAATGTTTAATTTTTGAAGTCTAGCTAAAAATTAAAAACTTTGTTTGAATACAAAATAACATTGCTTATGCTTAGTCTACAATAGAATGGAATATGGAATAAACATTATTCAAATTTTAATGCATCTTATCTATATTCTTTGATCTCAAGCAAACTGAAATTGCGTTATTTGCCTACTATACTGTTTTTCTTCTATTTTTTCATTCAAATATAAATAATAATGTTTTATATACATGTAGTATTGCACTGTACTTTTAGGTTAATACTTTTTGTTCTTTTTTGTGATTTTTTGTGGCAAAAATTGCATGTCCTGGAATCCTTAAAATAAAGATTACGGGATTTAGGGTAAACTGGCTTATATACACAACATATTATATATTTATAAAAGAAAAATATTGTTTTTGTACAGTCTTGAAGTCCTGGTGAAATACATATTCTAAAAAGAAAAACGCCTGTTGATTCAACACATAACGAAAAAATATATGTATGTTGTTCAATCTGAATACTACGCAAACGCCTACATATTCATATATCTAACTTAAACATTACATTGTGTGTATTAAGTATCCTCTCATTTTAAGGGGTAAATTTCGGGCACAATTAAAGCTTTTTAAAGTTTTGAATTGAACATGAAGATTTTTAGCTCAAAAAAATTGCATTCAAAAAATTTATAAGTTTGATAAGAGAACTTGAAACGTTTTTCTTACAATGTATTGATTATATATAGTTTAATTTTTAGTGTAACTTACAGATTTAGTACAATTGAAATTATAGAATTTTGATAAAATTAATTAAAAAACATTTCAATAAAAATTTCTATCATTAATAACGATTTCGAATAATGTCAATAAAAAAAATATATAAACGAAGTATATGGGCACGTTTTCAATTAACAATTCCTACTCATAGACAAATATAAATTCAATTAAAATTATAAAAAAAAATTTAAATTTAAATAAATTGTATATGGAAATTACCCATATTTTGTCATTAATACGATCAAACTGGTCCAAATAGTTTAATAGTTTAATAGTTAGGACGTTCGAAATACGGACAGACGCACGAACGGATAGACGAATGGATAGCTGGAAAGGATCCTAAATTCTAACTTCAGTACCTTAAGCTCTGCCAGCTCTGCTTTGAAAAGTCAATCCATCAGACTCAATAAGGCCTTATTTCTCTATAATGCTGGCAATATATAGATTTATTTCTTTCAATAAGATTTTCAATTTATTTTATGATTCATGTTTCATATATAAGCCCTAATTTTTTTTTCCTGGACTTATAGATTTTATTCTATTTTTTTCGATATTATTATTATTATTATTATTTACCATTAAAATAAAGCACTATTTTTTACAATGATTTTTTATACCAATAGGGGGTAATAATAATTTTTTTGTTTTCTAGTAGGTACCTGAATTAAATAAACTGTTGCTATAATGAAGCAACACATGATAATCCTTTAAATTCAAAGAAAAAGATAAATATATACATAGGTAAATTATAAGAGCCCAAAAGCTTATTTTATGGTTTTTCTCTATATATATAATATGCAATAAAATAAAACAAGGATATAATGATTTTTAAAATTTGTTTTTTTTTTAATAAAGCAAAACAAAATCAAGTAAAATACATTTCTCCTTTAGTTTCTCTTAAAGCTTATCCTTCACTCAAAGTGTTGTCTGTTGTGTGGGTGAACTTTGGAACAATATGTTTAATTTTTTTAGGTTACTTCAAGCACAATTGTTGCATTTAAAATTTTGCTAATAACTTCGTCGTGTGAAGGCTAGATTATAAATGGGCATGTAAATTTACATTTAAGAATATGCATACGAGTCACCATTGAATTTCATTTTAATGTAAGAAAAAAATATCCATCTTGCTTATATCTACCAGAATTGTATATATGTTTATATAACTGGCAGCGGCACCTTTGCCAGGATTTCATTTGATCGGAATAATATTTGACCGGCATTTTTTTTTTGCCCGGATTTTATTTATCCGGAAATTTTTTTGCTTGCAATTTTATTTTCCCGGGAAATTATTTTGCCTGAAATTTTATTTGCCCGGAATTTTCGATTTGACCGGAGTAATAAACTTTTTCTTAACAAAAAATAGCCGAAGGCTTTTCTGGAAAAAATTTTCCGGCCAAATCAAAAATTTGAGGCAAATGAAAAGCAGGCAAATGAAAAGCAGTCAAATGAAATTGCGGGCAAAAAATATTACGGGCTATTGATTTCCGGTCAAAAGAATTCCGGTCAAATGAATTCCGGGCAAAAGTACCCAACCCGGGTTGTGTTTTTTTTTAATTGTTGCAACTCAAATCTAAAAGTTTACTAAATAACACTATTATTTCAAAAAATTTCATTCACAAGTTCACCACACTGTGTGTATTTAATTTTTTGTAAATACATATCTTTTTTTTCAATTCTCATTTTCCATTATCCACCCACAAGTATCTTTTGCATTTGTAGTTGTTATCTACAAATACCTACCTGAAAAAATTGAGCAATCTTTTTTTTTTTTTTGTCATAGATTTTGGACAAAATGAAAAATTTTTCATAGAAAGTTTAGTTTGGCTAGGATAAACGGAACAACCGGTTGCAAAATTCTCAAGCACAACAAGTGTGTTGCAAAAAGAAAAAGAAGAAGAAAAAAAAAGAAAAGCTAAAAGAAAAGAATTTTAATTCAAGTTAAAAAAAAAAATTTTTTTTTTTTTGGCCGTCGGTATATTCTTTTAAAGTTTATTTTATTTTATTATTTTTTTTTTTTTACTTTTATGGAAAAAAACGAAAGTTGTAAAAAAAAAAACAAAAAAAAAATAAACAAACAGAGACATTTTTTAACATAAATTTTTTTTTATTCTTGTACACACGATTTTATCCAATTTGTTCTTTCGTTTTTTGTTTAAAATTTTATACTTTTTGATTAAATTCGTTGAGAAGGTTTTTTTTTTGGAAAAAGAAATCCAGGAAAAATATCAAAAAAAAAAAAAAAAACAAAAACATAAAAGTATAATCTTAGAAGAACAAAAAATCAAAAAAAAAGGATACGCATAAAGAAAATATTTTGAAAAAAAAAAATAAAAAAAAAGAAGAAAATTTTGTTTCATTCTTTTTTGTTGGACTGAAAATTATATGTGTTTTTATTTTTTAAAGGGCAGAAAAAAAATTAAATTCATGTTCTTATAATATTTATTTTCCTCGCTTAGTAATTTTCTGTTCAACAATATTTTTTTTTATATCGTTATTATGTTTTGAATGAAAATATAGGATTTTAACATGGTTAAATTTTAATGAACGAAACAATTTTTTTGGTTGGGAGTATTTTTTATTCGTTTGTTTTTTTTTAGCATATTAAAATCCTAATCCTGTTAAATTATTTAAGAAATTAAAATGAATGAAAGTAAAAAAAAAAAATCACAAAAAAAAACAAATTACAAAGCTTCTGAAATAAATTAGTTTGAATAAATTTTTTTGTTTTTTTAAATATCCTTTCGAAAAAATGTTACATGCACGTCGTCGTTCTTAGTATAAATTTATTTTCAAATTCAGGATATTGCAATAAAACCTATTTATGAATGAGAATTAAAAAAAAAAAAAAATTAAATGAAATCATAAATTAAAAAAATTATATTTAAATTTTTGCTAAGGATGTTGGAGCTGTGATAAGAGCGTACAAGAAAATATTTATATATAAAGATTTTCTTATTACTGTTTATATTGGAGCGATAAGAGCTATGTTTATTTTCTCTGCTAGTATTATTGATAAATACTTAATATATTTTTTTTCCATTTATAAATTAGGGTTTCCACTTTAACAACTTAATCAGAAAATAATACAAAACAGATTGGTCATTTTAATTAGATAAGAATGTTAAAAAAAGAAAACTCGTAATATATAGGATTGTCAGAATCGTGAAAATTAAAAAAAAAATTTCATTCACAATTAATGCATACAAGATTATGAAAACAATATTTTTGAAACTTATTTGACTTAATTATCAAATTTCTCAAAAAAAAAAAAATGATGAAATTCCCCAAAATTGCCTCTTTCCATTTTCATACAATAAGCACAATATTTGGGTTCTCTATTTTCAAAGAGATAAAAATGCTTTCCTCTTAGAATGAATACATATATGAATAAATGATAAAGAAATAAATTTTTATTTAAAAAAAAATTGGAAACTCTGATTACACTTTTTACACAAATCCATAACATCAGCATAGCATAACATCACAAAACACACCCTTAGACATAAGAAAAATTAGTATGAGACCAAGTGGCAATTGCAAACCTTTGCAAACTGTCCTGCTTGCTGTTTCTAAGTAAATTTTTTTTTTTAAATTAATGATTGTCTTCCTGAATAAAATTATCAAAAAATTGACAACTTCTGTAAATCAAAAAAAAAATAAATAAATAAATAACAAACGAAATAAGTTCATTGAGTTCATTGCTTTAATATAAAAAGACGAAGTAGAATTGAAATAAAAAAATTAATAATCATAAACATCATATGATAAAAATTCCCAAATTTTATAAAAATATAACTGGGACGGATTTATTAATAATTTTCACAGAAAAGAAAAAATTAGGCCAATAACATCACAAATCACTGCCCGAAAAAGAATTACTGGTCCGAAAAAAGGAAACCATATTCTTAAAAATCAACAATTATTTTATACTGTATATAAAATTTTTACTTAATTTTTGAAAAATTATTCTAATTATCAAGAAAAGTTTTCTTCAATAAAGATTTTCTTAATTTAACAAAAAAAACATTCTTTTTCTTAAGAAATCTTTTTTTTTTCCTTTAAATTAAAAAAAAAAATTTAACTAAATTCTAGGAAAATTATTTTTATTATCAGGTTAATTTTTTTTATTTCTTAGTTAAACCAAACAAGAAAAGAAATCTCAGAATTGGGACAAGCCCAACGAATATCAGAATTGGGTTTTTCTATTTTTAAACCAATTTTCTTCAATTCTAAGAAAAATTATTAAATTATTGGGATTTTTTAACAAGCTTCTTGAAATTCTGAAATTTAATTATGGTAACTTAGAATAGAAGAATTATTATTAAGAGAGTGAAATAGACTGTTCATATAGAAATCCCCTAACTCCGTTATAAATGAACTCTTTTTTAATAAATCAAACGGATTTGCAAAGCTTAAATATTTCTCGAAAAATTGAGCCGGGTACTACTTTTTTTTAAATTTGATCCTATAAAGGCAGAATCGGCCTCTAAATATTGAGGTCACGTTAAAAATTCTGCTGCACTGTAGGAACACAAAAACTTAAAAAAGCAAATTTTATCTAAAAATATTTTCCACTAAGTGAGCCGGTCATAATTTTTATTATTTTGTTATTTTATTATAATTGAAAAGAAAATTTTTTTTTTCATAAAATCTCAAAACATTAGAACAAAACTACAGCTATACACACTTTAGATTTTTCTTTTCGTTGGAGATCTAAACGTGGAAGTTTCATTGTGTGGCCTGATACTGATTTTTTTTTTTTTTTTTAAGATATTTGAGATATTTTATTTTCTATTATATACTTTTACATTTCTATTATGCAGCCCCTTAAATATTTATATGGTCTTATATTTTTATATTGTATATATTTTGTTCAAGATTTTAAGAGTTTTTTAACATTTATATTTTACTCATTTATCAGGGTCTCTCTACAGTTGACAAAAATATAAAAGTTAAGAAAACTTTCATAATGTTGAACAATAAATATGATACTAAAAAATTTTATGTTAAACATTTTTAAATCTATTGAAAATTGACAAAAGGATTTAAGGCTTAAAAATGTTTCTATTTAAAAAAATATTTTTTTTAACTATTAAAGCTTCTCTTGTGGTCTTAGCTGCAAGTTATTAAAATATTTATTTGGTTTTATTTATTTGAGATTACATTATGATTTTTTTATCAACCAATAAACTTATTCGATATTATTCAGTTTACGAATCCAAGTTATAAAAGTATTATAACAATCAGAAATAAATCAAATGTTTGACTATAGTCATATATACCGATAACGAGAATTTATGCTACATCCATTCTATTTTAATTCAGTTTTGGGCATTAAGGAATCAGAAAAAAATAACAAAATCGTTTCAAATAACAAAATAGAATAATATCTCCATAATATAGAAAATTAAGGAATAATCAATTATTTCGTTAATCATGTAATGGTTGATTGGTTGGTTAGGTTAGATGGTTAGATCAACAGCTTCATTTTCCCACAATCTTTTACTGTGGTGATTTCGTCTAAATTTCTAATACCTTCAATGAAACATCATTAATATTATGCATAACCGAGAATTAAGGAAATATAAATAAATATATTTAGTTAGACTGAAATATTTTCTTTTTAATATTAATTAGATTGATTACAGTAAAATTTTCTCCCAATTTTGTACATATTTTTCGCCCTATTTTTTATTTTTTTTTTTCAAATCATTAAAATATCTTATTTAAACTATGTTTTCACAGTTTCACACAGTACAAAAAAATCTATTTTCTATTTTAAGTGAAGACCTCTGACTAATGGTGACAAAATAAACATTCGTAATTCGTAATTAATAAATTGATTTTAATTTTCTGGCTAGAATAATTAATAAAAATATTCACTATAACTAAAATATAGCTTAATATTCAAAGTTCGTATAGAAGTTCGTCGAATTTATTGATCTTATATGTTTTATCTGTCTTCTAGATTCAAGAAGAATGACCACCATTTTTAACTGTTGAAAATCAGAAATTTATAATGAAAACTAAATCATAATTAAACCACTCTACTAAAGATTGTTCTAAATTTATGACTCAAATTTGTTTTATTTTAGGATATCTGCAGTTTTGATTTGATCGGATCCGTCACTTTTTGAGCTCATAAAAATAGCTGAATGACTTGACAAACTAGCCATACAAACTTAAAAAAAAAAAATATTTTTTACACTTGCATATAGCACAAAATTTGAACTTTTCTTAACAAAATAGTCTTTAACTAAAAGAAAATAAAACTGCAAAAAATGTCTTGCTTTTTTTTTTTTATTATTGTAAACGAACATTATATACAAATTTTTCGATTTTTATAGATTCCGGTCTAAAAAGGCTTTTTATTAAATTTCGTTGATATAAAAGTTTATGTATATAACTAAAACTTTTAATCTTAATATAATCTTTATAGAACTTTTCAAAAGAGATTTTAAACAGAAAGTTACAATTTAATTAAGACACAAAAAAAAATATTTTCCATATTTAAATTTAATTCAAAACAATGGAAAGCTTAAAAAAAAAACAAAAATTACCGAGATTAAGGTTCTAAAATTTTTGTTCAAATGTCATCAAAACCAACCTAATTTTTAATATTTTTTTTTTCTTGTTTTTTTTTTTGTTTTTGAAAAGTTAAACATCCTGTTATCCTTTAAAAATGTACAAATATATACCAATAAATTAATCACACAAAGAACCAAAAGGGATCATTTTAGTCCAATTAAGTTCTTCTTAATGTAATATCAAAAAAAAAAAAAAAATTCTTTACTTTCAAAAACAAACTTTAGGCATTTAAAAAAAAAAAAATTTAAATTCACTTCTATTTAACTAAAAAAGTCCTTTTTTGTGTGTGAAAATAATTGCAGAAATAAATAGAAGCAAAGGATACTGTTTATAGTGATTAAAATTGAAATTTTATTAACAAAAAAAAAAAAAAAGGGTCCTTTTTATCGTAGACAAAAAAAGGAGACCTTTTACTTAAAAATTAATGTGAGAGATTTTCTTTTACTCTTTTTTTATATTTTTATTTTTCATTCAAATAAAGTTAAATTAAATGTTAAAAATAATTTAATTACTTGAAAAAAAATAATAATAAAAAAAAGTTACAACTACAATGATTTAAAATTTTTTAAATTGAAAATTAAAGAAAATAATAAAAATAATAATTAAACGGCCGACCATAGGGAATTAAAATTTAAGTAAAAATTTGTGCCAATCTCATAAAAATAAATAAAAAAAAAAGTGGAAATATTTCTTTAAAAAAAAGAAAGAAAAATATATTAAATTTGAAAAAAGAAAATCAGAAAATTAAGAGAAAAAAGAAATTATTGAAAAATTAACGAAAAAAAATAAAATAAAAAATGAGATAAAAATCAATTCAAATAATAAAATGAAATTAATAAAATTTAAAAAAAAATTTAAAAATTATCAACAAACGGAAAAATATTTTTATTTTATTAAGAAATATTTCTCAAAACATTAATATCCGAGAATCCGGATTTAATGACCAAAAAAAAAGCCATTTTCAGAATCCCCTAATCAAAGATCAACAAAATTATATAAAAAAAACAAAAAAAAAATTAAATAAAAAATTAAAACACAAATTCTATTACTATGGATACTTTTTGGATAATTTTTATTTTTATTGGATTATTTGCAACAAATCTAACCAGTAAGTCGAAAACTTTTTTTTTTACCGCCAAAACCAATGTTATCAAAATATAACTTTAAATATTTTTTAATTGTCGAATATAGATTTTTTTTTATTTATGAACTTGTAATTAATTTATTGCAATTAAACTTTTCTTCATCGTACAAACAAAATTCTAAAATGAACGGCTTTAAATTTGCTTTATAATTTAAAATGGTAAATTTATATCCATGGAACGTTCGCCAAAAGCGAAAATCTTGAGACTTAACTTGAACACATAAACATTGTTGAATAAAAAATATGAAAATTGAGCGAGTCTATTGCATTTTCCGAATACTTCAATATATTACTATATAATGTATTCCACAATTAGAATAATAGAACTAGATCTCATCTATACACACTAATAATATTCATTAAAACAATACTCGTAATTTGCAATTCTAAGCTGGCAATTTATTAATATTATACATAGCCTTAGTAAAATAATTAGCCAAATATAAAAAAAAATATTAAAGCAAAATCTAAATTTTTTTTCTCTACCCATCAAGGTTAAACAATTAATTTATATATATTAATAACATTAATAACGTTTACAGTATAAGTGAAGTCAAAAAGAAAAATATTTTTCATTTTCTATATTGGAAATTCATTAGTATATCAATTAAATTTTCTACTTCAATGACTTTTAATGTTTAATTATATTTAATGTAGATTATAATCAATTTTAACGTATATGGGGCACACACCTTAAAAATAAACAATTTTCAAAATCTACAAAATAGGTTAAAAAATAAAAAAATAGTTAAAATGACATTAAATTTTTGTAATCAGTCCAAATTTAATAATATAAAAATATACTTAATATAATACTGTATATACACTTATTTATATGAACCTTTGTATTACATATAAATTCGATGTCATAAAAATTGTGTTCTTTTTTTTTTTCTTTTTTCTTTTGATTACATGATTCATCATAATTACATAAAAAAAAAGCAAAAAGGTTTATTTAATAATTAAAAAAATATACATGCATTATTCAATGAATACGACGAGTATGTAATTTATATAAAGAAAAGTACAAAATAATAATAATCATATATAATAATAATTTAATAATGCATTATTAAATAGGTACATACGTATGTTACCTTTTTTTTTTTTTAATTATTTATTATTATGAACTTTGTTTGTTTTTTTATCATGGAAAAAATTGTTTTGTATTCCTCTCTGGAACACATATTTATGTTTTTTTTTGTTTAATTCCCATTCATCAAAAAAATAATAACTTTGATGTGAAATTTAAATTCGTTTTTGGTGTGAATTTTTAAACAACGATTTGATATAAAAGATATTTATGTAAATATAAGTAAAAAAAAAACTTTTAAACAGAAGATGCTTTTTATTATGAGGAGCTTTAAAAATGTAGAAAATAAAAGTTTGCTAATGTTCAAAATATTTTAAAAAACATTCGAGACCTTTCTAACAGAGCAACTTAATAAATAATAAAAAATAAAAATCAATTTATTGGCATCGAATACTTTTTAAAATATTTTCAACATTTAATAGCAAGAATAAATTTTTATTTTCTGCTTTTTGAACTCCTAAAGCATCTTCAGTTAAAAAAAATTTTTTATAATTATATTTTTATTTTTATTATATATAAAACACGGGAAATGGAAATAAGGCCCCGTGAAATAAGACTGCGCTACCAAAGTGAAATACGGCCGCTCTTCGCAAATGAATTAAGACCGCGCGGTTTAATTTAATTTTAAAGTGAAATAAAATGGCGAATACCGCTAATAAAACCTTGAATGTACAGAATGCTTTGTTATTTTTGATGGACTTTCTAGCAGGTGCGCTGTTCTTTGAATTTTCTAGCAGATTTTATGATTTCTGTAGAAAGTTCGATGTAGTTTTTAGAAGGTTCTATGTGTTTTGTAAGTATATTCAATGAGTTTTTTAGAAAGTTTAATAGAGTTACTAGAAGGTTGTATGGGTTTTCTGGAAACATCTAGCGATCGCATCAAATTGGTTCTGCACGTGAATATCATTCCATAGCGTGACACCAAAGCAAAATGCAATCTCAATAAAAAGCATGTGATAAAAATATACAAATATTTTTATAATGGCCACTGAAAATATTTTTTTAACTTTCAAAATTTATATTGGGAATCAAAAATCAGACATCATTAAAGGTTTCAAAAATTGATTTTATTAAAAAAAAATTTTCCCATACAAAAAAATGTACACAATTCACGACATTTCATTACTTTTTTTTTATTTATACATTTTTACAATTAAAATTGAAATTTTTCTCATTAAATAATAAGAAATTAATTGTTAAATTTAAATAATAACAAAAACTAATTCCGATACGATATTATAATTATTTTGAATTTTTATAATTTTCTTTAAAATTAAACTCCAAAATTATTAAAAAATATTTATGCCTCGACTTATTTTACTACGGCGATTTCGCCGTAGTGTACATACTACGTGCATACATACTACGTGTATATCGTATGCTCAGAAATGAAACAATGTATAATGAAAAGTATAGTTTCGAGTAATTTGAGTTTAAAGATTTGAAAATTTAAAAAAAAGTATGGAAAAATATCAAGTAACATAAAATTTTCATCTAAAAAACACATTTTAATCAACATTAAGAATATTGCAAAATAGTTGTACTTATAAAATCGAGTACGAGGAATCGAATGGTGCTATTATCTAATAACGACGTATAAATATCATACGTTGTTTCATTTCTCAGCACACGATATGTACTTTTTGATTTTTCGAACGTGATATCAAAATCAAAATTGGTAATTCTGCGAATTTCGTTCACGATATGTACAAAATAAAAAATTTGCCTTTGTTTCATTACCAGTTGAGAATTGAATAACTATAAAATATTAAAGTAGATGAATTATAAAGCGATTCCAATTTTTAATGTGCATAATATTTTCTATAATTTTTTTAATTTTTTATTTTTGTTTTTGTTGATTATAAATAAAATACATTACTTATTGTTGGTAATATACTTAATGTTGTTTTCTAAAATTTTTCAAACATTAAATTTAATTAAAATATATAATTATAGTTATATTAGTTTTTTTAATATACATTGCTTTTATCCAACACAAAACTGTATATTTTTTTTTAGTTTTTTAACTCGTTGAAATTTTTGATATAATATAATTTTTTTTCAAATATTTTATTCTAGTTTTTATTTTATTGTAAATTGTAATGGTGAAACATGATGATGAGATACTCAAAAATATATGTATACATTATAATCTACAAAAATTTTTTTTTAGTTAACAAAATTTTAATATTCAAGTAGCACTCTTCAATTTTAAGATAATGAAATAAGGGTAAATGTATATCTATCTATACAGAGACAAATAAAAAAACAGAACTTATTTATAAAACTTTTATTTAAGTGCTTACCCACTTAAAAAAAAAAAAACTATATTGTGTTTCCACTGTAAATAAATGTTTAAATAATATGTATAGAAAAACTTTATCAAGAAAAATTTATTTAGTGTGAAAATTTATTTAATTTTTTTTTTATATATAACTAGATATAGCTATGTATTTTCCTATATATATTTCTCTATGGTTATTTTGATTTTTGTTTTGTTTTTATAATTCTTAACATTCTACCAAAAATAAAATGTCGAAATATAAAAGAGATGGTGTTTTAATATTGTGAATTTGTGTATATACGTATAAAAATTTATGAAACTGTATAATTGAGTACCTGCAAAAAAGTAAATATATGATAGAAATTAATTACATTAATGTTGTTTTATTATTTTTACCATTTTTATCAATATTCGTATTCCTTCTCTTATACTTTAATTTTCTCCAAAAGTTCCTTAAAAGTTTTAATACCCAGTACGGTAATTAAGACTATATAGTTGAATCAATGTTTGTTTAATTAAAAATCACAAGCCCAATAAAAATTTACATTTTTTTTACTAAGAACATTAAAATTTAAAAAAAACGCAAATACCTTTAACGCTTAACATTCAATTGTTGAAAAAATTATTATTTTTTTTCGTGCTGCGAAATATTCTTGGATGATCGAATAAAAACAATCTGGAGTGAGAAGAAACTAACTTAGAGACCCCAAATAGGAATTGACATAAAAGATGTTTTTTACTCAATTCAATAATGAGTACAAAAGTTTAATATGACAAAGCCCAGTAATAAACAAAAGTTTGGAAAGTTAAGAAAAAGTCATTAACCCTAATTCGCAATCGAATAAAACATAATTTCAAATGTCGGAAGCCTATGCATAACTAAGTTCAAAACGAATTATTTTCATTAAAATTTTAGCAACTTTGCTCCAATTACTTTGGTGAAAATTCTTTTCAAATAAAATATCGAATATTTTATATCATACCCTGCTCAAATTTTTTTCATTTCAAAATTTATGTTTATTTGAAAAACATGCGGTTATTGAAGTTACTTAATAATTATAACTTTTGTACCTATAAATAACATTGTAATTTTCGTATAAATGTTATTTGCATGACCATTAAACAAAAGTTTTCTTGTTTTATTACAATGTATGAATTGAAGAAATTTCGGTTCTACAAACTAATAAAAAAAATACAAAATAAATATAAATCATGACTTGCTTCTCCAAAAATGTGCCTACATACTATATTGTAAGTACACTGAGAAAAAAAATATATGAGTCTCGGGACACACGGAAGAAGTGAAACTTCATGGCAAGTAGTATTTTCTGGGGCGGCTAAATAAATATTTAAAATGGCCAAGTGCATATAAGACATGATGCCAATCGATTTTTTCGACGTCGACTAGTTGATTTTTGTACTTCGACTGCTGCGGTCAGTCGACTTAAAATAACTTGTTTGGGGGAATTCGGCGGCTTAGAAAAAATTAAACAAAAAAAAATTAAAAACCAGCGACTACTTTAAAAATTCTCAAAAATTTTAGTGGCATAATGGCTATTTAATTATTTCAAAATGCCTATATTTATAGCTGCATGGCAACACTGGTTGCCAGATGATTTCACTATATTTTAAGCCGTAAACAAAATTCCGGTTACAACTATATTATTAGCGACAATAATGTATGAAAAAACAGCAGCGTGGCTTAAATCATGTTTTCTTTTTGTTGACCGAAAAGTTTAACCTAAAATAACTTTTTAAATATGCCTGAAATATGCATTTTGAAATAATTTAAAAGCCATTATGCCACTAAAATTTTTGAGCTTAAAAAGTATTTTAGAATTTTTAAATGTTTTTATATCTAAGTATTCGCTGGTTTTTAATTTTTTTTGTTTAATTTTTTCTAAACCGCCGAATTCCTCCAAAACAAGTTATTTTAAGTCGACTGTCCGCAGCAGTCGAAGGACAAAAATCAACTAGTCGCCGTCGAAAAAATCGATTGGTGTCATGTCTTATATGCACTTGGCCATTTTAAATATTTATTTAGCCGCCCCAGAAAAACTACTTGCCATGAAGTTTCACTTCTTCCGTGTGTCCCGAGACTCACATATTTTTTTTTTTATAATATGATTGTGACAGAAAAATGTCGCAAAACCAAATTTCGATGCAAAAGAAACGCTGTGAAAAAGAAACAAAAAAATTATTTTGTGGCGTAGTCAATTCTTTCTGGAGCAAAAAAAAAACACACGAAGCAGTCATAGGAACTGGCGAAAGAAGTTAATACTTAAAAGCTTTAAACTATGAAATAACAGTGGCTACAAATAATGGACTGCTTTTAGACTGATGGATTTTTATTTTAATTTACATTTTGTACTGAGCAGCCCATTATTTGTAGCCATAGTTTAAAGCTTTTAAGTATTAACTTCTTTCGGCAGTTCCTATGACTGCGTCGTGTGTTTTTTGTATACTTTCCGCCGGTTCGACCTAACCGTAGCTCCCTGCCCAAAAATTTTTCAGCAGGTAATCTTTATTTCACCGGCGCTACATATTTTGAAAATTTTTTTTTTTTTTAATATTTTGCGCCGGCACGACCTAACCGTAGCTCCCTGCCCAAAAATTTTTCAGCAGGTTATCTTTATTTCACCTACTAGCTGTACCCGCACACACGTTGTTGTGGAACACACGTTTTAAGTGAAATTTTTGGTCAGATTGATGAACAATTATAGGAGCTAGTTATTTTATAAATTTGGGAAAATATCTAAGAATTAATATTTATCATTTCTACTTATTATTGTATGAAATTGAATGATATTCTTCCCTTAAACAGGTTTCCAAACCAAACCAAATTTGTGTTTTTATTCATTTCCGCTTTTTTTGAAACAAATTTGAATGAAATCGGACGAACTTTTGCAGTCCTCGCCGGGAAGGGTTTCTGGGAGGCCATTCAAATTTTAAAATAGCCTATAACGACCCCGAGACAAAGAGACGGTGTATATTTCGAAACGATCGGTTGAGTGGTTCAGTTTTTAATATTTAATATTTGATTTCCATATATTTGAAAAGGCTCCTAAAAAGAGGGGGCCAAATTTTTTGTTACGAAATTCGTGTGTTTAATCATTTTTATGTACCAAATTTAAATGAAATCGGACAAACTTTTGAAGTCCTCCCCTAGGGTAGGAGGTCAATAAATTTTTTGTTACGAAATTTGTGTCTAATCATTTCCTATTTTTACGTGTCAAATTTGAATGAACTTTTGAAGTCCGCCCCCGAAGGGTCGCTGATTTGAAGGTCAACAAATTTTTTGTTACGAAATTTGTGTGTAATCAGTTCCTCTTTTTACATACCAAATTTGAATGAAATCGGACGAACTTTTAAAGACCGCCCCGAGGCGAGGTCCCTGGGTAGGAGGTCAACAAAATTTTTGTTACGAAATTTGTGTGTAATTATTTCCTCTTCTTACGTACCGAATTCGAATCAAATCGGACGAACTTTTGAAGTTCGCCCCCATGGGAGATCCCTGGGTAGGAGGTCAACCAATTTTTTTGTGACGAAATTTGTGTGTGTTATCAGTGCTCTTTTACATACCAAATTTGAATGAAATCGGACGAACTTCTGAAGTCCGCCCCAGGGGAGGTCTCTGGGTAGGACGTCCCTGGGTAGGAGGTCCATGGGTAAGATGTTCCTGGGTAGGAGGTCCCTGCGTAGGACGTCCCTGGGTAGGATGTCCCTGGGTAGGAGGTCCCTGGGTAGGAGGTCAACAAATTTTTTGTTACGAAGTTTGTGTGTAATTATTTCCCCTTACGTACCAAATTTGAATCAAATCGGACGAACTTCTGAAGTCCGCCATCATGGGAGGTTCCTGGGTAGGAGGTCCCTGGGTATGAGATCCCTGGGTAGGAAGTCCCTGGGTAGGAGGTCGCTGGGTAGGAGGTAAACACATTTTTTGTAACGAAATTTGTGTGTAATTACATCCTCTTTTTACACACCAAATTTGAATGAAATCGGACGAACTTTTAAAGTACGCCCCCTAGTGGAGGCCTCTGGGTAGGAGGTCAACAAATTTTTTGTAACGAAATTTGTGTGAAATCAGTTCCTCTATTTTCGTACCAAATTTGAATGAAATCGGACGAACTTTTGAAGTCCGCCCCCGGGGGAGGTCCCTGGGTAGGAGGCCAATCAAATTTTAAAATAGCCTATAACGACCCCCGACCTGACACAAAGACATGGTGTAAGTTTGAAAACGATCGGTTGAGCGGTTTAGGAGCCTATTCGGAACAGACAAAGAGACAAAGAGACAGAGACAAAGAGACAAAGAGACAAAGGGACAACTTCTGCTTTATATATTAGATTATGAAAAAAATTTTTTTTTGTATATTTTGCGACGGCACGACCTAACCGTAGCTCCCTGCCCAAAAATTTTTCAGCAGGTTATCTTTATTTCACCGGCGCTACCTATTTTGAAAAAAAAAAAATTTTTTTTAATATTTTGAGCAGGGAAGGCCCTAATTAAGTCCCTACCCAAAATTTTTCGGCAGGTAATCTTTATTTCAGCGGCGCTACCGATTTTGAAAACAATTTTTTTTTTGATTATTTTCAGAAGGGAAGGCCCTAACCGTAAGTCCCTGCCCAAAATTTTTGGTCTAATCTTTATTTCATCAGAGCTACCTATTTTGAACAAAAATCTTAATTTTAAATAATTTGTAAACGAAAGATTTTTAAAAAATAATTTGAATTTAAATTTTTCGCGCCAAATTATTTTGTTTTTATAAATGACAAACGATTATTGAGTGGACCACTCATTTTTTTGAGTATTCAAACGGTACAGCATGTCGCTTTTTTTTCGAACTCGAATTTCGAATGAGTACAATAATTTTTACCCCCTACAGAAATACTCAATTATATCATACAACGCGCCTAAAGAAGTATTAACTTCAAAAATAAATTCAGTTTTCTAATTAATTATGAAATAATTTTAAGAAATTCTTTTTACAAAAAATCAATAAAATTAATATCTTTCGTTTTTTATAATTAGTTTTTTATAATTCTTATCAAAAAATATACAGAAAATATATCTGCCGCAGTTATCTGTTTTTTCAGTGTATTTCGTTTCAAAAATCTCTTTCTGAATAAATTTAAAATAAATATCGCGTGCAACGGAAATGTTAAGTTGCGTTCGCTTTCTATTATAAAATTCAAAAACATATTTAACATGTTAAGTTTAATAGAAATTTTGGTCTTTTAATATATTTTCTTAGCTTTAAATTAATAAAAACTGTATACAGTTATACATATGTTTTTAGTTGAAATATTACTACTTATTTATTGATTTTTTTAAAAGTTGAATATGCTCAAATAAAATCAATATTCTTAGAAAGTTGAAATAAAATCAACATTTTTGGAGATAGGTATACACTTATAAGTTATTGACGAACATAACATTATCCTTCAGCATCAAAAATTCTGAATATTACAAAAGCTGAGTTTGTATGTCTTGTTAACGAATTAGCCAAACCTTTCTTCTTTATTCTTCAACCAGGAAAGTGGTTTCAGGTGGTATATAAAAATTTAAACTCTTATTAAAAGTGCTTACTTTTTTAAAGATCTAAAAGATTTTTTAATTATTTACAATATTTAATTATTAAAATTAGCTTTTAATAACTCTGGGCTTAGAATGTGGACTATGTAACTACTTCATTTTTAAATTACAACTTTTTTTCTCCCTTAAAGCGTTGAAAATTTTTATTTGTTGGTTGAAAATTGATATTGAATATACATATAACCATTATGAGGCTAGATTTTACGATTATATCCTTAAAGTAACAAACTTACATATATGTATATGTTAATTTTTCTGAACTTTGTTTCAACTTCTTAACTAGTCGATAAAAAAAAAGTTTTTGTTTTAAACTTTTTATTTAAATTTAGGAATACAATATGAACAAGGAAATTATATGTAGGATAACAATACAAATTTTATTTATTTATATATTTTCATACATATTTAATTGACCTAATTTAAATCAATGATTTTTGTTCCCAAAAGTTTCATCGTATATACCGCACTTGATTTAAATTTAAATTTCCATAAACTTATTGCGAAACTTTAAATCTATCCATTCTATACTGTTTTTAAACAGTCAAAAAGAAAAATAATTTAATTTTTTTAATCTCAAAATTTAGTTACTTCACTTTTAATTAATGAACATATTAACGGACGAATGTTAAAAAGTTTTTAATTGAACAACATTGCTTGACAGCTTAAAATGTTTTATTTTAACCTTAATTG
This sequence comes from Hybos culiciformis, assembly GCA_964007475.1. Lineage (NCBI taxonomy): Eukaryota > Metazoa > Arthropoda > Insecta > Diptera > Hybotidae > Hybos > Hybos culiciformis. Next base: position 27,174,494 of record OZ023273.1, on the reverse strand, counting down.
AAAATAAAACTTTTTCAAACTTTTAAACATTTTCAATTTAATACTTCATCTTCAGTAAACAATATACAAAATTATTATCATTGAGAAAGAAAATAAAATATCAAATGATTCACAAATTTCTTTAATTGATATATTATACTTGTGTTATAATAGTATGTATACTGACCATAATGTACATAAATATATTTTTCATAATTGTCCACTTAAGGAAGTATAATCCAAATATGTATAATAAAAATTGTACGCAATATATTATTTCAAGTATTGAGTGGAAAATAGTTTTCCCAAATAATCAAATTTCAAGTTATTGTCAAGTAAGTATTATAAAAGTTATATACATATGTAAAGTACTTGTAAATAAATTCGATAATTCTTATCATGCTGAAGGACATAAATGCGATTATGGTTAAAAAAATGATTTAAAAGTATCTCTATGCGTTTTATGTATTTTGAAATATAAAGGTTCATATTATTGTATAAAATTAAATATAAATTTCCATTTACAACACAATTTTATAACAAGTATAAAAAAATTTACCAATTCAAATTTTTTTGATTTTATTAACATTATATTGGAACGTAATAATTTTAAGTACGACAACCTTTAATTTAGTTATTTTAGGAAAGCTTTAAAAAAACAACCTCACAAAAAATACGACAGTTTGTAATCGTAAGAAAAAAAGTATGAAATATAATTTAAGAAGTTTCGAGGACGACTATTGAAAATTTCTTTAAATTATTTTATTCAATTTCTATTTCTTAATTTATACCGTATTTACAAAATTGCCTTGCCTTTGCAGTTGAAACAAAAATATTTATATCTCATTTGAGTTTATTGCAAGCCGCCCATTAAATTGTGTAAAAAATAATCAATCAACTAAATTTCATTGCGATTCTAGAGAAAATATTTATTACTATAGGAAAATATCTAATTGTTGTTCATAACTAAATAAGTTAAACCATTGAGTGATAATATTTCTAAGAGGGTCAGAATTCATACAAGTAAATTTCAGAATTTTTTTTCAAATAACTCAAAAATGATGACAATATTTTCAATATATTTGAATAAAAATTTTATACTCAAATGTATTTATTCTTAAAGGTCGGTATTCAACTGGAGATAAAATCAACTTTTTCATATAAAATTTTATCTGAGATAAATTTTAGTTGAGTGAATTTAATTTATCGGTACCCAACTGAAGATAAATCGAAATTTATCTGAGTAAAAATTGTATGAAAATATTTTCACTCAAATAAATTTTATTTCAAAAATTTATCTTGCAAAGAATGTTTTGAACATTCTTTTCAAGATAAATTTTGACATTAGGTCGTGTAAAAAGAATTTGACGTTTGTTGTTTGACGAAAACAAACAAAAATCAGAAACTAAAATAATTTCTAAACTGACATTGGTAAAAAATATTAGAATTAAAATAATTGTTTAATTTCATAAAATAAAATAATATTGGTAAAATTAATTAAATAAAATGGATGAAAGTTGGGAGGTAAGTAAATTAAAAATAAAATTGTTTAGGTAGTTTATATCAAAATATATCTAGTGTCAATTTTTATCTCACTCAATAATGTTCCTTTTCAAGATAAAATTTATCTTGTACTTTATCTTCAGTTGAATACCGGCCTTAATACAATAATAAAAATATAAAATTAAGAATAAACACATTTGAGTTAAAAAATTTTACTCAATACATTCAAAATATTGTCATAATATTTGAAAAAAATTTACTTGTATGAATTCTGTCCCTCTTATAAATATTATTACTCAATGGTTAAACTTATGTTGCTCACACACTTTTTTTTTCAAGTTTAGGAACATTTCCAAATAAAAAATAATATGGATAAACATGAAATATGTTATAAAAAAAAATAGAGTTTTGTGATATTTTATTACAGAAATAAAAAATACTTGATGCGAATATAAAACCAGTGCTATCTTCTGTCTACAATCTACAACTAGTTTAAATACAATATAGAAAAAATACACAAATGTATATTGGTTGTCAATTACAAATATGTTAGAATTCTATAAAATATACATAATAAAAAGATTTATAAAAATAGATTTCAATTTTTAATTATATTACATTAAGAATGTCAAGTTTATTACATTTCTTTGTCACTTTATTTGAACAGAAATTATATTATTTTGCGCACTGCACAGTGAAATGAACAAGGATAAACCACTATAACTATAGTTTGCAGTCTTTAATAACTAGTTTTAGTTTTGTCGGTCAAAAGAGGCATTTGGTTGAGAAAACTTTTTAATCTCTTTCGTACTTATTTTTAATCTCTTTCGTAATTATTGATTTATTATATTCTTTGTCAAAATCTCTTTTTTCCATTTACAAAGATTTTTAAAATTATGATTAAAATGTACATGGGAAAGAATTCATAAAAATTTTCTTTCTTTTATCGTTTAAAAAAAATATTTTATTATTATATATTAAGAATAAACAAAATTTTAAATTATAACTAAAAAATGTATTATAAGAACAACGTTATATGAAGTTACTTTCGTATTAAAATTCTTTATAAATACCTACATAAATTAAAAACAATTATTTTGGATGAAGTTAGATATGGTATATTATATTTATAATGCTAAAAACTTTTTTCAAGGTTAAATTATAAAAACTTTTGTTCTGGCTCAAGATATGAATAATGTCAAAAATCTTAGCTTATTCTTAATAAATTTAATTAAAAATTTTAATATGTAAAGAAAAATTGTGTGTTTTATATTTACATATATTGTACAATCATGTACATACTTTTCAAAACTCTTACTTTTTTCTTTTAATATTTTTCCTTTCAATTTTTTCTTATGTAAATTTCAAAATTGAATTAGAAAAACTGTTTTAGAATAAAAATATCGCATTTTTTCACTATGTTTCAAGCGTTCTTGTAATTGCGTTTTTAGGTTTGTAGCATCATACCACCTGATCGTAAATCTGTTATGTTTTCCCCTGTTTTATTACACATTTTAATTAAAACTATTATATAAATATGGAATTTCTATAAATTTTATTTGAAACCCTTGGCCGGTTGACGTATTCTAACTCCTAAACTCGAATTTAGATTGTCCTATCTGTTAGATGACTAAGTTTGCGTAGATTTTGATATTTATACGATCGAAATGGGTCAAGTAGTTTAATAGTTTTAAGCATTCCCAAAAGGGTATTTTAGTGTGAGACATATGAAAAACATTTTTTATAAATTTTTATGAATTTAAATCAAAAATATATTTTACGCTTAATTGTAGCGGATGTTAAAATCCATTGAATTACAATTTAGATTATGCACAATAAAAGCAATAAAGCTATTTCCTTTGAAAAACTTACTTTTCATCATGTTTCAATTTAAACGTAAAGCAGTACTATTTCAATCAATTTTTGCAAATACCCTTTTGGGAATGCTTAAAGCAATTCTTTTTAGCATTATTGTAAATATCACAACAGAATACAGAAACATAATGCTTAAATTACTTTTTTAAAACTCATTAATTTTAAATTTCTTTTTACGAATTTATTAATTTGAATAAAATTAAAAATTTGGAAATAACTTTTGCATAATAAATACAAAATAATGAGTTGAGTAAAAAAAAAAAATGTTTTTGTTATTAAATGGGTGCTGGCAATTATATGTGTGAAAAGATTTAAAAACAAACTGGTATATAACTAAAAGAAAATGAAAACAGAATATAAAATTAACTTTTTGCTTTTACTCTTATATCAATTTCCGAAAAAATATTTAGTGAATTTATTATTTAAAATTAGGTTTTTATAATTTGTATACGGCTGGCTCCTTAAGAAACATTTTAATAATCAAATAAACTAACTCTTTTAATACCTAAATATGCGCAATCAGATTCATTTTCATTATTGCAACTGAAAGAGATTTAAGTAATTTTCATATAAAATTTATATACATAAAACTTTTTTTTTTTAATCTGAATGGATTCAGATGGAAATTGTGATGTTGGATAGACAGATGTCGATTAAAGAAACAAAAAATAATGGTTTGAGCCCGATTGTTTCGAATGGCTTTAGAGTTAGACTAGGGTCTAGATTTTGAACGATATTAGATAACTGCATGAAATTGCTATGTATGAAATTAAATGAAATTATAAAATATGATTGGGAAAATTTGAATAAATATAAAAACTTATAACTATACAAAGTTCCTTTACACTTAAATTTAAGCTTTTTCAAAAAGAGTAGTTAATCGATTTGCGCAGTGAACGGCACAATGTTTGACGTATTGATATAAAATTTTTGCTGTTAAATTTTAAAGAAAGTAATTAAAATAAACATTTATTTCCATTGAAAAAATGTAAATAAAAATAAAATATTTTTTCAATTTGTATGACCAAAAAAAACTTTTTAAAACAATTAATTAACGAAATTATTGAAAACATTTCGTATTTTTATTTTTACATAATTTTATATAAAAATTGACTCAAAAGTTTAAACATTTTCTAATGACATAGGCCTAACACTCCCTATTAATTATATTTTTTTCTGTTTAAAAACAATTCTCAACAAATGAAAATGGTATGTGTTTTAATTTTGTCAAATTTCTTATTATTTTCCGCATAACCGACGACGTCACGAGATTTCCAACAATAATTTTTAAATTCTTTGTTTTTACAAAATATTCCATTCATTTATTAATTACGTAGAGAATATTTTGCTTTATATATAAAAAAATAATAATCAAATAAGCACTTCATTTTATATTCAAGAAAATAATTAAAGACTTTTCTTATAAGAATAAAGTGAATGTTAAGTACCCTATTTCCCTATATTTATGTTTTTCTATCGGCACAAAAATAAAAAATTCTTCATTCTTATTATAACAGTTCCATTAAGAATTCTTTTCTTTTGCACTTAATCTGACGGAATTTTCTCAAGCGAATAATTGAAATACCAAAAAAATAAAATAAAAATTAATGAAAATTAAAGTAAGGAAGAAAAATTAAATATATCTTATGCTTTATTTCTATTATAATAACCATGGTTTAAGTTTTTTTTTATTTATATTTGTTTTTCCAATGACTATAACTTTGGGCGAAAAATCTAATATTATTATTTTTTTATTCAATTTTCGCTTTTGCTTGAAAGAGAATATGAATAAACTAGTTAGTATAAATTATTAAACCAAATAACAGAAAAAATAGGGTCAGATTTTCAGAAACCACGTTTTTAATTTTTTCTTAATTTTAAATTGAAGAATCATCAAAACAGAAATATCTTCATCAGATTTTTGGCCAGAGTTCAAATAAATTACCAAGAATATTATTTACTAAAACCCATTAAAAGGACTAAAGAAACAACTCAAATATTGCATTGCTTATATCTCCTAGAGGCCCAGAGCTAAAATTATCGGACCATAATAGGCTACAAGTCCGCGGGACATACGTCCGCCCATACAAATTTTTACAAGTTTTTGTGACTTATGGCTCACTAAAACCGGAGAACTTATGGCCTATTTCAGTGGAATACAATTCCACACAAAAAAGAATTAAAATTGCGGCGGAACTATGTCTCGTTCAACCGGGTCATAAGTTCTTCATTTTTGGCCCGGTTAGTGCAAAATATTAAAGATTTTAAAACTAGGAATTTTGTAAAAAAATTTTAATCGCGGTTATATGTCGCATTTAAAGGCTTATGACTCCGCGAGCGATTTTTCTGCGAATTTAAGTCCCAGAAATTTTGGCGATGATTCATTACACTGAAACATAAGTTCGACTTAGAAATTTAAATTTGAACTGAGGACTTATGACTCTTTAATGTACCACGGCGTACTGATTTCCCGCGGACATATATCACGTCGGTAGAATTCTGGCTTTTACTCTGACAATGTACGTAATCGGCACATAATCACAAACCTATTAGTTCAGTATGCATATGAAGATTTCTTGAAACAACGTACATTATGTAAACTTTGTAAATTTTGAAAATAAAATTCGCCAAAAAATATTTAACATCAAAATTTTTATTTACTTATATAATACTTATATTCTTACTATTTATTCTTCATTTTTATTTCATTGTCTCAACTGAGACTGTATATTTATAATTGGCCCTAAAAATTGATTTTTTTTTTTAAAGAAATAAACAAAAAGATATAATTTACAAAGATTATGTTTATTTAATTTTATTTTCCTTATGCTTTAAAATGCCTACATAGATATATTTATTACAAAGGACAAAAATTTTATTAAAATTTTTGCCCTCTGATGTCATTTTTCTCATGATTAATTATTTAAAAAATTGTTTAATGCTCTGTGTAGGGAATTATTTCCTTTTACTGTGAATAAAAAAAAAACAAACATTTTATACATTATTAATTATTTGAAATATATATAAAAAAAAAATATTAAACCTAAAAAGACCTTAATTTCTGTTTTGGTTTAATGATTGTTTAAAACAATAAAAAAAATAATAATACGGAAGCTATAAATAAGTATAATAACAATAAATTTATTCAGATTTATCACAGAAGATTTAATTTTAAAGAGAATATTTTTTTTTAAATTATTAGTAGTCGTTTACCTTCTATGAATAACTACTACCTACGAAGTTATATAATATACTTAATGTGAAAAAATCAGCAAGACTGAATACATACAAATTAATTTTTTTTCTTAAATTTAACACAAAATTTTCTCATTATAATCCAATTTCTTTTTCCGTCTGCATATAAAGATTAAATAATATCAAAAATTTTTTTAACCCTAAATTTTTATTTAATGTGGTTTTATTTTTTTTAAATAAAATGATTGAATATTTATATTAAATGGCTTACAACAAAAATTTTTTGCGATAAAACAATCAATCTGAATTAATTTTAATATTAAGTCTTCACAGGAAGGATATTCAAACTATTAGCTGCATACAAGAAATATAGAATATTTTTTTATTACATATATTAAATAACAAAAAGGTTATTAGACCATTAATTACTTAAAATTTTTATTTATTGAAAATAAGAAAAATTTACGAATTTTACACTGACAAATTTAATAGCTCCCACGGCTATCTTGTTTAATATCCGACGCTTTTTAAACAGCTTCAAACGGCACAGTGGATTTTTATAGCTTGGATTCTAATCAAAAGCGAATAACAGCGAAAAATATTGATTCTGTAATTTCCCTAATAAAGTTGTCAATTTTGCTATTTTATTTACACAATTTGCTATAAAATTTATCAAATTATAGAAAATTTTGATAACAAAATAGCTGCTTGGATTGAAAATTTTAAGACAACATACTATTAATAGTTTATTAAACTTTATTACCACGTATATAAAAATTTTATAATGTATTTAATAATAAATTGAAGATTTTGAGCACATACTAACTATATAACTTTATAGCTGGTCCTTTAAATTATCAGCTAATTTCCCAAAGAATTTTTATTTCAGCATATAAATTTTATAATAATGAAATTTCCACTCAAATAAGTAAAAGAGATATGAAAAAGTTTGGACAAATAAGTAAATGTAAATATTTTATGAATTTTTTGATATTTTATTTTATTATCACCTCCTATGACTGATTTCTAGTTCTTTAAATCCCATCGTTAACCCATAGAAAATCAAATTAAATATCTTAATATGGTAACTTTTACTATATTTCCTTGTTATCTTAATTTTTTAAAAGAAAAAACAATAAATTTTATAATAAATGATGTAGAAAATAATCTTTAATATTAAAAAAAAACAAATTTTTTTGTGGTAAAAAGTCTTTAATATTAATCTAAAAATAATTTTAAATTTCATTGAAAACTATCTCAAAGATTTAAATTTTTTATCCCAAATAATTTTAAACTGTTTTATTAACCTTAATTAATAAAGAATTCCAAAAAACTTAATGAAAATGTAATTTATTAAATTAAAAACTGTTTACAAAATATTATTATATACATAAGAATAAAAAATATAACCATTTTACATACATATATATACAATTGTACTTTATATTCACAAAATATTTAAAATATATAAAACTTCTTGTTTTTAAAATTATCTCTTTATAATAATAAGAAATAATACGATTTCATTATTTTGAGGGTTTTTCCCAATTTATTTTATTTTCCTTTATTGCGTATTAAATTTATATGCTTTCGCGTTCGTTACTTAATATTCAAATCTCAACTTTGATGTTAATATCATATTTTAGCTTTTAATATTCCAAAAACATTTTATATATACTGATACATATATACCTGTATAAAACTGTATGTGCTTTATTATATCAATTTTATACATAATATTATTGTGGTTAACCACACCAAGCAAAGAATAATCATTTCCTCCTACTGAATGAAAAATAAAATTTCATTCATTCCTCCCTAATATAAGAAAATATACAATTTCAAGGATAAGATATTCTAAAATTAAGTATCAACGAAAAAAAAATAAAAATAAATAAATTGGCGGTCGCTTTCAAAGTAGATATAAATAGCTAATGTTAAAGAGAAGTCGTTCATTTATATAAGTTAAAATATATATGCATATATATATATATATGATTTAAATTACTTACTTTTTATATTTTATGTATACAAAATTTACTATATGTGGGATTTTCATCATCATATTTGTTTGATAAATTATGTATACGTTTTACAATTTGTTAATTAAACAAAATTTCGATCATTAGATTTTCTTTTTGACAATCTTTGAATTGAATATACGGAATGGATTTCAATGCAGTTTGTATGTATGTATGAAATTATACTATTGCGTTTTACATTGTTGAGTTTAACACCTTTATTACATTTTCATACAATTTGAAACGAATTGCGTCGACACTATTTCCAATATTAGATCAAAAACTTTTCGCAAAACGGTAAACTAAGTAAAGACGTTATAAAGTTATTTTCACCACTATCTTCAACAAAATTATTAACTTTACTTCAAAATCTGGCTGTATAAATTTCTTTGACCAAGGACAAATAAAGATTTGCCATTTACTTTTACATGTCGTCAGTTGTAGTGCTATAGAATTTAGATCACTAAATGGAGTATTATATGCGTCAATACACATGCAATCATTTAGATGCATCTGCGTAAATAATGAAAAAATTTAGATGCATCAGCGTATATAATGAAAAAATTTAGATGCATCAGCGTAAATAATGAAATCATTTAGATGTTTCGTATTGAACATTACGTAATACCTAAACAAACATAATATCTCTCACAATATTTCAATGCAGCCAAATACAAAAAAAATTATTTTGATTGAGAAAAAATGAGAAGAAAAAATATTCTCTCTTTGCAACTACCTCTCCCCTACGCATTAAAACAGTATATTGGATATGTAAACAAAATTTGTTATACAACTCGTTCTGTATTTACACAAAAATACATTGACACTTGTCAATTTATATCACTCGACCTTCGGTCTCGTGATATAAGTATTGACTCGTGTCAATGTATTTTTGTGTATACAGAACTCTTAATTAATAACAAATTTAGTTTACATATACAATAATCTACTATAAAATATAAAATATAAATTTTATTTTTAGTGTTTAATCTATTATTAGATGCTTTTTATTGAAGTTGTCTTTGCCATGGTGTCACGAGAGAGACGGCGATATAAAATGGAGAGAAAGAGAACTTTTTTTTTTTAATTCCAGCAATAAATAGTAAATAGTACTTAAAGCAAAAAAAATATATTTTTGACTTTGAAAATAATATATTTTTGACTTAAATTGTTTCGGTTTACTATTTATTGCTGGAATTATAAAAAAAAATTTTTTTAAGAAAGATGCTTTCTATCGAAGAGCCATAGAAAGTTGAAAATAAGAATTAATGCTTGCAAAATAAGAATTAATGTTTGCAAAGTCTTGATATTAAATGTTCAAACTATTTTAAAAAGCGTTCGAGACTAATAAGCTGAGATTGCTCATTAGATATTGATTTTGTACATTGAAAAGGTCTCGAGCGCTTTTTAAAATAGTTTGAGCATTTAATATCAAGACCTTGCAAGAATAAATTCTTATTTTTAACTTTTTATGGCTCTTCGATAGAAAGCATCTTTCTTAAAAAAAATTTTTTTTACTTGTATTTTTTAAATATCATTTTGAAAATTGAATTTCAGAATTGTGGTAAAAAAAAGTGCCATTTAAAACATAGTTCTATATCTTAAATATTTTTTTTAATTGCTTTGTAAATTCCTTTAATTTATAAATTTTTAATGTTTATTTTTATTTGTTTTCATAAAAACAACAAAGCAAAATCAAATATACAATTTATTTTATCAGTTATACTTACAAGGCGTTTACACCAAGGGATTTGGAACAAGACAAACGACCGTTGTGGGATTTCATTATGAACATTTTAATAATTCAATATAGGAAGAGTTAACATGACTACACGAATTAATTCCAAACCTCAAATGAATAATGTCAGTCTTTTCTCTAATTTTGGGAATCAAAATCAATTTATTAAGCTTTTATTTCATAATAAAATTAAAAATTGAATTGAATTTATTTTATTTTATTTTAAAGGTATTTCATTCGTTTAGGTTTACAGAAGTGTTATTTATTATTGGTTTCTTGTAAAGTTAAGTTAATTTCCTTTTGTGATTCCATTCGTAACTAATTCTGATTAATTCTTGTGGTCGATAAGCAATGGCCGAAGATATTTAGGATGATCTTAGATGACAGAGTTTTCAATTTATATTTTTATTCTATTTTTTATTTAACAGATGTAGTTTCGAGTTGCAAGATATCTAAAATCTATGAATTCCCTTAAAAACATTTTTTATTTTGTCAACATAATTTTATAAATCAAAGTTTTTCATAATCATATACATATGCTTATAAAGCAAACCTTTAGAAATTTTGGTAGATCTAACACATACAATTTTCTAGTAACCTACATAACATATTATATTTATATTTTTTATATATAATCCGACCCCTATTATTAATAAAAACTTCACGTACACACAATATATGACAAAGCTGTATGCAAAATTTTGGTTAAGATATATTTATGTACATATCTACCTATATTTTACAAAAATAACAATTTTATCAAAAGCTTGGAATGTTTTATGTCTTCTTTCAAATTGACAATAAAAGACAAGCAATATGTACAAGAAAAAGTTTTTTTTTATCATAATTTGTGCGGGTGCCTTCATTGTTATGTATATAAAAAAAAAATGTATATAACTATAAATGTATATATAAAATATATGCCAAAACAACGAAATTTAACAACAAAAGAATAATATGTATAAAATATACATGCAAAAAAAATTTATCTTCAATTATGGTTTTTTTTTTTTTTTTTTAGTATAAAAAGAATAAAGTTATAAGAGCTTTTTAAATAAATTTTTATGTTGACTTTTTTGTGATTACAATTTTCTTAACAGAGAAAATTTTTCTAAATACTTGACAATTTCGAACAAAATTGAATCATTCAAAATGCTATCATCTCAGTTCTATTCATAATAACATTTTATTAAAATAGAGAAAAAAAGTAATTTTTTTTTTGTATGTTTTATTTTTTTTAATTATGATAAGATAAAGATAGAGCCTAAAAAAAATATTTCGCGCGCGCAAGGATATGAATAAAATTAGAAATAACTATATATAATAATTTTCTGCAAATTTAGCTAGGACTTTATGAATTTTTTATATTAGCTTGGTCGCATTGTTTCATTAATTGTCCTGAAATTTTAGAAGTGAAAATTGACGCGTCATCCGATCGAAATGAAATTTTTCATATCGAGTCGTAGTCTTCAACAATGTATTATAGAAATACAGATCAGCTCGATCGATGGGTTTTTCTGTTGATAATTTAATTACTTTAAAAAGCAGTTGGATTATTCTTTATGCTCAGTTGATAAATTTTGTTCGGTAAAGAGCCGATAATATATAACCATTTATTACTAACAAAATGAAACCATGCTTTTCGTTCTGTCCGCAACAAAATTAAAGGAAATTCCAATTTTGGTTCTTAGTTGAGAATTGTTTTTACTTAAAATTTATTATTCTGTTAATTTATGTATATTTATATTCATACCCCTAAGTAATTGAAACAAAAAAGGAAAAAGCTGCTTATTCTTGACTTATTCATAAACACCCAACTGCACTCAACACAACTATACCATTGCATTAAGATATTAAATGCTTATGAAGTCAATTATTATTATTTTATTTTTATTTTTTTTCTTTTTTTCATATTTCTCATCTCACAGGATTAGAAATGTACACCAAAATTAAAATTATGAATAAAGATAAATTTATGAAAAAAAAAATAAAAATAAACAAATTGTTGAGATAAAATTTTATTCTACTAAAAATTATAACTTTAATTGAAATAGTTTTCAGATGGTTGCTTTAAAGTGAAATAAAGAACACTATATATATAAATGTTTATGTACAAAATCGGATTAAGAAATACGTTATTACTAAGGATAACTAGGTATATGTATTATATATCTAGTTATATGAATTTATAGAGAAAATTTGTGTAATAAAAATAGCAAAGAGAAAGTTTTTCAAATAATTTTAAATTTAAATTATAATTTTGAAATTAAGCTCAAATGAAAATACACACAAAAATTTATTAGAAATTGTTAAGATAATTATTAAAATGTAAATATTTTTTGGTAAGATAAGATACCTTATATTATATAATATATAACTAACATTATCTGAGAATTTTTGTATTCGACAAAATACTGACTGCAAAATTACAAAAATGATTATTGAAATTTCTTGAACTTTTATGACTTTCATATCGATTATTATTAAGTTTTACACAATTTAACTTTTTGAGGCAGTTTTGTTATTTTACCGAAAATACGATGATGTGACCCTTAAATCGGACTTGCGAATCCAACTTGCAATAGTTATAGATATTATTTGTATGAAAAATGCAGCAAAATTCTGCAAAAATCTTTGAATTTCGTAATTAAATAATTAAAAATAGTTTAATATTAAAAAAAAATGAAAATTACATCTTCATCATTATTCTATGTTTTTTTTTTTAATTTCAGGTGGACAATCCGAGGTTGAAGTAACATTAGCTATGAAAAAATATGTAGAAAAAGGTTCAAGTGTGACAATATTTTGTGAGCACAATGTTAAGCATGAAATTTTATATAAGGTAAAGCTAAATTGTATATAAATGTTAAAAAAAATAAAAATATTTTTGTATATATATCTAATTTTACATACAAATTATAAATACATATATATCGACGGGTCCGAAGAGTACTATCGTATCTCAAAAACACTAGTTTTCACAGGAAGCAAAAAATTGTTTGTTTTAAAATTTTTCTTCAAGAGTCCTCATTTTTTTACATGGTTTTATGAAAAAAATTATATTATATTTTTAGCAAATAAAATTTATTGGAAAATTTGAAAATTTCTATCAAATTTTCACATTTTTAAGTTTTTACGATGATCGCTTAATTTACTAACATTGCCTAAATGGATTTACGATAATTGCAAATTTTTTTCTGCCGTTTAATATCGTAAGTTGACGATATTAGTACAGTTGACATCGTATCTTTATTTAGGTCGTCTAACAAAACAAAACACAATAAAATCGCATTTTTACATACGACAGCGCTGAATTTCGTGCCAATATCGCAAGTTGGTGGTTAACGGAAGTTTAAGATTGTAAAAATGACATGTTCTAGTATGCATTAATTGTATCTCATGATAAAATAATATTTTTTTTATTTTTTACTGATCGTATTTCTATTTACAATTTTTAACTGATGGAAAATGAATGTGTTGAATGTGTTTTATTGCAGTTAAGAACTTGAGTATGACCCAAAATCAATATGAGATATGAGTGCGGAGAATCATTTTTAATATAAATCGGTTTCTATCGTATCTCAATTTACCATAGTACTCTTCGGACCCGTCGATATTTATGTGTATATAGTATAATACTATATTCCTTTGTATGGATCGTATATTATATCTTTAGTTTGGCGAAAAAAAAATGTATAGGACCAACTTTTTCAGTGTTTTTTATTATCCCCCAATATTACATTCTTTTTAGATTCTCTTTTCAAATAAAAAAAAAAAACTCCTGTTTTCTTTTTTTTCATTTTCTTCCTTTTTCAACTCCGCAGTAATATTAAAGATAAATTTATCATCACCATTATGTTTTTCTTTATTTTTTTCTACGTATAAAACAGAATATTTTGGTGGACTTAATAGGAGCCAAATTATAAAAACGTAATGAAAAAAAAAAAATTTTTTTTTATTTTGTTTTTTTTTAACACTGTACAAAATTGAAACAACGAGGATATTTTCCAATTTTTTCTTTTAGCTAAGGACATTATGATAACTAATTTCAATATATCTTATATATTTATATAAATACTTGTATATATTATCTATCTATAGTTTGATGAAAATTATGTACAAAAAAAAACTTCTTTTGTAACGCAGAGAAAGAAAAAAGAGTGGTCTGTTTAGGTATATCTAGAATGTATTAAAAGTCAATATTTTCAATTCAGCCAATATTTTACCATAAACATATAATGGTGCATATACACTTCGACGTGAATGGGAACGTGAATTTTTTTTTCTTTTTCTTTGGAGAATAACTTTGCGACGCATTTTTTGTTGAAATTGATAATTCATGTTTACAATCGCATTTACAGTAGTGAACAGCCGTGAGCAGAAAGTGAACAATTGTTCAGAATGTTATTCGAGAAATCGTCGGCCCAAAATTATAATGTCGTATCTGCATTTTTTGCGAAAATGAGTTAAGAATTGATCTTTATATTTTTCGAGATGATCTTTCGATCTGTCTTATCCACGTTGCTGTATCTTTAATAGTTCCCGAGATATTCAGTGTCGATTATGTCGTAAATGACCTAAAAAAGATTTAATCAAATATTATAATGTCGTAACCAACAAAATGATGTCATTTACGACAGAATTGTATGTAAAATATCGATAAAAAAATTCAATATTATAATGACGTAACTGCTATTTCTATATATAATTTGGCTTTAAAATAAATAATTGTCTCTTGATTCTTAAAAGTTGTAAAAGATAATTTTATGTAATTAAAGTGTTAAAATATACTTAAAAAAATAAATATTTGAATAAAAAAGTTCAGTATTATAATATCGTATCTGTATGAAATTTCAATTTTTCTCGGACCTTAAGGTAAATAAGTTAAAAAAAAGTCTGTTATTACTTGGTAGCAAAAAATATGCTTTTAAGACACAAATCTAGAAATTACGAACAAAAAATTAAAAAGTTTTTCGGCTCAATTTTTTTTCCGAGCGTTCGAAACTTTAAAGTCGATTTTCTCGAAACTTAGTTTTTGTAGATACGACGTTATAATTTTGGGCGACGAAATGTTAATCGTAAATGAACAGCCATCGTGAACTAGAAATTCACCATTTTCATTATTGCGTTTATACTTGTCGTTCATTGTAGTCAATTCCAGTTTGCCGTGGAATCGATAATCAAATCATCAGCGATTTATTAAAAAAAGGATTAGAACATCAAGTTTTCTTTTAATAATAAATAAAAAAATAGTTGAAACAAAAATTATTTTATACCATTTTTCAGCATTTAAATTTTTGTTCACGTTCGCTTTCACGAGAAAGTGTAAATACAGCCTAAAATATAATTATCGAAAATTGTATTAAATTGTTATATCAAAAAATATTAAATAAACAATAAACTATATACCATCAAATTAAACTAATTTTCAATTAATTTAGTGATGTGGAAAATAATATTAATCTTAAATAAATATTTATGCTTTAAAAAAAAAAAAATTCTCTGTTGATATGGTTTTTATTATTATAAAAATTCTCAAGGTAATTTTCATTATGATATTAAGTTTTATTATTTATTGTCCGCCATAAAAAAAAAGAAAATTGTTTAAACAGAAAACAGAACATGAGAACAAGGTTTGTATTGGGTTTGGTCTATTTGAAAAATAGACGATATAAAATTATGTGTGTTCAATATCTTTAAGCCAATCTATTTGTATTGAGTTTTTTTGTTTTTAAAAAAAAATATTCGGATTTCTTTATATTATTTTCTTCGTTCAAATTTTATAAGTTTTTATGTTTTAATGTTTTTATTTGCTGAAAACAAAATTATGAAAATTATAGTGTAAAAAAATATTTTTAATATTTTTATTCAGATCTGATATCGACCGCATAGTATTTTAATACAATGTTATTATGTAGTAGTTATAATAAGGATTTCCACTGTTATTTATTATTTTTTTCTCTAAAATTTCGAAGAATTCATTCTTTGCTCAAACCTAAATTTTAAGGTTGTGCCAGCGCTCATCAGTGTTAAATTTTCTCTGCCAAGATTCTCAACAGCTAGTTTTACAGGCTTCATAGCCTCTAGTAGAAACAGTAGAAACAGCATTCCAAAAACAGCTGTTTGCTGTTTTTAATTTTTTTCAAAAAAACAGCTATTTTACTGTTACTGTTAAAAACAGTCCAGAAACCGTAGTCGCATACTGCCTGTTTGATGCATTCTTAGTGGTCGACCTTGCTAATTTCGACTGTCATCATAGTTTAAAGATTTTATTTCATTTTGTTTCAGGATTCGACTTATTTCTGAAGCAAAACATTTTATTTTTAAGTTATTTTTTCATTCGCTGTTCTGCCTATGGCATACTCATTAAATGCCGCACGCAAATAAACAATATATATCTATCATTTGACCATAAAAATTAAAAAAAAGCAAAATATATTTTTTTATTCGAATTAATAATAAAAGAAAAACTTTTTCTAAATTCTACAAAATAAACATGAAATTTAAATAAAAAGGCATATCATTTGAATTCTTGTTATATGTTTATATTAAATCAATCTTTTTTAATATAGAAAACCAATATTGAATTCCAATTTAAAAATTTAAGTTTTCCTCATTTTTCTTATTTTCAATTTTTTTCAACTTTTTTTTAAATATATACATTTTTTCTTTCCAATAAAAAATCCAGACCTTGAAACAACTCCTCACTATCTCTTATATATAAAATAATATGTATGTACATATAAATATAGGCATGTATTTATGATTTAAAAAAAAGAAAGAAATAAAAAAGGTCAATTTTATCTACACATCATACCTTTAAATATCTTCTACACTAACAGAGGATAAAAAATCTGAATCCTATTACTGTTGTCATACATATATACACGTATATATACTTAAGATAGCAGGTGAATAAATAAGAACTTTTTTTTTTCAGGGAAAAATTTTTTTCCTTTACAAGGAAAATGAATATATTTTACGCAATCAGCAATAAATTGTTTTCTTGTTTTATTTTTTATATTTTGTTTCTATACTACTTTTTAAACAAATAAAAATTAAAAAAAAAAAGAGAAAAGAAAGAAAAAAATTCCAACACTCACTGTTTAAGCGAATTTTCTTTAAGAAAATGTTATTTTCCAACATTGGAACAGACATTCTATATATAATATAATAAATTTTCATATAATTTTTATTTAGAAAGTTTTTCTTTTAGTATAAAAAGGAAATTAAAAATTTAAATTTTTTTTACTCTGTTATAAAATTTTATGAACCCGCTTGGTAAATTAAAGTGATAAAAAAAAAAAATTCGCAAATTAATGTTCATGGTTTTCCATTCGGTGAATGAAAATATATGCAAAATTAGAACGCGACCATATTTTTTTTGTTTCTTCAATTTTATTTATGTTTCTATAAAATATTATATAGAAATCTCCTTTTAAAAGTGAAAATAAATTTTTATTACACTCAAAGATGCCGAAAAAATTAAAAATAAACAAATCACTTAGGGAAAACGGGAAAAAAAACTAAGTATTTAATGTCAATTTTCTTATCCAAAAATTAAAAAAAAAATCAGAAAAAAAAATCGAAATAATATTTTCTCACCGTTTGCCACAAGCTTAATTTAACCACAATCTTTTCCACGTAGTACTTTGGTAATGCCTTATTTCACGTTCATCGCTGAGTGGTAAGTGAAGTGTATAAGCTGCCATTCATCGCAGCTTATACATAAAGCTTATTCTTGAAGAACGATGAGCAAAGTAAAAATGAGACTCAACTGGTAGTGATTCACTGCGATGATTTGTCAAGAGTGAACGTAGAAAATAAAAGTGAATTCCTTTTCAAGACTCATTCCTGATAAACTGGAGAAATTTTTCCGCTTTAGGAAATGAGAGAAAAAATTAGAAAAAAATGAGAAAAAAAATTAATCTTTTTCGATGCTGCTCGTAAACAAAAAGTGAGTTCATTTTTCATTTCGATCTCAGTGAATCACAGGCGAAATGAAGCTTGTAAATGCTACTTAACATTATTAATATTTTTGTTCATTATTATAAAATTAGTTTTTTTGTGAATTTTTTTCCGACAAATCACAGTTTATGATTATGAAAGTATCACAGAATTTAATATTCTCCAAAAAAGCTTTAAACAGATTTTTATAATAAAAATTAAACATTATATATGTATGTATTAAATATTTATACCTAAATTGTTTTAAAACAATCTACCAAGCTTAAAATTAAAAAAAAAAAGTTTATGAAACTTATTAGGTTTACGACGTCCCTTAAATGATCATTTCAATTTTATTGCTTAAGTAGCATTTACATGCTTCGTTTTTCATGTTCATTGCCAGTGATTCACTCGTATTCAAATTAAAAGTGAATTTTTACAAGCATCATCGAAAATGTTTTGAAAAGATTATTTGTATCAGAAAAGCAAGTCACTTTCAGTTTACACGTTCACGCAGTGAATCACTGTATCAGTGAATAAAAATTTGAACCTCTTTTAACCTTCTTCATCGATCCTCAAGAGTGATCACTTTCGAAGAATGGCTGTTTACCTTATCGTTCATTCCGAGTTGTCACTGGCGATGAACGTGAAAGGTGAACCATCTAAAGTAACCATTACGGAAAACATACTTAAATCCATTTATTTTCAAAATCGAAAACAAACTGACTTCGATAAATATCTCACTAAAACTGACTTCGATAAATATCTCACTTTCTACGTCAATTTGGATAAAAATATAAAAATTGAATTATCCTTCATCAACCACTCAACTAATTAAATTGATAAAGAAAATTTATTATTTATATTTTCACCCTCTCTCCATGTGTATTTTGATGCTTTTTTGATTTTTCATCCGTGTAATAATAAGTATAAAACAACGAAAAGTTATATATATAATATTTATAAATAAAATATACGTACTAATACTAACTAACTATAGTAATATTCAGACATAAAAAATCAATGTAAAGGAACAAAAAAAAAAAAAAACTACGTAAAAATAAATCCCTAAATAAGCCACAATGTTTATTTTATTAAGTTATTTATAGAAAATTACCGAAATCCATTTAATTTCTATTTTTAAAACTTTTTAACTACTACAAAAATAAAACTAATTTTTATATATATTTTTTTTTATATTGGTCTAATTTTAGGTTTTATGGCTTAAGGTAGGACATGGAAAATTATTCGAATATGTTCGAGTTAGAAATAATCCATTTAGAAATTTTAGTATACCTGGAGCAGAAATTGATGTAAGTATTATAAGTAATATGGTCTATAAACTAAATTTTCGTTCCTTCAAATATTTTTTTTATTTTTATTTTCATTTTATATAATATTGTGTTATCAATAACAAATTATCTAAATTTTTGTTTCACAACTTTTAATGAAAAAGTTTTAATTTCAAAAGAAAACCGATAAGAAAATTTTCTAAATAAAATGCAAAGTGGTAACTATTACCGATATTAAAATAAAATTTTGTTGTAAGTTTATTTCAGTTTTATGGCCTGTTACTATATATATCCTGTATAGTGTGTGCATATATTTTTATATTCCTTTCTATTTCAAATAACATAAGACTGATTAAAAAATGAACTAATGTTGGATTTATAAAATGTAACAAACATAAGAATCATTAATAAAATACTTTGATACAACCAGACATAATAAGAAAACAATGAAAGTGCATTTTTCACTGTGACTGCAGTGTATACAGAAATCGAAGATCATCTTGGTTAGGACTCGAGTAATGACGTTTAATTATTAATAAATCAAAATTAAAATTAAAATTTGATTAACATTATGCGTACGTTTACAAGCTCATAAAACAAGAAGCCCTGACACACTGCTAAGTCTGCTAATTCATTATCATAAAAATAAAACTCTATTTTATGCCAAAATCAGGTTTATTACCTAAATACATTATAGTAAATTTTTAATTGTTTTTTTTTTCTTTAATTAAAACTTTTTACTTTACTTTATATTTAAAGTTAAAAATATAAATATACTTTATATACCTATATATAAAAATATAATAAAGCATAAGTTATTTTCATTCATCGTAAAGGAACTAATTCTTATTGTAGTGCAGTAAATCAATGGCATTGTGAATTTTATACTGTTGTTATATAAATAAAAATATTTTAACGATATTTTCATAGAGTGATGATGTCTTTTTACGAACATTAAGTCACGCAAATAAAAAAAAAAAAATGACAAAATTCATTCAAATGAAAAATAAGAAACAATCACAGACCTAAAAATATACGATGTACATATATAGTCTTAAAAAGAAAATATATAGAATATGTATATTATGTACAAAATTAACACTAAAAGAAATTCATTCATTTCTAATTAAAAAAATGTATAAATATCGTATTGGACAATTTTTATTATAATACCAATTTTCTTCATACTTGTCTCTACCAAAATCATCTTTAATCCCACCTCTTATAATTCAAATCTTGAGTTCATATGAAGAAAGTAGGAAATTTTTTCGGATTGGTCAATTTGCAATCCCAGAAAACTTATTAAATAAAAATTTCAGTTCAATCCGACGACGTGTTCCAATCCGCTTTTAAACCCTTGATCTAATTTTCATTTTTAGTTTTAAGTAAACTCACAATAGTATTTTTGATACTAGATAGAAATTTTTAAAAAACGAGGATTGTAATTTTCAAAGTGTTTTGTGAATTTTTTCAACTTTTTTTTTTCAAAGTGTTTTGTGTCTATTTTCAACTTTGAAAAATAAAGTAGTTTAGTATTAAACAAATTACTTAACGATTCATATACAATAGTATTTTTGATACTAGATAGAAATTTTTAAAAAACGAGGATTGTAATTTTCAAAGTGTTTTGTGAATTTTTTCAACTTTTTTTTTTCAAAGTGTTTTGTGTCTATTTTCAACTTTGAAAAATAAAGTAGTTTAGTATTAAACAAATTACTTAACGATTCATATACAATAGTATTTTTGATACTAGATAGAAATTTTTAAAAAACGAGGATTGTAATTTTCAAAGTGTTTTGTGAATTTTTTCAACTTTTTTTTTTCAAAGTGTTTTGTGTCTATTTTCAACTTTGAAAAATAAAGTAGTTTAGTATTAAACAAATTACTTAACGATTCATATACAATAGTATTTTTGATACTAGATAGAAATTTTTAAAAAACGAGGATTGTAATTTTCAAAGTGTTTTGTGAATTTTTTCAACTTTTTTTTTTCAAAGTGTTTTGTGTCTATTTTCAACTTTGAAAAATAAAGTAGTTTAGTATTAAACAAATTACTTAACGATTCATAAACATATGGAATAATGAAAATTATAATAAATTTACAATGTATATTTTGCTAACAGGCAATAATATAGCGTCATTAATATATTGAATTTAAAATGTAAGTTCACTTTAAATGAATTTGCCGACTTATACGTTTTTCTTTTAAAAATTAGCCCTTTAATCTAAAACTCAAATTATAAGTTATATATATTTTATGCACGCACACAGCTTTGGACAAAATAATAGCACCCTAATATAGTATTATGTACATTGTATACATAACATACCTATGATTGTTTCGTCGAATATTTATACAGTTTTCTATAAGTATTTTTTTTTATTTAAAGGGACCGAAACTTTTTTGTGTGAAAAAAGATTTTCCAAGTTTAATTATTGGAACAATACATAATTTAAGAAGAGTGGACCAAACTAAGTAAAAAATTAGAGTATAATTGTTTTGTCTTCTAGTTTGTCAGTAAAATAAAGTATTCGAATATTTTTACGATTATTTACTTTGTCCAAATGTTTATTGTGAATTTTTATTCAATTCAATTCGGTTTTTTTTCATAAAAATTAATATTCAATCAAGATTGCGTTCAATTAAATAATATTTTTTTGATTTTAATCCTTTTGTACAAATTGTTGTATAAATTTCCTAGGATAAATTTCCTAGGAGTTTTCGTACAATTTCATAAATTTTTTTATTATTTTTCGATATTATACGACGGCTTGATATTTATGTTGGTCCTCAATATCCTCGAATGAAAATATTATATTCTAATGATTCTTTGATCTACTATTTGAACATGGTAATTTTTAATCTAAATTGGTGGATTCAAATAATAAAATCAACGATTTAAAAGTTTTTTTTTTAATTTTTACTTTTCTATTTCTGTTATTTCTTCTAATCATTTATATAAATTAATATAGTAAAACATGAAAAAACTTAACATTATGTATATACATTTTATTTGAATGCTTTCAGTGGAGTGATACAGACGATACAAAATTAACATTAAAAAATTTAGACTTTAACGCATCTGGTCATTATTACTGTGAAGTGTCAACAGATACGCCAATTTTTACAAAACCATCATCAGATGAACCCTTAATTGTATACCGTAAGTTTACTTAAGATCAAAAATAATTAAAATTTTATTTCATTTTTTTATTTTTTAAAAGTAATAAAATGTTGGTTAAACTTTTTTATCTCTTTGTTTTGTTAATTTTTTTTTTTATATAAAAGTTGCACAATCTGGACCACCATCAATTAAATTCCGCAAAAAACCACCATATTTTTTAGAAGATAAATTGATAGCATTATGTAATACAAGTAGAGCTAGGCCATCACCTCATATAACATGGTTAATTAATGGTAAAAGGGTAAGTGTTCATTAAAAATATCTACTTAAAATAACAGCTAATTTAAAAGAAAAAAAAATCAATCCCTGGTAGGTTGTGGATCTCCAGTTCGACTTTCATGTGAATTAGTTCAGAACGAAAAACTTTATTAGTTTGGCCGCAATGAATACTAAAGTTAAGAAAATTGGAAGAATTTTTCCCATGTATGTGTATGATAAATTTGATTCCTCCTACTTAAACCAAAATTATAAGAATTATGATACAAAATTAACATAAATGAACATATCTTGAAATTATTTCAACTGTAGCTCTATTATGTTTATAATTACCAAAAATTAATTAGAAGCATTTATATATAGAATGTATTATTCGTACATACATAATATATATTACAAACATAATACTTTATATTTAAAAAAAAAAAACATGTTATTCCATTAAAATATAAACTTGAGTAATTTAATGTTTAATCAGACTTTTGCATATTCAAATTTAAAAACATCCGCTGCCAGGAACAGGAATTTTTATTTTTCCTATATTATACCTAAAAAAAATAACTTTTTAAATCTCTTTTAATTATTAAGTTTTTTTATTCACATTTTATTCATGATTAAATGCTAGAGGAATAATTCAAAAAAAAAAAAAAAGTTATTTTATTAATAAAAATTATGTACAATGTTCATATATGTTTGTAAAAATCTAACAAGTTTACATTAATTAGAAAAATATTCATAAAAAAAAAGGATTCCTCTTAATTTTGATATCCTTTTTTCCGTTTCAAATTCGGTTATTTTTTTTTTTTTTTCATTTTTATTTCCTTTCTAATTTAAGATTTTCCAACCAGAAGCAAAATAAAGAATTAACATGAGAAAATTTTTATTTTCATTTCTGTTTGCAATAAATGTACACAAAATATTAGTAGAGTAAGAGAAATCGAGAGTGTTTTTTTTTTAAATTTTTAGTTAATTTATAAATTTAGCAATTTGACCTTGTCTAGTTAAAAAGAAAAAAGAATAATTTGAAGGTTTAAATTTTAATTAAGTTTATTAATTATCGTGTAGAGTTTAAATAAGGTTTCACAAATATTCATAAATAGTTGTTGAGTTAAAGGAGGTTTATCATACAGAAAATTTAGGTGTTTTAAACTTGAGTTAATTTGTGAGTTAAATCAGGTTCACCTGTTTAAATACAGCATTGTTGCTTTAGATTCATTTGGGAAAATATATTTGATTAAATTTTATTTAGAAATTTAATTTAACCTGATTAAAATAATTCATCGTGTGAACAGAAATTTCTTATTAAGGGATAATCTGATTTAATTTATGAATAATTTTTCTAGTTTTTAAACCATTTTATGGAAAGCTCGTTCCGATAACGGGAATGGGACTGTGATTAAATTTTGATAATTACTTAAACATTTTTTCGTATTATTTACATACTTAACATTAATTTTTTTTCGTGAAAAAAAGAGGTATTATCATTCCATTTTGTAAATAAGTTCACGAAAGATAAACAAAATATATTAAAACCTTTTTTTTAACAATTACACGAAATGAAAATTTCTTTTACAACATCCTTTAAAATCTATATTTTGTATGAAAATCTTAACAAATTAGAAGATACCACACACTTACACCCAACTTTTTTAAATATTTTCCAGCATAGCAATTAAGCTTTTTTTATTTTGTCTCAAACAACATAAAATATAAACAGAGACACCAATTAGGAAAAAAAAAAAACAAAAAGTTTTATATTTTATAAATATTCCACAAGAACCACAAAATGTTGACATTAATTAATTAAAAAAGCCTAAAATAAAATTATTTGAGCATAATTTATTTTTGAGGGTAATTAATCAAATAAGCGGAAATTTTAAATTTATAAATTTATGATAAGCTCTTTATTATATTTAAAATATCTAAAGCCTGAAAATTGATTTCGACAAGTATTAGATTAAACATTTTTTTTAATGGTATGAGGTTTTAAATATTATATTGATATCAAAAGAAATTCCCTTATTTATTATTATCTCTATATTTATAGATATAATATACATAGAAAAAGGAAAATCATAATATTTTGAGAATTTTTTTTTTTATACAAGAGTTAAAGAAGTATACTTTTATTATTATTATTTCTATATTTATAAAATATATAAGTTATTTATTTTAATGCTTGGTTGGCTGGTATTTATATATAGATTTTATATAAGAAAAGATTATAAATTTGATTATCGTTTGAAATTAAATGTATATAGGCAGATACTTTGAAATTATAAACAAACATTAAATAATAATAAAAGACACAAACTGTCTGATTTTTGACAATTAAGTAAATCAATATTTTTAACATTCTCTTAGGTATAATTATCTGTGTTATCATTAGTAACAAGAATTATGACATTTTTATTAGCACAAAATAAAAGACATAAACTTTAGTATTTAAAAATATATGAAAATTAAATCATTATTTAAATAAATTTAAATTTAATGAGTTCATTGCTTTAATAAACCAATTTTCTAAAAATAATGTTTATACCACACCTAGTAAATAATAAGTATATATTTGAATAAAAAAAAAAAATTTAATGATATATATTTTCTTCACTTATTTTATATTCTTTTACTTAAATGATTGTTGTTATTAAACACAATTTTATTTTATTTTTTTTACTATTCATAATTTCAACAGGTGGAGGAAAAATATATTAAAAGAAATCCATTAAAGGATAGTCATAGATCGAAAATACAACATTCTTCACATAAAACCCCACCATCGTCATCAGTGGATGGTCATCATCATGACAATGTGAATAATAATAATAATAATAATCAAAAAATAATAAAAGGTGCCAGTTCATATGGTTACGCCTATGGTTATGGTAAGTGTTATATATTTTATTTTATTTATTTATTTTTTTGAAAACTTAATTTTAATTGATATATTAAATATTTACTTCAAATACGTATACTGTTTCTAAAGTATGAGCAATAAGTATCTGTGCTTCAAGCCATTATTTTGTTGCTGTTTCTTACGTATCACTATCATACGCAGAACATCAATTTCTGGTTTTCCATCTTTCACATTCACTGCAGAATCCTAATGCGTATGGCGGCAAGACTTTACTTGTGGTACCATTAGTTTTATCCCAATGACGCTTGTCTGGGCAAGAAGGAAACACTGAAGCAATTAGTCAGGACTAGAACAGTATTAGTCAGGATTCGATTAACGACTCTCAGTATTGCTGCTGAAAGCAGGCGCTTAATCATTGCGCCAAGAAGTTTTTCTTCTTTTTTTTTAAATGTTTTGAAATATAATATGCTTAATACTTAGATTAATAGTACCAAATGCATAATAGGAAGAAAAGTTTTTTATTTCATTATTTTTTTATTAGTTAATAATTTCTTAATTATTTATTGTGTGTGTTAATAATGTTTTTTTTGGTATATGGAAAAAGGTAATTCAATCCTATTTAGTTAATAAATATGTAGATACTATTCATTTTAGTCAGTGTGGTATTATTAAATACAAAATATTGAAGACCGAACCAATAATAACATAAGTTTTAATAATATATTTTGAATATCATACATTATAAATTATGTCACTACGTGTTGCAAGGTATAATAATATAGTGTCCTGTAACTATATGTGACATAACAAGGCCAATATAATATGCGTATATTTAAGTTTATATTGGTTTATCCAACTGTCAGGTAAAATTTATTTTTAATATAATTTTTGTATACACATCAAATTATTCATTTTGAAAAACTAGCATGTATGGATATAAACATAAAATGATAGTTGAATAGAAACTTTTAAGCATATAAATTATATATGGATTTATATCTGCGTTTTATTATTAATATATAATATTGAAATACAGTCTGAACTAAAAACAAAAAACTGATCGAAATTAAATTAAAAATGAAGCAATATGTAATAAATGTATTACCTGAGGCGCGTTCTCATAAAATAAAATAGGTTTGAAGATTATAGTCAAAGAAATATAATATTGTGGTCTAACAACTCCTGGCTTAATGAATTATGACTATCACAATAATTTTCGAGAAAGAAAAGTCATTGACGTTTGTAAGCCGATGAAAAATCGTTTGGCCAACTCGACTGTTAACTGTGTTTTTAAAACAAGTTCAACACGGCTGAAAACATCAAATTATAATAGATATAAATTGATATAAACAAGTTGAGTAGTAGTTATGTTGTAAATCATTTAGATGATGTTCAAAAGCTAGTCTTTCAATTTAGTAGCGAAGTTTTTTGACATGTTTGAAAACCGGTTAAATAAACATATCTTAATCGTGCTTAATAAGTCCGTGTTTCGTTTGTTCCAAGAAATACGCGTGGCAAAGAAAAAAAATCTCATTCCTATATCTTTAAACATCTTTATAAGTTTGAGTTATTTACATTCTGTCAGTTCCAACCAACGAATTAAAATATAAAAGAAACTTTAATTTTATGTATTTGCTAGGTTTTCCAGCATGTAAATTAATGAACAATAATATCTATTTCCATAGTCTTTCCAAAGATTTCTTTATATATATTTTCTAAGAAATTTTGCACATAATTAAGAATTGACGTCGAAACCATGAAAAACATGGAAAACAACATCAAAATAAACTCTAAAAATAAAACTATTTGTTTTTAACTATTAAAAGTTAAAAATGAAGATTAAAAAACAAAAAGTATATAGTATATTTATGTTGTTTTATGAATTTGAGATTTAAATTACAACATCATTTTATTGAAAAAACTTTAATTTTAATCTAAGGCGTATACCATTTAAAAGAGCTTAAAATTATGGCAAATAATAGAAAATTTATTCACAGAGGAAAATATGTACATGAAAAATTCAATATGAGCAATATACAATAAGCGTTAGAAGAATATATAAGAAAGGATAAAATACATAATATATATCTAAACTAAAAAATATTTTTTGAAGTTAAATAATAAAAAATAAAAAAAGGTTATTATTGGAAAATAATATTTTATTTTTCAAAAAAAAAAAAAAATAACTGTTGAAAATAACCAAGGAAACTTTATATATATTTCCTTAAGACATTTTCAAGAATAACAAGCAAAAAAATAAATAAAAGGATAAGAAAAAAAAAACCGATTATTTTTCAAGAAAAATTTATTTATTAAGTTTGAATATTGAATGATTATTTTGTGCTATGCTGCTGTGAATGTAATTTGAACATACATAATTCATTTTAAAATTTAATTAGAAAATTATTGCCACGAGAAAACAAAATTAATATTCTAAAATGGTTTGGCATTTTGTTTTCATTTAAATTCTATATTGCTTCGTCAAAATATCACTTAACAAAAATATTTTCAACATTCCAATATGTATACAATATTTTATTTTCAATCAAATTTGATTTATTTTAAAAATAATAATTTTTAACACAATGTTAAATTAATTTGGTGAAAAAAGTTTTAAGCTTTTTACCATTATTCACAATAATAATAATTATTCATTCATCATTTTATATTTAATAGAAAATAAGCTGATTACAAATTTTTTGTAACTATAATTATTATAATTTATTGTTCTCAAGTTTTTTTTTTTTGTTTTAAATAAAACATGGCTTGGTTATTCAACAATATGGAAGTCAACCCTATTAAGATTTTAATGGAGGTGCTGGAAAAAATTCATATACATATATATGGATATATAAAAATTTTTATTTATACCAATATTTAATTTATAATTTTAAATGCATTTCCTTATTTCCCTATCGCAGGTTTGATTATAGTGTATCTACACTTGTCTGCAAAGGTTAGTTCCTAAGGTCACCTTAACGAAACCCGTACACACTTGTATTTTTTTACAGTAAAAAAAAAACGAACTGTTTTTTATCTTGTTTATTTTTAAATTAGTATTTCTAACCTTTTGAAAATTTCTGCAAACTAACTTTTTTTGTCTGCAAACTAACTTTTTTTGTATGCAAACTGGCCTTTTACGCAAATGTTAGATATTTTTTTTCTTTTTTTTGTATGAGAAAGGCATGTTCACAGGTCAGTTTACAGGTCAGTTCCACTCAAAGGTCAGTTTTAAGGTCCAAGGCAGATACGGTATTACAGAAGTAAGATTTTGTTTGCAGGATGATGTAGTATAGCATACGATAATTTACCTCAAGCGCATATACTTTTATCTTTACTCTAAATATTCTAAATATATAATGTTAGGTACATATTTCATTGAAATGATGTATTGCAAATATATTTTATTTTTAAATAGTATTAATGGATTGAAATAACTGACGATTGACAGTGCGGCTATTTCTAGTTGAATGTATTTTGGTAAAATTGTGCGCATTTTTTTCACCAGGATTGAAATTTAAATCAAAATATTTCTTTTTAATAACAATATTTCTTTTGAAAAAAAAAAAAAAACGTCGATTCTAAATATAGAGGCTATTATTATTGTTACGATTATTTATTTTTAAATGTGAAAGACAAGAAAATTTTTAATTAAAAAATTCAATTTGTGTATATTTCATCGAAATGATATACCTATTGATTATATTATTTTTACAGAATATTATATTATTGAGAACATGTTCCCATGGTGCTGAACTGAAAAAAGATAATGTTTTTATCTATTTCATGATAATATAAGTATTTATTTGTTTTTTAAACTTTGTAGGCACTATATCAATTTTAAATTTGATATAAATTTATAGAAATTCTTTATGTTCAGAGATTAATAATAAATCCATGAACAAATTTTTGCGATTTTACATAAATTTTTTCTATAGTAAAAACAAAAAAAAAATTGTATTTTAAAATGTTCGGACATATACAATGTCCTCGTATACTCTGATTCCAAAAAAAAATTCTCAACATTTTTCTCTACGTACTTAATATTATTTAATTTAAGTGAAAAAATCCGTTCTGTCCATATTTAATATATTTTATTTGTTAAATAAATTTATACGTATATAGATAAAATTTTTTTTTTGTTACCTAATCTCAAAAAGGTTCAAAATTCAGTTTTTTTTCTCGAATAACGAAAAGTGGAAAGAAAAAATGAACCATAAAAAGGATAAAAAGTTTAATTGGGAAATTTAGAAATTAAAAAATTTTCGGGTTTATTTTTTGGATGTTTTATAAAAAAAAAAGTTCTTTCTTTGTAATTTGTTGTAATGTCCATAATCTTATTTTGACAGGCATGCCATATTTGCAGCCCGAGAGCCATTTCGTATAAATTCTGCGGCCCACCAATCCTATAATATTAATAATGCATTGCGGCTCACAATGAAATTAATTATTTGAAGAATGATAAGATAATTTCCAAAGCATGAAGAAACACATAAATGTATACGGATCTTAAATTAAGAAAATAAGTTTCTGAAAACCAAAAATCCTAGTTTTTTCAACTTTATTATTTTATTCAATTGTGGGAAAACTATTCAAATTATCGAAAAAATTGCCTTCATTTCTGCATTTAATTACTTTTTTAATTTAATACAAATTTAAAAAAGTATGCTAATTATCATGATTATTTCATTCAACCAAACTTTGAATCTCGCACTTTAACAAAATAAAAAACTCTTCACTCAATTCTAGGAACAAATTGTTCTATTTTCATCAGAGTGATGTAAGATGGTTTCCGAATAATTTTACACAAAATTTTCTTAATGTACCTTAGTTGATTTTTATTTAAATTAAATTTTGAAATTCTTAGTGCAAAAAATTCTGTTCAAAAAAATATTAATTTTAAATATTAGGAAAAATAGTGATGATGTAAAATAAATTTTTTGATTCAATAGACACTATAAAATTTACAAATGCTCTTGCTTGTAAGTTGCGGCCCAACAAATTTCAATTCTTAATTATTTGGCCCCTATAAAATTTTAAATTTAACACGTCTAATCTAATAGCAACTAAATTATATTGTACTTGTTGTAAAATCGGACCAAACGAGACGTAAAAATTATCCCTCAAGAAATACTTGTGATTGACAAAAACAAAATATTAATTTATATACCAATTGGTCATCCAATTGGTCAAATCTAAGTATTTCAAAAATTATAATATGGCGTTTACTGAAGATTCATAACAATAAGAGTTAAATAAAAAAATTATAAAAAAACACAATATGTATTTATAAATCTAATATCCTTTCAAGAGTTGCCTTGAGAATGATTTTTGAATTAGCTTTTTTAAAGCTTTACTAATTTTATTTGATGATATTTGAAAAATAAAAGATAAAATTAATTATAATCAGTATACGTATACGTTTTCAGAATCACCGAAATTTATTAATAAAGTAATCATACACTTTTTAAGTAACCAGAGAATAAATAGATAGATATTGACATTTTGTGCCAAAAAAAATCTTTGAAAAAAACTCTCTTAATCTGACTGACGTCCTTTGATAGCCATATAAAATTTAAACTTAATGTTTCACTCCTTCAATGATCTAACTATATTCCGTATTTGTTATTAATGATACTAAAAAAAAAAGAAAATAGGTACTTAAAAATAATATTTTTTAAATTTTATTATTTCATACAAGTACTAATAATTTACATCATATTATGCACATATGTATATTATATGTTTTTAATTTTACAATTCTTCTTTTTCAGATGAACTTCCTCAACCAAGATCAACTCATCATCATGATGGTCATCATCATTCTGGCACTTCAACAATTAATATGAATAACCCTTATAATGTTTATACAGGCCAGCAAGCTAATCGAAGGAGTTATGACAATAAATATTATGAATTAAGAAAACATAGGTATGACATTTTTTTTATCATAAATTAAAGAAAATTTAATAATAAAAAGTACATTTATACCTACATATTATATGCATAAAATTTAGTTAAAACTACAAATATGCTGATGATTTATTTGGATCTTGTAAAATAAAACAACCTAATATTGTAATTTTGATTTTTTTTTTTTTGATTTTTGATAAAACCCAGATGTCGTTTTCTAAGTATATAATTCAGTTTACATACAATAGTAAATTATAAATCAAACTTAGAATCAAACTTTATCTCTTTTACATTTTGATTACCTTTTAAATTTTACTGGACACATATTTTCAAAAAGTTGGGAACGAACTCGTCATTTTCGGAGTATTCTTTTTCAATATCCTCCAGTTTAATAATATTATTTGCTAAATCCATTTATTTTATTGTCAGAATCTTAAAATACAGTATTTTAGTTAAAAATCAATTTAAAAAGAAAAGAAATCATATCATTTATGACGTGCTAGAAAAACCAAGTAATTAAAACAAAAAGGTATACAGTGTACAGAGTTCATAATTATGTATGTACGTATTGTAAATTCTTTATTATTTAATAAATTTCTGTTTTCTAATTTCTCATGTCATTAAAAATTTTATGAAAAAATTATAAAGGATACTCTCCTTTATTATTTTCTAAATTAAGTCAAAAGAGTTAAAGACAGAATATTAAACAATGAGAATTTCATATAAGGGTTAGATTTATGCTTTATAGGTAATTCTTTGAAATATCTAAATAAAAAAAAAAATTATGTAATTCATTATGTTCGAAAGATTAAATTGCATTATATTATATAATTTCAAAATGTCATAATAATGCCAACGGTACAAGGGCATAATATTTATATAAAATATATTAGTTTAAGTTTTTTACAACAAAACGTATTTAATTCATAATTCCTTTAAGAAAATCTTCAATGAAGGCAAATTATAATTCTGATCTTGACGGCTTTCTTTAAGTTTGAGTACAGTACATAATAATACAAGTGAATTTAAGAAAAAAGGACTAATCAGAAAATGTAATGGGTCATTTCAGGAATTTGTGTAGTCCGAATTAATTAAATTAAATATTTAACTAGACTTTCCGATAAATGAGAACATACAGTTATGGTGAAAAAGATTATAACTGATAAATAGTTAATACAATCCATGATACGTTGTTTGTTAAGTAGATACGTGCCAAACTTGGTACTACTTGCTTGACAACCTGAAATATTGCTTCAAATCTTCGTAATTCAGAATTTTTATATTAAATAAGTTCAATAATTTTTCACATTAAAATTGAATTACGATCGAACGTAAAAATCTTACGAAAATCCTATTCTCAAATTCTATCTTAATTAAACTCAATTTTTTCACATTTTTAACGGAAGGGAAAATATGATTTTCGTTAGATTTTGCTTTTCGATCGTAATTCACGATGAATTGATTTACGATGAAACGCTTTTACGATGAATTGCTTTTACGAAGGATTGTTTTTCGACGAATTATTTACGACGAATTGAGTGGATCCCACAGTAATTACAGATTTTCTTCAATAACAAAGTAAAAAATAATTAAATAGTAAAGATCCCTTGAAAAATTACGAAATAAAAGAGTTTTCAAAAGCATATGACTATTCAAAAACTCCCTAAAATTGTTTGTACGTAAAAACTGATTCCTTAAAAGATTTATGAGATTTTTAATATTGTTTTTGTTCAGTTTTGGTTGTTTTAATTTTTTTTCTCTTCGAACTACAGAAACAAAACAAAAAAAATTCTTCTACTACTTCCTCCACATAATGAAAAAATTATAATCCTAAATGTATTGAAGACGCAATTAAATTGATTTTTTTTTTCGTGTACTATTTTAGTTCTTTCAAGATGCAAAGTTCAAGGATATACAAATATGTATCTTATATGTTGAATATACATATGAAACATGCAATTGGATAACGCTAAAAACAAAAACGTTTTACGTGACATTATTACCCAAAATTCCCAGAAGAATAAAAAAGATTCATTGCTTTCTGTTTATCAAGAAAAAAAATACGAATTTTCATTCATTATTGTACCTATCTTATATTGTAAAAGGATATACATAGCTAAAAATTAGAAATTTTTAGTTTTAATAAAATTGAATTTCAAACTATGAATGATTTATTTATTTTTGTTAATATTGATATCTTACGTACCTTCCTAATATAATTAAATCAATTTTTGATTCTCAGTCTGTCTGTCTCTAATATACATATACTCGTATATAGTACTTCTAACTGCTTTCAAAAACAATAGAACTTCTTTAATTATCACTGAAAGAATCATTCGAGTAAGAGACAAGTAAAGTTCGAATTTCAGCCAAATTGAATTATTCTTTCTAAAGATATGAGTAAATTAGAATTTCTTTAATCAAAATTAGAAGGAATGTTGGATAATTTTGCTTAAAATTAGTAAGCTTTTCTAGCCTCATGACCATACTCAATAACAGTCATATACATATATATAACCGAGTTGATTCGTGAACTGTTAAAAATTTTATAATTTGTAAAAAATATTTAATTCCTTCTTAGCTAAGATATATAAATTAATGATTACTGTAATAATAATCTTTTACAGTGCATCCGTACAAAATATATTTTTCATAAAGGTACCATTATTATAATTGTATTTGAACAGTGTTGGGAAAAAGTACATTCTATGAACATATACGTTTTAATTCTTTTAAAACTTAGAAAAGACAAAAAAAAATAGGTTTATTTACCATAAACAAATAAAATGCTTTTGAACATTTTCTTATTTATGTTCTATAAATATACGTATAGAATAGACAGAAAAAAAAACACATAATAGGTAAAGTGCTGTTAAGGAAATTTTTACCAGCACAATAAATCCAATCTTTAATTCAACTCGGATAATATTCCAAATATTCTGAACTTAAATTAAAGCTATATAACGCTTTTCTTTTACAGTAGTATCGTTGTAGACGCGCTGATGTCTATTCTGTATTTGAATTATTTTAATTTACATTGAAAAGTTCAAATATGTACTAATATTGTCTTTGGAGAATTTCAAATAAGTAGTTTCTTTTGGAATAACAAAATTATTTTTAATATTGAATTAAATGAAAGAAAATGTTTTTACGTGCGTGGCTGCCACTGTCATTTAATTTTTTATGCTAATATACATTGTGTCTATACGTTTACATTGTGTATATACGTTTACATGCATGTTTCCATTTCCCATTTAAATATTATATAAGAATTTTCTTTAAATTTTTTTATAATAAATTATTCTTTCTAATTTACATATATTACATATATTTAACACATACTTTGTGTTATAAAAGACATTAATTCTAAATTGATCTTGAAAAAATAATGTGAAACATCAACAAAAAATAATGTCATCATCATGCAACATTTTTTAAACAACATATAATTCTAAAACCACATCAAATTTAAAATTAGCCACAATACCATCTTGCCTGTATATAATTTTCAACATAAATAAAGAACATAATAACATAAGAATCATAACAATTTTTATATATATAATTCAATACATATTTAATTTCTTTAACCACAGAATTATTTTTTGTTTTGGAATATTTAAAACGTCAAGAATATTTTAAACTTTAAAGAGAACATGGTAAAACTTTTACACTTGATCAGATAACAAATGAAAATAAATTTAAGTATAATGACGTTAATATTCAATATAGACACACAAAATTTTGCATTTCAAATTAAATAAATTACAAAATATATTATAGTGTGTACTATAGTATATATCTGTAGTATAGCTCTTTAAAACTATAAACCTACTTAACATGTAAAAGAATATTTAAATAAATTAATTTTAAAAATAGCAAAGACTAAAGTTATGGTTTCCTTCGGTTGTTATAGAGGTAAAGTATCGACGACGTTTGCATTACCACCAAATCCAAAATAATGTTAACAAACATTAACAAGCCACTAGATTGAATTTTACCACGTTCAGTCATCCGACAGAAGGGAAAATTTTAAATGTAGTGAAAAAGGTTCTTACTGAAAAAAAAAGGAAAAAATATACAAGAAATAAAAATTAAATTTCATACATTCACTACATAACGTACAATGTTACGACTGCTATATAATTAGCACTGTTTTCTTGGGAAGCCATAATCTAAATGATAGTATATCTAGAAAAAAGGCTTTGCTACAAAATGAGTAGGAAATTTTACTATGCTATAATATTATCCTGAAAATATATGTATTTTTTTTTTTTTTCAAAAATAAACATTCTCTATGGCTTTAATATTTAGATTATTCCGCCTATTCAAAGAACATACATAATGTATTACTGTTTATGTCATAATGTGATTTTTTTTTTTTAATATTATACAATACCATAAAACCATAAATCATGAAATAAAATAGATAACAAACATTTTCCTTAATTTTCTATTTTTACAACATAGAAATTCATTTAATCATAAATTTCGAAGATATGTTAGTGAAAATAGTGGTTCGAAAAAATCTAACAACATGGAAAACGGAAATAATAATAGTGGAACTAGTATAGCTGGTGCCGGTGGAATTAGTGACTTAAGTTGGCATGGGTCAAATAATGAAGGTAGCGGGTATAGTGGATTAATGTATGGAGGTAATGGTGGAGGTGGTAGTAGTAGTGGTGCTTTTGCAGCTTTGGCTGCCGCTGCTGCAGCTACTAATAGTGCCACACCAGGTGGAAGTATATCAACACGGTATCATTTGCAACACTATAATGGCAGTGTCTCAACAAGTCAATTATATATTGAAATTCAACCACATCATATTGATAGTAATGGTCGTTTAGAGATAACATGTTTAGCAACAATACCAGCACATGTAGCTGTCGGTGAACAGTTCGCTGACTATAAGACACATTCAGTCAAAAGTGAGTAATATTTATTTATTATTGCTTATGATAAATATACATTGTAAAGTGTGTATCTAAGTATATAATACTTAGATTATTATATTTATATTTAATTTATCTATCCGTACAGATTTAAATTAATTTCTAAGTTTGAATAATGTTTTATAGAAATTCTTAGTTTTCTACACCACTATGGAAAATAAATATTTAATTAAATGTTTCGTCTTTTATTTTCACAGTTGATGTAGAAAATAGAAAAGCAGAAGCAAAAGAAATTCCTTTTGAATCAACTGAAATTACACCAGCACCTTCTAGCGGGATTGGTTATTTGGGCAACGGATCATTTGGTATAAGTATACATCAATTATTACCATTAAAACTTTTAGTATCATGTCTTATTATTATGAAAATTTAATTTTAATTAGCTTTTACTATAAAAATTAAAAAAAAAAATAATTTTTAATATCGTTGAAAAGATAAAATTAGTATTATTATTTAAAAAAAAAAAAAATAAATAAATGAGCAAAAAACATATTATTTTCATAAATAAAATTTAATGAAAAAAAAAAAAATAATTGTATATTGAAATTGGCAATTAACTGAAATAAATATTTTTTAAGTAAATTATTTACATATAAAAAGAGTATTAAATTTAAATAGAAAATAAATAAATAAAACATTAATTTAAATGTTGTTAAAAAAAAAACATTTAAATATATATTATATATATTATTTTTTTTTAATTATAAAGGGCAGCATTGAATGCATAAATTATTATTACATTATATTTATTTTACTTTAACTGAAGGTATATAATTTAAATTAATTTTAAATAATTTTCTGATTAAAATAATTTGTAAATATTTTTCATATTTTTTTTGTTCAATATAATAATATTGATATTTTGATATTAAATAAGTTATGTAGAAGAAGTTCGTTGACTATCAAAAAAATAAAATAAATTCTAAAGATTCTTAAATTTTTTTGTTGTAAGTTTATGCTGTTGTCTTAAATGTTTTTTTCGAATGCATAAAGTATTTCAAAACTTGATTGACATACAGAAATGTATTATTTATGTACAGATTGACATTTAAGATTCGTTATTGATAACAAATCAAATAATTATAGGTATATGCATAGTATGACTATTGATTTATTTTATTTTTTGTTTATTCAATTTTAGTTTCAACAGTGTTTTTTGTTTTTTTCTATAGACATTTTTATAGAAATCTATCCCAAACTATAAAAATAAAATTATAGACATATACTTATTCCGTATTACTTATTTGATATTTTAATACCTTGTAATTATTATATATACATCTAAGTATATGTTTAATGTAATTACTAATATCACAAATTAAATATATCAAGGATATGTTGCTTTTTTATTTTTAATCATTTTTATATCAAAATCATAACAAAAAAAAAATGTTTTGTGATAAAAGTCCAATCTTATATATATCAAAATTTCAATATTAAAATGAAAGGATATTTATTTTTAGAATTAGAAATAAGTGTTTTTTTATTTAAAAATAAAAAATAAAAAAATTATTCATACAAGTTGTAAAATATAATATCTACAGTACATATATATATAATTTTTTAATAAATTAGTTAGTCAAAAATACTTGATTTTTTTTAAAAGCTTAATTTTTTTCCAAAATCATATTATTTTATGACCATATGAAAAGTATATGCAAATTAAAAAATTTTTTTTTCTATATTTTTATATCTTATTTTTTATTTTTTTGTTTTTTTAATAATTTTGGTAATTTTGTATTTTTTTAAGAATGCCTTGTTTTTATAAAGTTTTGTTTATCTTTCAAACCGTATGAAGCTTAGAAAAACAATCATAGTGAATATAAATTGAAAATCAGAACAAAAAAATTAAAAAAAAAACTATACACATATTTTACAATAAATTTGACAAAAAAAAAATTCAATTAATAAAAAATTAAAATACAAAAATATGTCCACCAGAAAAATATTACTAAAATATATATAAAAAAAAAAAAAATTATAAATGAAAACTATAATTAATATTATTTTTTTAAATGTAGACTTTTAACAATAAAATAAAATAAAATTTACAAAACATATAAACTGTATATATGTATGTATGTTGTATAGTCGCATATATATTTATAATTATATGCATATTACAAAAAACTAAAAAAAAAAGTTATTAATATTATTTTTATTGTAATAAAGTTAAAAATTATTTATTTATTATATTAACTTTCAATAACTAGTATTGAAAATAACTTTAACTATTGGGAATTAAATGATTTCAAAATTTAATAAAAGAATGAATTTTCACGACAAAAAAGAAAATTGTTCTCTCTGCAATAGAAATATTTTTAATTTTATTACATTAAAAATAATATCTAACTATACCTATAAAATCAGAATAATTTTTTATAATAATCAAAACTGAAATATTTTTGGCTCAAAACCTACATCCAGCAGATTTAATTAAATTTAATCAATATTACAAAAAAATACCATAAATTTGAAACAAGAAAAAAAAGAAAATAAAATATTACCTGAATAGTTAGAGTAAAAAAAGAATTATTCAATTTTCTCTTTAGAAAAAAATTTACATAAAAATTTAAATCAATTTTAAAAAATCTGATAAAAACTATTCTCTATATCTATAAATAATTTCTATTTATGTAAAGAAACCAAAATTTTCCATTAAAACCAACATTTAAAAAAAAAAAAACTAACTTAATCTATATATAAATTTAAAAATACCAATTACCAAATTTATTTAAAAAAATAAAATCTTTCAGCTTTAAATGTTGTTAAAATTATATATAAAAAAAAATAAAAAAAACATACAAAATTGTAGGTTAAACTTATAACATAAAAAAAAAAAAAAAAACAGAATAACATAAAATATTTTTACGAAAAATGTAAATAAAAAATAAAATTTAATTGGCGAAATTTTTTTGTACAGAAAATTTAAAAGAAAATAAAAAATATTAGAACAAAATAAAAATATAGCGAAAATGTAGTGAAAATTATATAAATGAAATAAATAAAAAAAAAAAAATTATTCGAAAGCACTTATAAAAATGATATTAAATTAACAGGCCTAGAAGAATACAATTAATACCGAAAATTGTTGTGTAAATTTTGAATAAATTAACAGAATAAATTGATATATAAATAATTTTCTTTTTAACTATATATAATTGCCTTTACAAACAACATTCTTCACTCAAAAATTTTCATCAACTTGTGGTCGATTTCATAATTAATAATTCTAAATAGTAATTTTAACTTGAATGTCGCTGCCTCATTTCAAAGTGTTAATTGTCGCAAATATTAGTTTAATACATGTATTTGGAGATTATAAGCCATCAGCACAAAAAAGTCATTTCTGACTTTCGGATGTCTTCACAACCTCGAAGGGATTAAGAACTATAGAAACTTAAAAAAAAATATTCTTTATTCTTTCACCAATTCACAACACCTATATTAGTAAAGTGAAGTTTAACTGTATTGGTCATATTAGAGTATATAAAAAGTTTTCAAAATGCTCTATTTCTTGTAAGATTCTGAGAACTGAAAAATTCAATTTCTTATCGAAAATATGTAGTTAAATAATCACAAAAATAGTGATAATAAAAAATACATTAAAAAGAAAAAAAAATTGTAATTTATTACCAGAATAATCAACTCCATTTATCAAATATTTTTATAAATTTTTTTTCTTTTTAAACGATAAAACTCGTTCAAATTTTATCTTCTATAATTATTATTGACATTTGAGATTTAAGTGAATTCTTTTTACATTCTGTCGGGATTGTTTTTTTTTTTTTTTTTTGAATTACTAGTTAGTTATTTTTAAAATTTCCTCGAAGGCAATTATTATTAAGGCATAATGATAAATTTTTCATAATATTTTTATATCAAAGGCAGCTTTCTTAAATTTTTTCAAAGAAAAACAAATTATGAAAGTCTCTAGTTTTCGAATATTGAAAGCTTATAACTGAGTTTATTTTTTTTTTTTGTAAAAAAAAAAAGAGTAAGTTGCCTTTCATCTTAATAACCTCTAATAAAATATTCAGTTTTTATTTTTTTTTTATGACTCATTAATTTTAAAGTTTTGGTATTTTTATTCATTTTTATTTTTAAATTTATTTATTTATTTAAAATTCTGACTTTTGTTGATGAGTTATGTTTCATTAAAAAGAGTATTAAAAACCATAAAGTTAAAATGATCTCAAGTGCGTTTAAACAAAAGTTCGCATGATAATTATCGAACGCGCTGTTATCCGGCTATTAAAATTTAAACTTTGTTAACGATTTTGTATATACGTTTCATATAAGATATTAAACTATTTTGAATTTTTCAACCACAAAAAGGCCTGTATTTTTTTTTCTAGAAAAAATAAAACAAAATTTTAAATTTTATAAATAAATTTTAAATTTAATAATTTAAGTAATAATAATTTTATTTTGTTTTAATATAACCCTAATTTTATTTTTTATTGAAAAATAAAAAAAAAATGTATCTAGATAATATTAGTTAAAATATGTATAAACAAAAACAATTCATATCAATTAATGATTAATAATAAAAGTATCAAAATCGAAAATTATGTTAAATAATCAGAAATTTGTGCATTCATTTTTCATTCAATCAAATTAATGTCTTTTATATTACCTGTAGTGTGCAGAAGAATTTTCCCGTAAAGTGGCGTATTAAATTTGATCTCACAATGTAAAAAAATAAAAAATTTACTAAATTCTAATACATTTTTTATATTTTTTTATTTTTTGATTTGATCGATCAGATAAAATTTTTTGGTTTTTGGCTTAGCTAGAAGAAAAAAAAATCATTTTAAGCACCAAACTGGAAGGTG
Source organism: Hybos culiciformis (assembly GCA_964007475.1). NCBI lineage: Eukaryota > Metazoa > Arthropoda > Insecta > Diptera > Hybotidae > Hybos > Hybos culiciformis. The sequence continues at coordinate 27,132,983 of OZ023273.1, read as the reverse complement.
TACAATAAAAATAGTACGAAAGCGATGAATTTTAGATGAATTTAAGTTTACCAACAGTCATGTTAGTTTACCAAAAGACATGTTAGTAAGAGAATATACTTGTTTTTTTAACTCTTAACGACATTTTCCTATAATTCTCATATAATGCAATTATTATAAAGTTCTGACACAAAATTATTTTAATTTTGAATAAGCTCTTTTGAAATGTTAAATGTAAAACCAAAAATGTAAAAAATGTTAAACCAAAAATTAAAATGTAAAACCAAAAAATATAGAAGGACTACGACAGCAGTTGAACTGACAATCTAACATTTTTCGAATTAACTTTGTTTATATAAATTTTCGAATTTGAAACTTTTATACAACTTTAAGTATGAGTGGAATATTATATTTATTAATAATGAAAACAATGAAAAAAAAAACATAAAAAATTACATAAATAATAATTTATACATAATATGAATGTAATAAAATTTTATGTATAATAACATAATATAAAAAGAACACAAAAAATAAAAAAAAAAATTAAAAACATTTTTATTTATAAAAAAATTAAAAATAATTTTTATTTATAAAAAAAAAAAAAATATGAAAAAAAAAAATAGCTACATTGTCTTATGCAGGTATTTGACGTCTTCCTATATGCTACGCTGTCTATTAAAAATTAATCACAAAAAAAAAATTTAATAAAAATAACATTGAAAATTAAATCAATTTTTATTTGTTTTAAATTTACTAAAAAAAAAAAAAATATTGAAGATATACGTAGTTATATCAAAAATTAAGTTTTTTTTAAAAACAAATTTTTTTAGCAAAATAAATTCTTGATAGAAAAGATGAAAAATTGAAAAACTTAAAAAAAAAATAAAAAAAATGAAAACTAAAAATAAAAAAATACATTATATACATATAATTTTTTTAAAGTATAAAAAATACAAAAAAAAAAATAAAATTAAAAATTAAAGTTTAATTAGTCAAAAAAAAATATCATTCATTAAAAATAAAAAGTTTTCATTTCTCAATTAAGAGACACAATTTTAGTTTTAAAAATAATGTTCAGTTTGGATCATTAAAATCTCATTTATTTTTTTTTTTTTTTGCATTTTATTTTTGTTAATTGTCAGATTTTGTTTCTTTTTTTTTTAAATAATTAATAGTTCATTTATAGAAAATTTTTATCCTTTTATTCAATTTCTTGTGAAAAAAAATAAATCAATAAAATATATATATTGTATTTTTAAGGTAGACATTTTTTCGGTCCGGCCTTTTTTTTTTAAGAATTCTCTATATTTCGCTCATGATCGGCTCTTGACATCAATGAATGCCAAAGCAAAAACTTGACGTTGGTCGAAAGGAAAAAAAAACCATATAAAGATATTATGAGACTCAGTATAATAAAATAAGAAAATTTTAAGAAGAATTCTTAATAATATGTTGTGCAAAATATTTTTTATTTAGCACACAGGAATCAAGAAAATTGTACAACAGACAAAATAAAAAAAATGTATATATATGTTATTCTGTTGTCCATTTGCAAAATGTGTCAATCTACATTGTTTGAAATCTACATTATTTCTAATATTTGAAACGTTTCTTTTATTTTTTGACAGGAAAATGGGTTTAATAAAAATACTTTTTTTTTTGTAGGATGAGGAATGTGATCATCAATGTTCATGTCCCGTAGTTCAAAATTGTGATAATTATGATTTTATAATTGAACTAAAAATTCGAATAAACTTAAAAAAAAACATATTTTGACATCGCATAATAATAATATAAGTACAAGAAAATTTTTAGAATATTTAGGTTCTTTCCAATTCTAAATGAATCCATACGAAATTTTCCACATACCACTTTCACTTACTAAACTACAGTAAGTTTTGGGATTTGTGAAAAAATTTCATAACATTTTCATAACATTCTCTGATGATAACTGCATGGTCCATAATCAATTCACTGACATCCAACAAGACTTATAACAAACTCAAAATTGAATAAAATTTTAGCTCCCTCTCTGCAATCAATTTAAAAATCCTAAAAATATATTTATTCTATCTGAAATAAAAAACAAATGTTATCTTCTATATTGATCCATTGATTTAATCTGCAATGACATTCAGACTAATTTAGAACAGATTCAATAAAACTGTATACCAACGTTAAAAAAAATTACTCGCGATTGCAATAAAAAAAAATTATTTTCCGTATTTAGGAAATGAAATTTAAGTTTTAAAACAAATTCCTAAATAAATAGATCACCATTAATATTTACGCCAGAGGAAATTAAATTTTCAATTTTCTGAAATTCCTAATGGCTGTTCTTGAAAAATTTCAAAAAACTTTAATTCTTAAGTGATAAATTTATTTTTAGGATAAAATTTTCCAATTTCAGTTTCTCTTATATGGAAATAACGCCCATGTTAAAATTAATTCTAACAATTGTATTTCAATATGTTATTTTTTCTTCGTCATTTTTTTTAACATACATATCTTTTTTTTTTTCCACCCTCGATATACTTACTGAATATATACATAAAAATATTTCACATGGGAAATCAAAATATAAACATAAAAATAAAACAAAACAAGAAACATAAAAATTTATTTATAATGCTTTAAAAAAAAAAAAAATTTAAAAATAATATCAACCAAATAAAATAAATTTTTTTGACTTCAGACAGAATTAGGTACTTACTCTAATGACAAACAGAAAGAAAGGTATATAGCTACGATGAAATTGAAATATTTTTCATAATATTTTTGACATACAATTTTGAATTTAACGCCACAACTTGTTATGACAGATCTGGTAGATATTATTCTGCGTCAGACTAAATATAGTTATCCAATTGATGTATCAAAATTTAGAAATGTTTTACTGCATGTGCTCACAAAATAAAAGTGTAGTATCAAATATGAAATAAATATGAATTTAATGAAATCGGCAAAAAGGTAATAAAAGCCACTAAAATTAAATCAAAACCGTGTCATGGGATAAAAATAAGCGTGATGTTCTTAATTTTGAAATTTGAAAAAGATCAGACAAAATGTTACTGATTTTTTAAATTGTATTTTAATGCGGCGTCCTCAAGTCAGTTCTTAAACTTTACAATCGTTTTCTCAATATCTCAATTTTATTGTTGGGTCACATAGCGAGTTCTAATTTTATATACTCGTCATTTAATTTCAAAATAAATATATTCTAAGAGCACGGTCTTAATTGACACACATAAAATGATATAATTCTATAATGGAATTAAAGTCTTTATAAAAAATTCACAATGTTTTTATTTTCTATTATTTTAAGTAATTCTATCACTTTAGTTTTCCGAATTTTTCTTTCAATAATAAATATAATTAATTATTTTCAACAACAAGGAAACAATTAGTGAAAGTAGATATACTACATTATAAATATTTCAAGTATATATTTGAAGACAATTTATATTATTTTTTTCATCCTTATTCTTATTGACAAAAAAAAAAATATTTAAAAAATTTACTGAAAATATTTTATTGGCATAAAATATACATATGTATATAACAACTTTAATGATAGCTTTAATAAAAATATATAAATTTGTAGCATATTGTATTTTTATTTATATACTGTATAGAGAAAATTAAGAACGACAAGTATTTTTTTTTTTTTGTTGAATTGAACCCCTAAAGCATATTGAATATTAAAATATGAATTTATATATATTATTTTTCTTTAAACTAGGATAAGCAAAATCTTGTGGATAAATGTCTGAAGAATTCCTTTCTTTTTTTTTTTTTTTGTTTCAAAAATATTTTTATTCGAAAAGGATAAGAATTTTCCAAAGAATGCTTAAGGGATTTTTCATTTTACCAATTCGTTTTTCACATTGTTGTTTTAATATAAATTTATTTCGTAATAATTTTTTTTTTTTTTTTGTTTTTATGAATTCATGCTTATTTTATTTTTTTGTTGGGCATATTCATTTGATTTTTTTTTTTGTGTACTATTATTATTATGTTTTGCATATTGCATAAAATTAACTTTGGTGAATATTTAAATGAAATGAAACAGAAATGATAGAAACCGAAAATAAATTTGAAATTTGAGGTGAAAAAATATTATTATTTTAAAAATAAAACAAATTATTCAAAAAAAAAAAAAAAAAACAAATTCCCACAACATTAAACAGTCATAATATTTATATATATAAATTTACTTTTATATATATTATACACCTACATATTTTGTTTTAATTATAATTTTAGATGTATTCAAAAAAATTGGAAAGTTTTATTTTAGAAATTTTTTTTCGAATAAGCATATTACATAATGTTAACTAAATATTACTGATGCGAGTAAACTAGAAACAAAACACGAAACTTTACCTTCAATATAATTATACTTATATATAAATACAGCAAACGAGAGAACAAACTGATATTTTCATACTTTTAGGCCAAACTTATTATATTTATTTTTTAATTTTTAATATTCGTCCAGAGCCTTAATAATCATCGTACTGCCAAGCTTGGTACCTTTCGACCTAATTAGGTACATTCTCATAAGCTTTATGCACATTTCTTATTTCGAACCACTCTTTTTTTATAATGAAAAATACACCTTTATTTTTTTTTTATGTAAAATTTGAAAAAATTGTTTTTTTCTAAAAATCTAAATTTTCAGCATTTAAACGACGTATCGCAGTTGCAAGTAGATCAATTTAAAAGGCAACCTACCTATAAAAAACTGCGGTAAATATTGCATACATGTAGTTTTTGCATTTTTAATTCATTTTCTTGACACTTTTTTATCGCAGTGAGTGACAAATTGAAAGTGTTAAAATTTTAAATGTACATTTCTTTCAATATCAATACATACTTTCGAAAAAAAATTTTTTTCTTGTTTCAGTCTATCATATTGAAATTCTCTCTATTTAATGGTCATTCTTCTGAAAGATAAAAACAATTTTATTTCAAACACTAATCTATACGATCTATAGAATTGACAGTATACAAACCGACCCATACATCATGTCACAGTAACAATGTGACTTAACAACAGACAGATTATACAAAATAAAACATTTCATTCCAATTTCAAATACAAAATATATAAAATATTTTCCGACTTGAAACTTAATTAGGAAAAAACCGCATCTGGCTTTGTAATAAAAAAAAAAAAAAAACTTTTTTCTAGCTGATGTACCATCCCGAAAAATAATAAAAATAATAAAGAACAGATAAAAAAAAAAAAACTTTCCAATTTTATGAAACAAAAAATAAAAGGCAGTAGGTAGCTATCCTCTTTTTGATTTTTATTTTATTTTATTTCAATTAAGGGAAGCAAAAATCACTTTTAACTATATATACTATGTATCTAAAAAATAGATTCTTGTCAATGTGTGTGTAAATCATAAACTTATTTAAATGGTAAAACAGATATATTCAAATTCATAAAATGGAAAACAGAAATCAAATAAAAAATATCTAATCATTGTTAATAAAATACTTAAAAAAAAAAATAAATAAATAAAAAAACCAAAAATTTAAAGTCAATATAACGTTTTTAATTAAGTGTCATAGCAATACAAAAAAACATATCATAAATGTTGTAAAAGAGCTGTGTTAAAAAAAAAGAAGTGTTTTTTTTAAATATTATAATTTGTTATTTTTCTAAAAATAACAATACAAGTGAATTAAAAATGAAAAAAAAATATTCCTAATTTCGATTTAATGTTTATTAAGAGGAATTGCTCCGTTTCAAACATTTTTGTACCAAAAATTTGATTGAAAAGCCGTTTTAGATTATTTTAAAGTTTAATTTAGAAAAAAAGTTTCATTCACTACTTACAGCCTGTTTCATGCTTTACAATGGTATAAAACTTTTTAGAACCGGTTAAGGCTAAGTGATCTCTCCAAAAGTATTTTATGACATAAAAAACGATTTTAAAGAGATTTCGAACACTTAGCCTTAACCGATTCTAAAAATGTTTATACCATTTTAAAGTATAAAACAGTCCGTAAGTAGTTAATGAAATTTTTTTTCGCATATTGAACTTTAAAATAATCCGGCTTTTCAATTAAATTTTTCGACAAAAAAATTTTAACCAAAGTTTATTTTTATTCTCACAATAATATTATATTCACAGTAATATTATAGCATTCCTGATTAAGAGATTCCATAATTCACATTTAAACATTAATTAATTGATTTATTTTTTTATTTTATTTTTTTTTTCACAAAACCAATTTGTTAAAATTTTAAATATTTTGGTAAAAAAAATGTTTACATATATTACATATATTTTGGTATAATTGTTGAAAAACTTTTTTTTAATTTTTTTAACATAATTACACCAAATATACTGCTGTGTAAATTAATAGCAATGCGTTCAACAATTTCACACCTTTCTTAAATTTTATAAATATATATATTTGTCATTTAGAGGAACTGTGAATATAAAAGAGAAAAAACAGGAAATTAAAAAATAAAATAAAAACCTAATAAAGGAATGCGACAACAATATAAAATATAAAAAATTGAACGTGTAATTCACTCAAGAACTGTCAATAGGTTTCAAGTTAATAATTCTGATGATTCCAAAGCTTGATTGATACTTGTGTGAATGTAAAATTTTGGGAAAATGATTTTTCTGTATTTTTAACCTATTTTTTTCATTAAGATTTTTGAAAATGTCCTTTATCAGCGAAAAAATTAAAAGTCCCAATTTGCTCTGGTAAATTTCTGCGACGGGTTTAATAAAGATCTGGAAATGAAACTTTTTAAAAAATTCCTCTAAAAAATTACTCTAAATAAATAAGCAAAATATATCAATTAAGAAATCTACAAAAATGTTGAGAATTCAGTAATGAAATCAATTTTCACAGCAGTGTATAAAAATATATACATATTCCAAATAATTCAAAGAGTAAAATATTATATAATGAATTTAATGATATTTAAAAAAAAAATTCCCATCAAATTTTTTTTTTATCAAAAATTAATGGAATTAAAATTTTATAAAATAAATTATTATTTACACCTAAAAAAAAAAAAAAAGAAAAAGAAATAAATATGTAAATGTATCAGAAATATATGTTGCGCGATATCTGTTATGTTTTATGTTTTATATACATGTGTACATTTTAATATTATACAAAATACATTTTTATGAAAACATAAAATATTTATATATTATATTTACATACCAACATTAAACGAAAAATTAAATTTTTATACATAAAACACAACTTTTTTGTAAAAATAAAAAAACAATTACTTTCATATAATATTGTATTTATACAATACATTAATATAAAATAATTTTTAGTTGAACTTATTTTATTTATGATTACAGTTGGAAAACACATAATATATACTTTTCTGTGTATATGTAGTGCATTTAATATGGATAAAATCAATACCAATTGTACAGAAGAATACATAATTGTACAAGTTATTCATAAATAAACTTTCTATAATTTACACTATTAATTGAAAATTATTATTAATCATTGAATTTTCTAAACATTACACATAAATATATGTTCCTCATTAATTTTCTAAATCAAATAAACTTTTTTTAGGTAAATAAAATAAAAAACTTTATTTTTAATTTAATGCCAACTATTTGTTTATTTTCTAAGCCGTAATCAAGGCTAAATAATTATTAAATTGATTTTATACAATAATTTGATTATACAACAATATCGTTGGATTTTGTTGAAAACATAAACCTTATGCTAACAACAATTTCGAAAAAGAAGTTTTGAATTTGAAGCATATTATTTAGGCATGTTTGATCTTTCAAAAAATTTAAAAAAATATTATCATCATTCATATGCACAAATCAATTTTTACATCTGATTTATTACTAAAATGATGTGCTTTAATATCATTGTTTTCGATTAATCTTGTCCAAACTAAAATAAAATTTTACTTATATATTTCTCGTTTACGATTGCCGTTCGTAAGTGGAACAAAAGTGCAATTTATTTAACTGTTTGACTATTAGTCGTTTTTAGCCATTATATAATTCATATGTAAAAATAACCTGAAAAGGGAACTCTTTTTTTTGTATATAAATATTTTGCGAATGCCGAATATTTTTATATGGACAATTCAGGAAAATTACAAAAATATTTCACAATATAAGTTGTGTGTAAAGTTAAAAAGTTTGTATCTATAAGAACTAACAAATTACATAAATATTACATGACTCGACGGCTTTAACTCATTGTATTTATACAATAAAAGATTATATTTCTACATCAATAAAAATTCACAGTTCCAATTTAGAATTAAAAAAAGGCAAGTTGTTTAGCTAATTTTTTTTAGAAAATGTGAAATTTTTTCCTGATTGTTTAATTTACAAATTTAATTAAAAAGTCATATTAGTTTAATTAAAATTATAACTATTTTATTATTGTCATTTTTACACAACCTTTATTTACCCTATAGTACTATACACAAACAGTAAAATTTCATTCATAATTCATCTCTGTCTTCATTAATAGAAATGTAAAAAAAAAACATCATTAAATATAAATATAGATTTTGTAAAAAAAAAAAAACTAAAATAAAAGAAGTTGACAAAAAAAACATGTAATAATAATAATAATACAACTATAATTAAATGTAATAACTTACAAAAATAAAATAAATTAAACGGACTGAATTTAAGGAAAAATAGTTTGTAGAGAGGCAGTGTAACTGAATCGGTGAATTATTGTAAAAATAAAATTAATTATAAAAAAAAAAATAAAAAAACTTCGTTTTTCATTAAATAGCTTGTTCCTGTTAGGGTGGCAACTTATGGACTATTTTGGCAACATTTTCTAAACATTTTAATTTAATTTACTTATTAAGTATCAACATTGTTAAGAAAGAAATGAAGATTTGAAGAACCAATGGAAATGAAATACTTTTTTTCGAAATACTTAGTAAATCAAATTTCGTAAAAAGTATCCTTTCATGAAAAACTAAGATCTAAGAAAAACTTAAAACAAAAAACTAGTGCTTCTAAACTTTCAATTTTGTCCTTCACTGATCTAGCTGTATAGAATTAAAAAATATAGAACAGTATATAAGTACCTCGTAAATGAAGTATGGGCCGTTTTCATAATTTCGAACCGAAAATAAATATATTTTTTAGGTTTCTTCAATACCGCATTATACCAATACAAAATAGTTATATATACAATATCTATATATATTGTAAAGCTCCAGGGGGTTTTTATAATTCTCACGGAAATAAATGAATTTTATATTCCAAAGTCTATAAACATGATTGTACAATTATATGGTATTAAATAAAATAAACTTACGTCATTCGAAAATGTTCATCTTCATATAAACCAAAAAAAAAAAAAAGTACTCAAAAATTATTTGTCTTAATTTAGAACAAAACAGATATAATAAAAAATTACATAACTATTATTAAGAGTATTACATTATTATTTATTTTCTTATAAACAAAAAGCTTAGAACAAATTATTTAAAAATTATCTTAATTTTTTATATTTTATTTATATATATTTATGCTGAAAAAGTTTCTAGAAAAAGAAAAAAAAAAACAAAAATAACATATAAGAAGAAAACTTTTATCTCATAATATAATTTTCATATATAAGAAACAAAAAGTCAAAGATTAGGAAAAACCTTAATGATATACAACAGCAAAAAAAAATATTATAAATAAAACACATTAATAAATAATTAAATTATAGTATACAAAAAATATAGAGAATTATAATAATAATAATAATAAATATACATATGTATATACATAATAACTTAATTATAAAAGCAATACTAAAAATACATACTTATCTAAATGTCTATATTAAAGATGAATGAATATTCTACATAAATATTAAAATTAACGATTACTTACTTTTATTTTTAACTTAAAGAACCCACAAAGGAATATAAAAATAAAAATAAAATATTTCGTATTCAACTAATAAACTTTTTAAAACTAAATTTCTAGGAAATATCAATAATTTAACTCAGTGCGGTTAATAACGCTATTTAGAATAATTAATAAAGATAAAATAAAGTTTCTTGAGGTCTGAACATAAACTTTTTCTTTTATTTTTTATTCAGGAATTATGATTATATTACTTTTTTTTATGTTCGCCTGAGAATTATTGGAAATTGATAATTAATTTTTTTTATATTTTTCTTTCTACACGGAGAGAAAAGATTGCTAAAATCATGTAAAATCTGAATAAATCATGGAAAAAAAGGACTTGTTTTTGACCCGTTCGCCTTTTTTCTGGAATCTTGTATTTGTTTTACATAATTTTTAGAACTTTTTCATACACATAACAATCAACTTTACTTCATGAAAGAAATATTGTTTGCGTGAATGAAGAAATAATAAGACATTGCAATGTGCGAGTTTTTTGATAATTCGTGTAAAAGAAACACGAATCAAGAAACGCATGATACATTTTTGATTTCAATAGCTCAGCCTATAGGTAGAGATGCCGGTTTGCAATGCTGAGGACCCAGGTTCGAATCTTGAAGAGGACAATTATGCGAAAAAAAATTTTTTTTTTATATTTATTATTTTTTTTTATTTTATTTTATTTTTTTTTTATTTTTTATTTATTTATTTTTTTTTAATTTTTTTTTTTTTTTTTTAATTTTATTTTTATTTTTTTTTATTTTAATTTTTTTTTATTTATTAATTTTTTTTATTTATAATTTTTTATTTATTTTATTTATATTTATTAAATTTAATTTTATTAAATTTATGTCATTTATTTGATTTTTCTTATGCCCTCTTCGGGATTCGAACCTTGTTCTTTTGCATTGCAAACGTTCAACTCTACCACTAGGCTAAGCAATTGAAATTTAGGACGTGTGTAAAATAGAAAATATAAATTCTATACTGACTATAATATCTTTCTTAAGATTTAAAAAATTTCATTCAATCAAGAATAATTTATTTAACTTATGGAAAACTGTAACCATATAATATGAAAAAATTATCATCAAATAAGAAATGTATTCGCAAAGAATCATGTTTTTAATTTTCATGTTTCGTTAAAAAAAAAAATACACAAACGAAGGAAAAAAATTCTTAAACTGTGTTAGAATCACATTAAGTAAATATTTACTTAAATTAAGAAATATTTACATAAATAGAGAAATAATTACATGATTAATGAAAATAAGCCAATAACATCTAGCAAAATAAGTTTACTTGAATCATGGAAAAAGCCATAAATAACAGACGAGAAAAAATTGCAAAATTCAAGCAAGTATTTAAGAAATCAAGTGAATTCGCTTTAAATTATGAAAATTTCGTTTTTTTTATAAATTTTAGTGATTATGAAAGTGTATTGCACGATTCTAGAAAATTTTTTCCCTCAGTGTAGGTACATTTTTTTCAGTTTGAACACAAAATTAAAAAAAAAATACTATAATTAATAAAACTTTTTAATCAAATAATTCAAATAAAACAAAATAAAACAAATGCGAATTTGTGCAGATTGCAATGATACCGTAGAAATATACAAACCTGGGTTCAAGTTAAATGATAACAATCTTTAACTTGAGGAACTTATGTATAATAACTATCCTTTTTTTAAATCATTGTACATACAATAATTTTAATAAAATGTTTTCAATGTTTTTTAAAGGAAAACTTAAAGTTCCTGAATACAAAATATATCATATATAGTTGTATGATAGAAAATCACAACATTAATATTTGTTATCAAAAAAATAATTTTTTTTTGGGGTTTATACGAAACATAAGTTATTAATGTTCCCAAATTAATTCCTAGACATAAATACAAACATTGACTGAAATTAAATCTTAACAAAACCCATACAAAATCTCCTAATTTTTCTTCTGTTTGACTTTTATTCACGTCCCACTTATTTAGGGGGAGAACTAATTAAGATAAATATGTCCTTTTAAATTAAAGGATCACATAAATGTTTTTTTTTTTTTTTTGTTTTTTTTCAAAACAACTTAATATTTCAACAAAAATATAAATAACTAATTTAATTAAAGGGATTATTTTGTTTCGTAACACAAACAAATTTTTTTTTTTTTTTTGCTTTTTTCATTTCATTATTTATAACAATTTAAGCGGAAAATTTTGTATTTCCTTAAATTGATTTTTCCCTGTGTGTATGTCAGAAATGTCCTTTTTATGTTCAATTGGATAAAATAGAAAAAAATATATATACATATATTGTCCCAATCCACCTTAACCATCCTCTCTACATATAATATAAAGTATATATTAGACGACAAAAGAAAAACACAATAAAAATATTAAATACAACATAATAAAAAAAAGGAAAAGGACATTATAAATGATGCGTGGTCTAGAAAAAGGAAAAAAAAATATTTTTAATGGCCTAAAAATTCGTTCAAAAGATTGGATGAAATATTAACTAAAACAATTCCTGAAATTTTTATTTTAATTAATAAAAGGAAAAGAAAAAAGATTCACAAAAATAAAACTGGACCCCACAAATCCAACATTTTTCCATGATTTAAATAATACAAATACATACTATTTCTTGGACATTCATAGTTAATTACGTATTAATTGAAATAAAATTGAAAAATTAGTAAATTTTTGTTAAAAATTTAATAATTCAAATGACTTACTTAATTAAACAGTTAAAAAAAGGAAAAATAAACGATTATCAAACTTTATCACATACTTTTTATAATTCATGACATAGTTTTTTCTTATTATAATCGATATAAACTGCGGCGGACAGTAATTGCTAGAGTACGATTCAAATCACTTGACCAATCAGTTATGCAAAGCTTTCCCTTTCCATTACAAAATTCCATACAAAATTTGCATGAGCTTTTTCTTAAATAATTTCCCCTAAATTTTGTATGAAATTTTGTAATGGAAAGGGAAATACTATATGCTCGATTCAATAGCTCGTTAAGTTTCTTCTTAACCGTCAGGTGGTTTATTTTTATTCTTATTGCATTTTTTTTTTACATAGTTATATACTATATTTATACTAGATATAAATACTACATTCCTTTAAGGAGTTTTTTTTAAACACCACTGAGTATACTTGTATCGAACCCAAATATATTACTTTCATATTTCCTTTTTTTTATACATATATATTTTTTAAGAAAAATATCAGCAATATCATTTTTATGATTTTGTCAAAGGAATATTTTTTGAAAATTTCCAGTGTAATAAATGAATGTCAAAATTTATTACCATCATAATAAGGATTAAGAAAATAATTTATCCCCCTTGTATTGTTTTTATGAACCTCACACTAAAAAAGAAAAAAAAGTTTTTTCTTTAAGACTAAAAGTATTAGAAAAAATTAGTTAATTTAAGTTAGATTAATGATTCTGATTCTTTCAATTACATTGAATAAACAAGAATTTAGTATAATTTACTTCTTATAAAATGTGGATGATTTAGAAGAGGCTAAAGAAAAATTAAAAAAAAGAAATAATGTTGTACTATTTCTAAGAGTACAAAAATAAAATACGTATGACATCATAAGATTTGGACCTTAATTCTATATTGACAATATTTGGTAAAGCATTTTCTTATTTTTTTTTTTTAAGCAAAGGTATAATAAATAAATTTAAAATCTAAAGTAACAATTTGTTCTTTTTCAGCTTAACATGTTATAAATAAATTATCTTAAAAGCTAGCTCACTAAAAATCCTTACAATTCCAAAAATTTCATATGCATATCTTTGGAGACCCCCAACGATAGTGTTGAACGAAATTGTTTTTCCTAGTGTTGGGTATCATAAAAAAAATATTATATTAAAAACATAGAAAATTCAATGTATGTTATTAAACAAAAACATCTTAAAAAAAAAAAAAGACATGCATATACAATATTTATGTACATATGCTGTTATTACGCTAACAAAAGCCCAAAAAGTTGTTATATGCTCAAAATGTTTATTTAGCTTTTTATTTTTTGGAATTATAGGCAAAAATTTCTTTCGCTTTCAATATAAACAAAATCAAAGAAACCAATATAAAAATAAAACCTTTATATATAAATATATATAAGAAGATTTATTCTTAATGGTTTCCTAAATTGCTTTGTTCAAAAGCTAATAAATATTATTCTGAATTATGACACTCAATCACTTAAAATTGATAACGAAATTCTATTTGGTTTTTTTTTGTGCTCCTTTAATATAGAAGAACTTTTTGAATAATTCTGGAGTTCAATTTTGAAGAAAAAAATCGGCAAAATAACTGATCGTGTAGTTAAAACTAAAATAGTATGATAGCGATAATTTTTTTAGTTTTTCAATCTTATTCTGCACCAAATAGCCAATGCGATATATCAATATTAACTGACTTGTACTTGTTTTGTGAAGTTTTCACATAAGCAGTGTCTTCCAACTGGTGATTGGGCTAATAATCAACTATAGAAATAAAAAGAAATTGTCTTTATATTCCAAATTTAATTTAAAACCAATTATTCAATCTCGCATACAACCCATAGACCTTGTTTGATTATAGAATTATTGATTAGTAATCAGTTCTTTTATACGTTTTTAATTTCAAGAACAATTAATTCATCAAAATTCTTACTTTTTATTATTACGTTCAAGAATTAGTACTTATTTTTGTTTTAGTAAATAATTTATGCGTATTTTACCACCACACTGTACTCTCTAATTCTATAGCATGAAACATTGCAACTTGGAGCTTAAAACATTTACTAACTAAAAAAAAATATTTATTATGTAATAAGCAAACATTAACAAACCCCGCAGTAAATATATATATTTTTTTTATTTTAAATATTTTTATGGGGTAGAAATGTAAGCATTAGTTTTCAATAAATCAAAGATACAAAAAAAACAGATACAAAAAATATTATAGGTATACATAAATATAAATACAAATAAACGGAAAGCTACTTTTTTTAAGGGAAAATGAGGAAAAATTTTACCACCTAATAATTTTCGATAGAGCATTATTATCATTTTTCTTGGTTCTGATTAGTTTGAAAATTAAGGCAATCAAAAATATTGAATTATAGTCATTAAATAGAATTATGATTAAGTAATATAAATCAATAACCACAACTTTATTTTCTAAATAAACATTAGTTAGAAATTATCCTATATAATAGTTGTCAACACAGTGTTGTGGAAAAATTTTATATTCGATGCATAATGCTTTTAAATATTGTACGACTAACAACAAATATTAATATCTTTTATTTGTAAGTACAAATTTTAATTGAAACTAATTTAAAATAAAAAATTAGTTCTTAGAGACCTATTTTCGAGAAATAAGCAGGGATCAGGCCATTAACCTAAATTTATAAAATAAATTGTACATTTTATTTAAAAATTCAAATTTCAACTTTAAAAATTCTAATTTTAATTATTTATTTAACAGAAAGAAACTTTATTAATTATTAACTTATATATAGTTATTAATAATTTGTTTTAAAAAGGATATACAATCCTTTAAATAATTTCTAAAAGTTTCCTTGAAAATTAACATATTTCGATTTAAAGAGTTTTGTTAACAATTAATTACCCACTTAGTATGTTTGATATAATAGTTATAATAGTTCTATATATAATAGTTCTATATTATATTATTGTTAATCACGAACTGTTTACAACTATTATTTCAATACAAAAAAATATTTAAATCATACCTAGCCAAATTTGAATTTTTATTTATTAAATGGGAGTTTAAAATTTTCAAAGACTCTTTTTGAAAAATTCCGTTTCGATGTATTGATATAGGATGCAAACCATAGAGAAATACGCAAAAAAAACTTTTTTTCGCCCAGCTATTAAATGCATTTTAACATTTCGCCAAATTGTATATCCTTTTTGACAATCTTAATACTTCCATTATCGATTGTCAAAATTATCTCAAAAAAAAAAATGTGAATAACAATATTGAGCTGATCTATGTTTATGATGCAATCCTTACGTCAGTTCAGTAGGGATTGTCATACTTTTATTTATTTCGGTTTGTAGTAGATTGTAACACATGTTAAGAAAATTTGTTATTACAACGAGTTGTGTATTTACACAAAAACACATGCACACGCGTCAATACTTATATCACGAGACCGCAGGTCGAGTGATATAAATTGACAAGTGTGCATGTGTTTTTGTGTAAATACACAACGACCTGTATAACAAATTTTATTAACATGTTTTATATACTGTTTTAATGGGCATGTGAGAGAGAGGTAGTTGCAATCTATACATTTGCAATGCAAAAAATAAACAAAAGTTCAAAATGAAGTAAGTAAATAAAATTTTATTAATACGGAAGTGTGTAGATAGAATTTTCTTAAGTAAATAATTACATAAGTATTGACGCATTTAAAATACCATTTACGAACCTAAATTTACGGTAGTATATACAACTTACCGATCACATGCACATTAAAATATATTGTTGCTGTGTAAACAACATTTTTTGAAGTTTATACTTCTTTTAACGCGGTGTATGATATAAATGAGTAATTCTGTAGGGGGTAAAAATTTTTTTACTCATTCGAATTTGAGTTAAAAAAAAAAACGACATGCTGTACCGTTTGAATACTCAAAAAAAATGAGTCAACTCAATAATCATTTGTTATTTATAAAAACAAAATAATTTGGCGCGAAAAATTTAAATTCAAATTATTTTTAAAAATCTTTCGTTTACAAATTTTTTAAAATTTAAATTTTTTTTCAAATTAGGTAGTTCAATAATCATTTGTCATTTATAAAAACAAAATAATTTAGCACGGAAAATTTAAATTCAAATTATTTTTTAAAAATCTTTCGTTTACAAATTATCTAACAACTAAAATTTATTTTTCAAAATAGGTAGGTTCGGTGAAATAAAGATTACCTGCCGAAAATTTTTTGGGCAGTGACCTACGGTTAGGTCGTGCCGGCTCAAAATATGTTAAAAAAAATTTTTTCTTCCGATCAAATAATTAGATTACCTGACCAAAAATTTTGGATACGGAGCTACAGTTAGAGTCTTCCCGCCTCAAAATATACCAAAATAATTTTTTTTTTTAAATAGGTAGCTCGGGTGAGAAATAAAGATTACCTGCCCAAAAAAAAGGAAGGAAGTGAGGGCGGCAGTAAGGGCTGAAGAGAGGGCGGCAGTAAGGGCTGAAGAGAGGTCGGAAGGGAGGGCGGAAGGGAGGGCGGAACGGAGTACAGAAGTTAGGGCGGAAGTTAGGGCGGAAGTTAGGGCGGAAGTGAGGGCGGAAGTTAGGGCGGAAGTGAGGGCGGAAGTGAGGGAGGAAGTGAGGGTGGAAGTGAGGGCGGAAGTGAGGGCGGAAGTGAGGGCGGAAGTGAGGGCGGAAGTGAGGGCGGAAGTGAGGGCGGAAGTGAGGGCAGAAGTGAGGGCGGAAGTGAGGGCGGAAGTGAGGGCGAAAGTGCGGGCGGAAGTGAGGGCGGAAGTGAGGGCGGAAGTGAGGGCGTAAGTGAGGGCAGAAATGAGGGCAGAAGTGAGGGCGGAAGTGAGGGCCGAAGTGAGGGCGGAAGTGAGGGCGGAAGTGAGGGCGGAAGTGAGGGCGGAAGTGAGGGCGGAAGTGAGGGCGGAAGTGAGGGCGGAAGTGAGGGCGGAAGTGAGGTCGGAAGTGAGGGCGGAAGTGAGGGCGGAAGTGAGGGCGGAAGTGAGGGCGGAAGTGAGGGCGGAAGTGAGGGCGGAAGTGAGGGCAGAAGTGAGGGCAGAAGTGAGGGCGGAAGTGAGGGCGGAAATGAGGGCAGAAGTGAGGGCGGAAGTGAGGGCGGAAGTGAGGGCGGAAGTGAGGGCGGAAGTGAGGGCGGAAGTGAGGGCGGAAGTGAGGGCGGAAGTGAGGGCGGAAGTGAGGACGGAAGTGAGGACGGAAGTGAGGGCGGAAGTGAGGTTGGAAGTGAGGACGGAAGGGCGGGCGGAAGGGAGGGCGGAACGGAGGACAGAAGTTAGGGCGGAAGTTAGGGCGGAAGTAAGGGCGGAAGTTAGGGCGGAAGTGAGGGCGGAAGTGAGGGAGGAAGTGAGGTTGGAAGTGAGGGCGGAAGTGAGGGCGGAAGTGAGGGCGGAAGTGAGGGCGGAAGTGAGGTCGGAAGTGAGGGCGGAAGTGAGGGCGGAAGTGAGTGCGGAAGTGAGGGCGGAAGTGAGAGTGGAAGTGAGGGCGGAAGTGCGGGCAGAAGTGAGTGCGGAAGTGAGGGCGGAAGTGAGGGCGGAATTAAGGCGGAAGTGAGGGTGGAAGTGAGGGCGGAAGTGAGGGCGGAAGTGAGGGCAGAAGTGAGGTCGGAAGTGAGGGCGGAAGTGAGGGCGGAAGTGAGGGCGGAAGTGAGGGTGGAAGTGAGGGCGGAAGTGAGGGCGGAGGTGAAGGCGGAAGTGAGGGCGGAAGTGAGGGCGGAAGTGAGGGCGGAAGTAAGGGCGGAAGTGAGGGCGGAAGTGAGGGCGGAAGTGAGAGCGGAAGTGATGGCGGAAGTGAGGGCGGAAGTGAGGGCGGAAGTGAGGGCGGAAGTGTGGGCGGAAGTGAGGGCGGAAGTGAGGGCGGAAGTTTGGGCGGAAGTTTGGGCGGAAGTGAGGGCGGAAGTGAGGGCGGAAGTGAGGGCGGAAGTGAGGGCGGAAGTGAGTGCGGAAGTGAGGGCGGAAGCGAGGGTGGTAGTGAGGGCGGAAATCAGGTTGGTAGGGCGGAATCAGGTTGGTAGTTAGGGCAGAAGTGAGGGCGGAAGTGAGGGCGGAAGTGAGGGCGGAAGTGAGGGTGGAATTACCTGACCAAAAATTTTGGAGAGGGAGCTATGGTTAGGGTCTTCCCTGCTTAAAATATGCAAAAAAAAATGTTTTTTAAATAGGTAGCGCCGGTGAAATAAAGATTACCTGCCCAAAAGTTTTGGGTAGTTAGCTACTTTTAGAGTCGTCCTGGCTCAAAATATAAAAAAAAACACACGAAGCAGTCATAGGAACTGCCGAAAGAAGTTTATACTTAAAGCTTTAAACTATGAAATAACAGTGGCTATAAATGATGGGCTGCTCAGTACAAAATGTAAATTAAAATAAAAATCAGTCCAGCAGTCCAAAAGCAGTCCATTATTTGTAGTCATTGTTATTTCATAGTTTAAAGCTTTAAGTATAAACTTCTTTCGGCAGTTCCTATGACTGCTTCGTGTGTTTTTTTATTTAAAGAGGACAGAACCCTTTAAGAGCCCTCCACTTGAAATTCTGTTTTCTATTTCTGTTTTCTATTTTTGCAGTTTTTTTTTGTTTTATTTTACAGAAAATAAACGGCCGTGAAAAATGCGACAAAAATTGTACGAAAAACACCTCTACCAGAAAATCACAAAACTATATTTGAATTTTATTTCTGTGCAGAAACTGCAATTTATCAAAAAAATTAAAAAATTCTTAGAAATAAATGAAATTAATTAAAAATTGTTTAGGAAATTAAAGAAATTCAAAATTTCACGTCACCAGCCCTGGAGAGTGGTATTTTAGCTTTATTTCTGCGTTTGAGATTTTTTATTATCTTTTTCCTTTACTTCAGAATCCAAGCAAATGTGTTGAAGTTTTTTAAAGGCTCGTTTGGGCCAAAAAACTCAAAATTTAAAAAATCCGCCTCACCTACCCTGGAGCCAGTTATATACTGTCTAATATATCAAAAAATCACTTCAGTCTAGATTGTAGTAACCCTACAATCAAAGCCAAACTAAGACCAATTTTTTGCAATTTTTCACAATGAGGGCTCTTAATTAAAAATTAAAAAAAATAACATAAATTAAATAATTGCACCTTAAACAATTATTATCTAAATGATATTAATAACATATTCTAAATAAATTAACGAATAAAATAAAAATAGTTTTGGACAAAAAAACAAAGTCCATCAAAACTAAATCGACAAACAATGATCACAAAACTAATGGAAATAGGATTTTTCTAATTTCAAAATAATATATTGGTTTCAAAAACTAAATATTTATAAATTTCATAAGATTATAATCACCAAAAATAATTTTTACGTCATTAAGAAAAAAAAACCAAAATTCACATAAAATAAAAATGTAAAGTAATTTTAATAATCGTTAAAAAATTTCCCATTTAAATAATAATTTAATTCTGAAAATTTATTATTATGAGAATTTAATTTGCTTAAAAACTATATAGAAAAATTTGGTAAATTCATGTACATTGTACATACAGAAAAAAAAATTCCTATATTACTGGTAAAACAGAAAAATATTTTTCTTTATTTTAACATAACATAAGTATAGAACTGCATGTTATTTTTTACATGTGTATAACAGAAATTCACACCCTTCAACATGATTCCATATTTTTTTTTACTTTTTTTTATGCGAGCTTTAAATTCTTAAATGTTTTTTGTTTTCCAAATAATGGAATTTGAACATGCAAATTCCAAGCTATGAAATTATAAATCTTCTTTTTTTTTATGTTAAATTATTTGTATTTTTTTTTTTGTGGTATATTTTTAAAAGTATAAGGTTAATTGTATAATTTGGTTTACATTTACATATATTTGTTATTTTTGCTTATTGTGCAACCATAAGAAAATACTCCTATTATAAAACTTAATAATGAGGTAAATTTCGCAAAATAGATTTTGCATACTCAAAAATATTGAAGGCTTCTATGAGAATATAATAGCTAAAGGATAAATTTTCTATCTATCATACCACACTGAAAATAATTTTCTGAAAATAATTCTATAAGAGTCTATATTTCAATAAAAATTTTAGTTATGTCGAGTCTATATTTCAATAAAAAATTTTAGATTTTGGTTTTATTTAGAAACGAAAAACTTTAAATGGAAAATATAAGTAATTTTCAACCCCCAATCCGAATATTTTAACACAATAGCAGCCTTTCAATTTTTTTGAATTTCTTTTATGGACATTCATTTTCCCAATCATCAGAATCCGTTCAAAAATTGAAAAAAAGAAACATTAAAAATAACATCAATTTTATATGAAAATAATTTCGACCCTTTGCCAGTCCGGGCTCTGAGAATCTTACTCTTTGACTTGGATCAAAGTGATCGAGATTGCTCATATTTTTTGATCTTTAAATGTTGAGCTAGTAATATTGATAAATAACACTCCCACTAATTTTATTTATTCTCTAAGTTGGTTTTATTTTACATACTTTTAACTTAAGGTAAAATGTATTTACAGGATTTCAGTTCTTATTTATTAACATAATTTATTTTAGTTTAGTAAACTTTTATTATTATTTATATGATTAAATTGGCAAGATTTAAATCATGCTAATAGAGAAAATAGTAAATTGACAATAAATAAATTAATTAAAATTTAGAAAATACATACAACTATTATCTTCATCAAGTCTAATCCCCAAGTAATATTCGGGAAAGAAAAATCCTAAAAACACAAGAAAACTTTGACTGTTCTAAAAAATTTATTGAAAAAAAAAACTTTTTTTTTTACAAAATAAAAAAAGTATTAAAATAATCCACAATTGCAAATTTTTGGTTTAAAATTAATTTCTCTCTGAAATTTATTATTATCGCGTTGTTATTTTAGTTGTAAAACCTATAAAATTATTCAAACTCAAAATTATAATTTATATGCCAAGAATCTTAAAAGTTTATAGAATTTACCAAAAAAAAAAAAAAAACTTTAATTTTTACAATGAAAACCACTCGCAGAGTGAAAAAAAAAATCTAAATATACACACATAAAGTATGTATAAAAAACAAAATACCATTCACAAGTATATATATCCAAAAATTAAATATTCATATTATTTTAATATTTTTTACGAATTTTATATAAAACCACTAGAATGATTATATTGTGGGAACCGGAAAAAACTTCATCAACTAAAATATCGGAAAGCAAAATCACCAAACTAGTTAAATGAACAAAATTCTATAACTAATAATGTCTTTTAAAATTAAAATTTTGCATTTTTAACGTAAAATTGTCTCTGGAACAACAATTTTATAATTTGGCCTCAATGTTAGGTTTTATACTTATCTTGCCAGTTTTGTGGTAATACACAAAAAAAATTTTTGGATCATAGTTTTATTTTCCAAAAAGTTAATTCAAAATTTCTTTCGCCTGACAAGAAATTTTTTTATTTCTTGTTAGAGTACGATTCAAATCACTTGACCAATCCGTTATGCAAAGCTTTCCCTTTCCATTACAAAATTCCATACAAAATTTAGGGGAAATTTAGGGGAAATTATCATGCAGTTTTGTATGGAATTTTGTAATGGAAAGGGAAAGCTTTGCATAACGGATTGGTCAAGTGATTTGAATCGTACTCTAGCCTGAAACTATCTGGGTTTTTTTTTTTTAATTTTGGATCTTATTGTATTTTCGGAACTTTTTTCTTTTAAAATGATTTCAAACCGATTCAATTGCGTAGTTGTTACATTTATAACTAAAAATAAAATACTAAAATAAAAATTATATATGTTTGAATTAATTATTCGTTTGCAAAATTTTATATATTTAGTTTTCTATTTCTATAATTAATATTTAATGGGAATTTTCAAATCATGAGTTATTTTTGTATAATTGTACGGTGTGTAAATAACCTAACTTTTAATGGATTTCAACTCTATATAATATTTCAAATGGAATATATATTAAAAAAAAAAATTATAAATATATAAAATATATAAACTAAAGGTTCAATTTTAATTTTGGAAATAAAACCCAACAAAACAATTTCATAACAATTATTGTAGTTGAACGAATTCAAATAAGAATTTTTATTCAAATAATTAAGTATAATTTAAACGATTTAAGCGCAATAGCATTGAAAAACATAATATTTTTATTTTCCTTTAGCATACAATTTTATTTTTTTTTAACTAGATCAACCTTATAGAAAAATTTCAAGATCGGAATTAAAATGTATTTGTGTTAAGTACGATATAATCTTTTTGTTCTCAAGTTTTAATAAATTTATTTTTATGTAATTCGGTTGTCGGTCGGATGAACCCATATCCACAATTTTGTTTTGGTACTGCAAAATAGATCAATTTTCCTAAATTAAATCAATTTTTTCATGTAACAAAATCAGAAGAGCATCAAATGCAAAAATCTTACAATTGAAAAATAAAATTTGAAATCCTACCGCTAATCTCGCAAAAAAAAATTTGAATAAAAAAAAATTTGGAAAAAAAGATAACATATTCAAAAAGTAATAAAATTATTTCAAATAGTACTGGACGTATAAAAATAAATTCTAAAATAAAGTCTAATAATAAAACAAGAGTAATAATATGTATCTATATAAAAGAGGAAAACCGCACGGGCAATAACCATAAAAAATTAACCATGTTGTGTTTTTAAGCAAAATATAATAAAAATAAAAAACTGTCATCCTAAATCGAACAAAAAATCATTCACTGAAAATGCTTATAAATAATTGACTATTTAAATGTCTGTCCTTAAAATAATATCAGTGTTAGTTTTGTAGCCACAATGAATACAATGAACAAAAAGTTCTAGAATTAAATCTTCCAGTTCTGGTTTGTTTCCACACAATAAACTTTTCGTTGCTATCGAAAATTAGTGAATATAACTTGTTTCCTTTTACCAGCGAAACTAAACTAGTTCTGTATCTGTATGCAATCACTTGTGAATTATTTTCTGAACCAATAACTTTAATCTATTTTGGTCGTTTTTTCAATTTAAACGCAACCTTCGAATAGTATGAATAACTATTTGTAAAAATAGACTTATTATTATTATTAAACATATTTTTGAAACTCTGCAAGCTATTTTTCTTCTTAATTGAAATATAGATACGAATAAATATGTATTCTGTCAAATTAAAGTCATTCCAAAATAATCATAAATTTGAGGAAGAAACTCTTTAATTTCAGTAACTTGAATTTTTTTTACGGAACACACATTATAGACATTCTCTTATAAGATTATTTGGACGTGATATCATCAAAAAGGAAATCTTTTAAAACAAAACCATTATTGACACCTCAATAAATAAAAACCATATTATATAAAGTAAGAATAAGAAATATAAATTGTCGCTTGAGAACCATGAAACGCAAGGATCATAATTTAAATACCATACTGTTAAAAAAAATATTGAAAAGGGCACAGTAATTTAGATTATCAAATGAAAAATAAGAAAATCTAGTATTATCACATTTAATTATCAATTTTTAAATTGCGATTAAAATAAAATATAAATAAATACATTTTTTGTTGCTCACATAATTCCATTAAATTCAAGTAATTTACTGCAGTATCAAAGCCGTGAGAAGCCGTCCCTGATAACTATATGAATTTATAAATGGCTAATAATTATTTGCTATACTATATTTATGAATTACTAGATAACAACAATAATTACTACTTATTTATTAAAAATATCTGTAAATATAATTTTCTTTTTGCCCATTCCTTAAACATACAGCAAACTTAACTTAACTTAACTTATATATACATAGTTTTAATGCAATTGTGAGTTTTTTTTTTTTTTGATTACACGAAAGCAAAAATAAATTGCTTAAAAAGTTTTAAAATTTTCTAAATATAGAGAGCAAAATATGTATTTTATTACATAAAATTTCTTTTTATTTATTTGTTAATAAAGTGTTGGAAATATAGATAAACGTGAGAATCGATTAAGGAAACTGTATATATATGATAATCAAAAACGAATTTACATATTTTTACTAAATTTACTAAATTTTATTCAAGTTCTGTTTTTATCTTTGTCGATGCATAAATGTTTATTATATACGTATTACATACGTATTAACAATATATATATATATATATAAACTACAAGTGATAGTTGAATTATTATTATCGAGATAATTACATGTCATATATTGACGTTTGTGTAAAAAATTCATTTTAAAAATATATGAATAACATTAAGCTATTTTATAAAAAAAAATTATTTTAATTTCTAGCTTAAACATTCATAATAATTTGTACACAAAAGTTTTTCTTTATAATATATCACTCGCTCCACATTCTGATTTTAAACATTACTCGTTATGTTAAAAAAGAAAAGAAAAACTTCTCGCTTGTACAGGTTTTTCAAATGCATGCAGAAAATTGTTCCTGAATAATTATGAATTCAAAAATTTAATGAAAAACACTGCTTGCTAATAACGTTAATATTATAAATAAATGAATATAATATTAGCAGATAGAAAATTGACAACTTCACTTTACTACAGCAATGCTTATATACACATAATACTATCGAAAATAACCTTAATGTCTTTCAGATTTAATTAATCTGAAAATTTTCACTAAATTAATTTTAATTTAATGTAACATTTCTAACTAACTAAAATTTTTTTTTCTGCTTGTGTTAAGATAGTAATTCTTATGTATTTTTAATTTATGGTTGAAGCAATGGTTTTTTAAGTCATTTTCTCTACAACAAAAACAAAATTAGGAAAAATAAAGTAAAAAGAAAGCAAAAATGAGTATATGTATATATAGAAATAAAATAAAAATACATATGTATTTTATGTACATTATTATGTATATGAACATAACATTAAATGAATAAAAAATTAACAACACAAAATCCTTTTTAAACACTTAAAACATTTTCTGTTTGCCTTTTTCATTTTT
Source organism: Hybos culiciformis (assembly GCA_964007475.1). Lineage (NCBI taxonomy): Eukaryota > Metazoa > Arthropoda > Insecta > Diptera > Hybotidae > Hybos > Hybos culiciformis. Next base: position 27,107,406 of record OZ023273.1, on the reverse strand, counting down.
ACTCACATTTTATCGAGATATGAGTTTTTTTTTTTTTTTGTTTTTAATTTAACACTTTTTCTGGAAATGATATAAAACAAAAAAAAAAATAACAAAAAAACAAGAAAACATAAAAAGTAAGATATACAGAGTAAAATTGTATAACATTAAATATATTGCTTTGGGTTATATTTAAGAATAATAATGAGGAAAAATTATAAAAATGAAAGTTTTACACACATATGAAAACACGGTGATTTCAATGTTTTTTGAAATTTTATAGCTATTTAAACTAGAGAGGTCAACACCATGTTCTAACAAAAAAAAACACATAAAACATTGATTTACACTTCTATTCAAAGTAATTTGTTCCTACAATGCTCCTACAACTGATACCTAACAAAATTCTCCGTTCTTAGCTCTAGCTCGAATATTTCGTCAACTTAACCGATATTTCTAATTATACTGATTTTCAACGAAGTTTTAATAACATAAAAATTTTTTATCAAAATAGCTTAGAACATTTTACTTCGGAATAAATATAGGATCTCGTTAGTTTGTTGCGCACAATATCTCAACAAACTATTCAAAACAGTCAAAATTTATTTATTAGTTGTTGTATTTATTGTTTAGGGGCTGGAAAAAAATTGTTCCGAATATTTTTATTAATCTACAAAGAAAATTTTCAATTTCCCATAATAATCTCAGATTTTAAGGATACTTTTAAGAAAACCAAAAATCTAGTATTTAAGGAGACTTTGCAGAGGAAACAGATTATCTAAGAAATTTTGTTTAGCAAAAAAAGAGATATTTCATGTTTTCAGTCTTGGACACTATCTCATGTGTGTGTCACCCCAGCGGCAAAAATCAAAGTTACCAACACTCAATCGACTTCCAAATGGCATAAAAGAAAATTATTTTTTTATTATAGAATTTCAATTTCAAAAAATTTACTTTTATTGGTAGGAAAAATTTTATATAATAAGATCTTTCAAAGGACAAAAAATTAAGATAAAAGTTTAAAAATTATGAACAAAAAATATGAAAATATAATTATTTTATATTTTTGCTGGGAAGTGTATAATGTTTAACTAATTTAACTTTAACACCTTCAATAAATTTAATAAAGTAAATAATACACAAAAATTACCACAATGCAATCAAATGCATCATTTATCTGTTTACGAATGTTTAAAAAACAAATATACAAAATTATTATCAGACAAAAAGTAAAATAAAATTTTTTACCAAATAAATAAAAAAAAACAAATTTTCCGGATTTAAGGATATTCTTCTTTGTTTTTTATTATTTATTTCCAATATTTTATTTTATTTTTGCCATCAGGAGACACCCTTTCGTTTCAATACATAAAATTATAGCTTTTATCAAAAAAATAGGCGCATTTTTTTTTTTTTTATTCATCACGTATAATTAAATAACAATTTAATGATCATGAAAATAACTTCTCCATATCAAAAGGATTTTTTTAATTCTCTTTAATGGCAAAATTTATTAGCTAAAAAAAAAAAAAAAATAGAATAAAGAAATAAATAAAAATGTAAGATAAAATTTCATAGATTATTTTATATATAATAATAATGAAAAGGAAAACTTTTCTAGGCCTCTTTTTGTAAGCTTTAAAATCCTTTTTTCAATGTAATCAAAAAAGCAATTATTTATTTTGAACTTTCATCATTCCTAAATCGTTTTTTAATTCTTTTCACTCCCCAAAGGATATCTGTACAATTATAATTTATCAAGATTAATTTTCGTTATAAAATTTTTTTTATTTTTTAACCCTAAAAAGCATTCTTTATATGTTCTTATGATTAAGTTAAAAAATCTTTGACTTTTGATTTTTTTGCTTAAATGTTAAATATAAAACGAAAAATCTGTAAAAATTAAAGAGAAAAAATAATTGCCTTTTTCGGCCACTAAATGCGACATATATAATCTAAGTCCACACATTCTAACAAACCAATAAGTGCCTGGGCACTTACTGCTGTCACGGGCCGTCCCTGATTCTAACGTACCGTCTAATATCCAGAAAAATTATCATATTCAGACTTTTATACAAAAAAAAATCTATTTTAAAAATTGAAGTAGTGCCGAAATGAATTAGCGCCGACAAAAATAAATTGGAATATCTCCGATATTTAGGTTTTGGAACCCACGACCAAAAACACTATGAGATAATGACAAAACCACTACACTGTGACAACCGTAAAAAAACAGTCAGTTTTTGAATAAGCTTTCTGCAAATATTCCCTAACTCAGAAACTATTTAATAAATTATATCTTTATAATTTTTTTCCTAAGTATTTATGAAAACAACTTTTTTTTTTTTAATTATAATTCATTTATTAACATTATATAAACTCAAAGAAATTCTACTTTTCTACTTCTTCAAGCTAATTAATTAATTAGCATGAAAATTTTTTTCGGTATTCTATTTTATTAATTTCACTGCAACCATATTAAAAGTTTTATTTAGAAATTAATTTCATCGTTATTTTAGCATTAAGAAACTTCCTTTGAAAATATTTACATATTCAGTATAAATTTCAATAAAACTAGGTCATATTTCATTTGGTAAAATAATTAATATATAATCTTGTTTGTTAAAATAAGTACAAATTTTAACTGGAAATTCAAAATTGTTCGAAAATGAATTAGTTACAATGATTTCTCGAAGTTGACTTCTTATTCCAACAAAAAATTACCATAGAATCGTATTGTGACTCATTTCAATTTTATCTTATAGATACAATTTTATTATACGTTCGTTCTGGCCTATTGTTGATTACCAATATTTTTTCGAAGAAAATTAAAAAACAATCGGTTATTTGCGAAAAAGGAATTTTTACTTCTGCCATAAGAAAAATTAAATATCCACGTTTGCTGTCTATTGCAATTCCAAAATTGGAAAAAATATGATATGGCTTGTTGTCTTTCAAAGTTTAATATGACCTATATGGCTTTGCGCACTTTTTTGTGATTTTTTCATTTATTTTCGAAATTGGCAGAAGCCTTAATACACTTTTCTCGTAAGACTGCATGATTCCGCAGCAATATTTTTAATAATTGCAGTTTTAAGACCTAGAACTTTATAAGTTGTGAAATTTTAGCAATAATTATTGACTTGACACAGTAACATGTAATTGTTTTTTGTGAATGTATACGGCTAATCACTCTAGGTCTTTGTACATAAATTATATTAAAAAAATAATTTTCCTTATGTAAAACAAAAATATTTACTATGGATTTTTAATTAAGATCTTTAAGGCTGGAATGGAAATTTCATATATATGCTATTCTGAAATTTAAAATTGTGTTTTAATTAAAAAAAAAAATAGTTTAAAATTTATTAAAAATACTAAAAGATATTTATGTAGGTAGTTTCAAGTTAAAACAAATTAATAAGGGCATAAAATCGATAATAAAATATTATGGGTAAAGATAGAATTCTTAGATGTATGTTACATTTTGTAATTTAACAATATTTTACTTTTAGTTTTCTTTTTTTTTATTATTGAAAATTTAATTTACAAAATTTCCACTACCTCATAGTAATTTGATTCTTTAATTTATTTTTTCCTTGAGGAAATTTTTTTCTCTTTTTTTTTTGATTATTTTAAGTGAAAATTCTAATAATTCAATTTATGTCCTAAATTTTAAATAAGGAAATAAATTAATTTTCCTGCATAACTTTTTATTTTATACTAACGAACGTTAGAACTTGTTTTTCATCACCTTAATAACTTTGGCACGTACAACGGGAAGAAAAAAAAGTATTTCTTTTTAATATATAAATATGTATTTGTATATATACATTGTTTCCTCTAATTCCTAAAAACTTTACGTGACTATTGCCAAAAGGTGTTCTTTGGTTTTTAAAAAATAATATTTTGTTTTTGAATTGAGATGAATAAAAAAAAAATGGAAATCGTAATCTGCGAAAATATAAAGGACATGGTTTTTTCTTTAAACCAAAATATTACGAAAAAATTTATTTCAAATATTTAATATTAAGATGAATACAATACATAAGATCTATCGTATAGTTTTCTTTTATTTTCGAATTTTCAAAAAGTAATGCAAGAAAAATTTATTTTCTTTTTCATTTATAAATTAAAATTTATTTGTAAATGAATTTTTGTTATAATTGAATTTCGTACATATTGTGGAAAAAATTATAATATCTAAATTTGAGGACAACATTTTTGTGACCAAAAAGGATCAGCAAAATAATAATAAAACAGCGAACGTTCAAAATATATTTTTATATGAAAAAGCGAAAAATATCCATACACAATGTTATTGTGAAACAATGAATATTTTATAATATATTATGAAAAATACCAAACATTTAAAAAATCCGTAAGCTCCGTAAGCTAGGTTCCAAAGATAAGAATTAAGCCCTAATAATCAAAAAACCAAAAATGGGTTAAATTTTACCTAATTTTAGTATTACTTCTAATTAAAAAAAAAAGTAATACTTAAATCCAGTTTACAACATTAATATTTAAGTTCCTTTAATCAACATTTATCTGCTCAACAAACTAACTTCATAGGAATACCTTGAAACTTTGAAAACAAAAAAAATAAAAAAAATAAAATATAATTTATTTTATATAGAAATTATTGGATGGTTGAGATCTTTAAATTAGCACCCAAACTCAAATCGTAAAATCTCTAACTGTACTAGATTACGCATAATTTGAGATTCAAAAAAATTAAATCGATTGGGAAGTTTATTATGTTAATATGAGGATTTACGGACAGATGGTGGATATATTTGTAAATAATGTAGTTGTAGCTTTATCTTTAATGGAGTATCTACCGTTCTGAATTTATTCAATTTTCTCAAGATTTATAATTTAGTCATTCGGATGGAAACTTGATGCAACTTTTTCTCATCTAAATAATTTTTTTTGTTTAGTTTATACTTGAAAAAAGTAATATTTTCTCGAAGACTTCTTTTTAATTTTTTTTTATACAATTTAGATGTTTTAAAATTAATTTTCGATTTTTATTTTCAACTACAGTAGTACATATAGTTTTCTATTATATTTTTTTTAATAAACAGAAATGCGTATATACTAACGATACCATGAATTTATTTTTGTTTACTTAGAAATTTTTGGAGATTAGATTATAGCCTCAGAAAGCAATAAATATAATACGAAAGCTTTAAAGATAAAAAAAAAAATATATATTTTAAAAGCATCATGCGTGGAAAAATTTAATAAGAATTTTTTTTATTTTTTTTTTTTTTCGATTCTTTGCCTATTTTTTATATATTTTTATTAGAATGATTATTATGTGGGTTGTTAAAATTAAATACATTTCATGAAACTTCCTTTTTTTTTTTCTCAATTCAAAATTGAATCGAAATCCTCTTAAAAGTATTAAAGTGAATAAATAATGAAAGATTTTATTCACATCAGCATTATCAAAAGTCATTTTAATTTTGTTGCCTATTTTCGTATATATATTCATTTAATTGCTATTATAAATGTATGTTAGATATAACCTAGTCGGCAATTTTATTTTCTATTTTTTTTTTATATTATATAGATACAAAGAAGTATGTATTTATGATAATTATTATTACATATATTTCTCATAAAAATTTATTTTTATAATGGACATTTTTATTAACTTCTTTTCTTTTTTATTTCATTTAATGTGTCCTTAACTTTTTGAATATGAAAAATCGCATAATTGACAAAAAAAAAACAAAAAAGAAACTTAGGAAAACACAGAAGTGAATATTAATAAAAAAAATATAAATTATTACGCGTTTTATTAATTCATATGCATATAGATTTAAATTGAAAAAATTCTAATGATATTATACAAAATAAGAGAACCAATGAATTCTAGAACCATCAAGAACAATCTATCAAGTTTTTCAAGTGTATATATATTTAGAAAAACTTTGAAGTTAATTCAAGCAAAACTGACATAAATTTCAAATCCCTCAATTTTCTGAACATCAAAGCCCTTATCATGGAAGGAGCTGTCGCCGTCGCCAGTCGCCAAAAGCGACAATTTGGTATCATGGAAGTCGTTGTCGCCTTCAGGCGACTTGTCGTCTAGTCGCCTGGGCGACACCAGACGACAATCAATTGAAAATCCGTATTATTGAAGTCGCTTTTGTCGCCTTTTTAATAAATTTACTTTCGCCTGCTTTCAAGTAGACGACTAGTACATATATTATTTTGATGATTTTTGAAAAATATATTTTGAAAAAGTTTGAAAAATTCTTATTTAACTAAGAATTCTGAAAAATGGGATAAATATAAGTTTTTTATTTATTAAAATAAATTTTTTTGAATTTTAACTTCAAAAATTTTTGAAATTTTTACGTATTTTGAATTTTAAATTCAAAATTTTTTGAAATTTCTACGTTTTTTATTTAGGTGTTGTTGTTATTCACAAAAAATTTGAAGGCGCCTTGTAAGTTAGAGTCGCCTGAAAATTGGGCGCCTTCCGTAATACGAAAAAGAGTCGTCGGCGACTCTAAAAGACGACTTTGGCGACAGGCGACAGCGTCGTCCATAATAAGGGCTCAAGTTATTTTTTTTCACAGAAATTGTTTGAAAAATGTATTGAATTTCATCGCAAAAGAAAATTAAATAATATAAATTTCGTACATTTTTACCATGATCGAATAACCTACCAGCCCTTATTAAAGTAAGAATTGAACTACGTGAGTATTTTGAATAATCTTCAAATAACGTATATCCTATTTTCTTGGTAAAACTTATATCTATTATTTTATTGGTAGCACTTCAAAAATAAGATAATTAAAAATAAAAAATCTGGTAGAATGAAGTTTTAATGTCATGTCGTCAGAAACATTCGTATAACAAGAAAAAAGTTTTAGTCAAAGTTTAATTATGAAATACATAAATGTAAAAAAAATAAAATAAACTTTATTATGCGAAGTTTTGAATAATATTTTAAGTTTAATATTGATATTAAAAAAAATATATGTATAAGTTTTTCATTTTTGTTTTTATTTTCAAAATCTACGAGATAAAATTGAAAAAAAAAAAAAAAAGATATTTTAATACAAAAATAGAAGTTCAGTTTCATTATATTTCATTCCAATAATGAAAATACCACATGTGCCACATAGTTTTATTACAGTTGATATAGTTTTTTTTTTTTGCATAAATATTTTTATATTTTAATAAAAAAAAACAAATTCGTATTTGTAGGAAAATTCCTCAATTGTAAACTTTGCATTTTTTGTGCTATAATAATATTTAATGAACAAAATAGTTAGAGAGACCGCGTATAACCAACCATGTGGCACGAATTTCGTAGATTCAACATATAAATCATAAACACACAACAAATCGAAGTTTCAAATTCATCTCCCATTTTAACCGACTTCGGTTGTCCATTTTCAATTCGTCCATTTGAATTAAGTTTTTGTGTTGTTATTTTTTTTTTAATAATAATTAGAATTACAACTGACAACGATTGACCTGTTACTCTTTACATAACATAATAACCCCTATAAAATACTAATAATACAGAAACAAAAAGTTTTTAATATTATTATGAATAATTCATAAGAATATTATAGAGCAGCAAACTTTAACTCTCTATAGTTAAGTATGTACTCTATTTAAGTATACTATATACATATGTGTAATAAACATGAAAATTTGAAAGTTAATGCGGTAACAAGTTCAAATAAGTAATGCGATATATTTAATTTTGAAAAAAAAAAAAAATAATGTCTACGTTTCTTTCTTTTTTTTTTCTTTAATATTATTCAAGAGAAATTACCATAAAAAATTATATTTATAATGTTGTATTCATATAAAAAACTTCATTTGAATACTATTTGAAATGTATATAATAATGTTCAAGTTTGTAAGTAGGATAATCAAAATGCAAAAAAGGTAAACACAACTTATAATCAATTTTTTTTTTAGTAAATATAAGTTTATGACCTAATCCTGTTTGATAACTACAGTATCAAAAAAAAAAAAATAAAACATCTAAAAACAATTTTAAAATAACTACTATTATACCTGAAGGAAAAAAATTTCAATATCACTTTTTTAATTTTTCTATTTTTTATGTATACATAATATCACCTAAATTAACCTAATAAAATCTCTACACGCTATGTTTTGCATTCTTTTGCAAAAATTTCAAGGTTGTAAAATAAGTTTAGAATTCCGTTGGTTAATGATATTGCAGTGCGATTATTAAAATGGTCTCTAAAGAGATAGTTTAAAGGCAAAAAAAAATATCATCTAAAATATGTAGTTGTAAAATAACATCTAAAATAAATAAATAAAAAAACGTAGGACGCGTGTGATAAACGATATTGTTCAATTTTAGGCGCCCCACGTTTTTCGTTAGAATTAATTTTCAGGGAAATCGGTATGAAGTTATCAATTATTATCTGATTATATTTTTTACTTTTTAGTTACTTTATTCCGTTATAAAAACGTTATTTTTAAATATAAATTTCGAAATTTATCCCCTTATTTTCAAAATTTCGAAATTTGTTGTATAGCCCCTAATTGAGCCCTGGCGTAACAGTTGAGGGCCTTTCAACATCCAGTTTTTTAAATAGGCTTTTCGGGTCCAACGCTACAACATTTTATCGGAATATAGGTAAATTCCAAAACCGGCTTCTAAGGTAGCCCCCACGTCGGGGCTTCGGATCAAAATTTCTAATATTCTATAACCATCTAGGATCACAATGCTACTTAAGTTCAAAATTTCTGCCAAATCGGTCCAGAGGCGTGATTGCGGAATCAGTGGAACCATGGATGGAACCGTGGAACCACAAAAATGTTTACATTATGTTGCATTGTCATCCATTTCTGACCTATGCTCCAATTTTCAAGCCTCTATCTCATCTAGAAGTGCTTGAAAAATTGATTACAAAATTTGTACCGGACAACAAAGTGAACTAATAAAAACGTTTTAAAAAATAAACTAATCTCTAAAATGATTAAATACGTTCTAATTTAAATATTAAATATTACAAGTATTGCCCTGGGGGTTGTGCGAAACAGTATTTTAGATTTGCATGTCCCTCTGGAAAAGGAGTTAAAACCTCCTTTATCACAATTTTATATTATAGAGGGTATTTTACAGATACTAATTATTGTCCTAGAGAATGTCTGCGGTGTCCCAGAATTGCTATCCTTTCTGTTATATTTTTTTTTTTTTTTAGTAAAGTTACCAAATCACTAGGTGGGATACCTTTTATGCTTAAAGAAGCATGGATTTGATAATGGAAAGGAAGTTTAGACGGGATTTAAAAGTGGGATAGTTAGTAGGTAATCATGTACACTTTTCTTAAAGCGGCAGAAGTCGTAAGTCAAACGTGCGCCAGCTGTCGGGAACAATTTTAATGGGAGAGCATTCCACATTCTCGAGGTGCGAACTGAAAACGAATCTCCAAAGCTCGTTCTCTCATGATATTGTTATATTTTATTTATATATATAGATAAACTATGTTCTAGGATTACAAATAAAGTATAAAAAGTCATTAATTTGTCTCATGTCGTTTTGATCAAACAATTTATTTCCACATGATTTTCCGGAACTAAAATTTTACCATAAATTTTCATTATTATTATTTTTTTTCCAAATTTTTATTTGAAAACATTTTTAATTTCTTTTTCCACTTAACTTTGAAGTATAATTTCTAATAAAATTTTATCACCAATTTATCCCTAATTTACTAAAATTTTATAATTTAAAGAAAAAAACTTATTCAAACGGAAATACTATATGTATATACATATATTTGTTTGATGTGGCTGACTTTAATGCCAAGCTAACCTTTTTTTTTCATAAATAGTTAACATTTAAAAAAGAACCAATATTTGAAAATTTATCCCATTTTTATATAAAAATATCTAGAGTTGTACACTTATATAAATCTCCAAGGATTATTACGGAATAATGTCTTTAAAGATAACAACAAGAATAAATTTTCTACATATTCTGTTTTTAAAGCATAATTTTATATATATATGTATATAGAAAAAAAAGGTAAAAATATAATGTTATCTAAATAACTTCATTAAAGCTCATCATTTTTGATATTTTCTTCCAATAAAAATATGTAAACATTGCTTCATTAGTGGAGTCTAAGGAGTCTAAGTTCTAAATTAATTAATATTATATTGAAAATCATTATAAGTACTAATATTATCAACAACACTGTGAATAGTTTATTTATTCAGATTGAAACAATGATTTAACTATTATTAGTCGCGATTATGATGCAAAAAGAACTATGTAAAAAGGTTTGAAACTATGTAAGTAAAACAAAGAACATTAACACAATTTCTTGTACTCTTAAGGGTGTAACTAACTTTGAAAGTAAGAAATTTTAATGATTTTCTAAAAATGAAAGTTGTGCAGCAGTTAACCCCAGAGTTGCAAATCCAGTACCGTTTTTTTTCAACAGGCTTTTACGCCATCAGCTCTAAGGATCACAGTTTTTATTTTATTTTATCACCAAGAATCGGTAAAATTTCGGAAAAGATATTAAATCTAAATTATGCAGATCACAAAATAATTTTAATTAAAAATGGTCTGGGTTTTATAGAACAATGTAGTATAAAGTAAAAAAAAAATTATTTCCAAAAAACTACACCTTCCTCTTGCACATTTTATTTTTACGAAATTAAAAACTTAAATCAACAAGACAATATGGAAACATTGAAGAATAAATCAGTTTGAAGAATATATGTTTCGACTTGAAAAAAAATTTACGAACGAAATTAGACGTAAAGATGAAAAATGAAATGAAAAATTTTTTTTTCGATATATTGCTCACTTTTCAAGATACTACAATTTTATTGAGGAAATAAAAAATTTAACTCTATGCGCGGTTAACTTATTTATAAAGTCGGCACAAAAATTTGTTTTAAAGTGTAAGTAATATTTATATACATATTTAATTTATGCTCATATAATATTATTAAAATTCTTTCTTATTCGATGTAATTAACTACAATACAGATATACTTTTAAAGTTTTTTTTGTAATATGTAATTATGTATTCGATAAAAACAAAAAAATCACATTATTTACTCTATTACAAAAAATTACTTTATTAAGTATAATTTTTAAATAGTTTTCTAGCAAATAATATTAACGAAAATTTGAAGGTTTTTTATATAATATGTGTTAAAAAAAACAAAAATAACTTTATGCTTCGTATCTTAATTTTCATCCATTTTAAAGAGGACAAAGTATAAAATATAAATTTTACAAAAAAAAAAAAAAAATAAGGTTTAAATATAATGAAACTAATGTTTATGATTTCCTTCCAGCTGAATAAGACTAAAAATCAATAAAATTCAGGTAAATTTTATGGTTTTTTTTTATCTTTATCTATATAGGTATGCAAAGCACACAAACACATTATAGTTATAAGCAAGCAACCAGACCTTTCTACAATATTAGTTATATACTTACATGTATATTTACTTTTGCTCCAGTTAATAATGATATTTGAAAGAGTAATAGGTATATAATGTATTATGTATACACATTTAATGTACGATATCTGTATCGCACAGGGTGAATTTTTCGATTTTATATATGTATAAACTATGGTTCGCATAAAACTAGGCATCATTCATTTATTTATTTCGTCCAAAATTATTGTTGTATATACTTTGAAAAAGAAAAAAATTTAAGGTATGCATGTCTTTTGATCATCTTAATGATCATTATAAACATTTTTTATGAAGATAAAAACCAATTATTAACTATTATCTTAAAATAACAAAAAATTCCAGGTCGATTTCATTTGATTCAAATTATTGCGACATAAAATCACCTTGTATGTATTATTTTTAAATATAAAGGCAAATATGTAATTTCTCAATCCTCAATGTAAAGGGCATTTGATTTTTCTTTATTTACATTTGATTTCCGGTGATTTTAAACGAAGATTTTGTTGACCCAAAATAACAAAAAAAATATCACAAATTTTTATTCTCACCCTTTGTTCTAAAATATTTATAAAAACATGAATTAATTATTTCGTGGTACATTGACATTTTCTTTCACTAACTATTAATAAATATAATTTATATTTGTACTTTAAATTCTATTTTTATCGATTGTAGCAGCACAATTGAAGTTTGCTTTTTTTTACTGAGAACCTCGCTAATTTCACAAAAAGACTTAAATATTTTTTTAATAATTGATTATTATACAATAAAGAAATATAGTTTCGCCATTTTTTCTCTTGTTCTATGCTCGAAGGGTGACCATAATTTTAAAAAAAGGACACGCAAATAATTCTTTTATTTTTATTTTAAGCAGTTATAAATGTGTAGTAGATAGATATATCACAATGAAGAAAAATAAAATAAATAATAATAAAGATAGATATTCAAAATCGCCATTATGCCAAATAAAATATTGAGCTAAATGAATTCAAACTGTAATGTTATATATATACATATAAAAAAGAGTTGATTGGATAACAATTTTGAAACCTATTTACAAGTTATGCTTGATAACAAAAAAAAAATTCCCTTTGTTCATAAATTTAAAACAAAATATACATTTTCTAAATACATTTGGTCATTATGTTCAAGTAACTTTAATTATATTTCAATTTCATTAATAAATAATTTTTCATTAAATTTATTAAAAATCTCATGATGATGATAATTTAGAAATTTTCATACAATATTATTCATGTGTAATATACATACATAAAAAAATTTACATATTTATTTAAAAAAAAAAAATTGGCAACACCACTTACTCTTCCCATAGGAGGTAAAAAATACATATTATAAAATTTTTTAAGATCAAATATATAAACTAAAGGTAGTGTGTTTATTTTGTCAAGCCATTAAGGGGATTAAAGCCTACCTACTTTTATGTACACATAATATTTTATAATTTATTACCAAAAATATATGCTAAATCCTAATTATGCATTTGGGAATTAATCAACAATAAATTTAATATTATTTTAAAAGTTTCGGAAACAATTTGAAATTGTAATTTACTATAAAAATGACATAAACTAAAAATTTGAAATTTTGAAATAAAATTAAATTTAATAGTTTCAACAAAATATTTTTCATTAAGGACAATTTTTGAGTGGATTTTGATAAAAATTAGTATGTTGGAAGATGGATGAAAACTAACAAAAATAGAAAGACCCCGTTTCAGACTGCAGCCTGTTAATTGTTATACGAGTAGATGTAGAATGAAGGAAAATATTAAGCCGCCGATTGTGGCCAAGGTAGCGAAGGGGGGCTGTGAGTCGATTTTTACCAAAATTTGAATCTGAATAGAGAGCGGTTGTAGGTCTTCATACTTCATTTATGAGGCACTGTTGTATATTTTTTTTGCTTTTATCGTATAAAATAATATAGTTTTTCATATTACGTGTGATTCTGAATAAATATTTAAAACATTAAAAATTATGTTTAAAAAAATATTATTTATTAAAATAAAATTTTTATCTCTTTTAACATTTTTCAATATTTTATTTCAAACTAGAAAAATACACATAATGTATACACCTGTGGAAAAATCAAATTGGAAGCAAAATAATGAAAATTATACCGGCAAATCTAATATTGTTTAAAATTAAAATAGGTAGGTCTGTGTTATTATTCTTTATTATTTTTATATCCTTTATTTCTGCTTCGATATTGGAAAATATTTACCAAAAACCATATTCGTACTTTTAGTAAAGTTTTTTTATGAGGACGTGCACGTGACATAAGACCATAAATGATATTATGCCAGGGGTTAAAATCTCGTATTCCGTAATAGCATTTGACTTCGTTTATTTTTATCGTTTTACTATACAAAATATTTTACTTAGGATATCGTAGGCTGTGAATTCTATTAGTCCATACACGATTGAGGTACTTTGAAAGTTTAAATGAAAGTTTTATGACAACCTGCGGGAAAAGTATCAATTACTTTTCTCTTTTTATTTGTATATTCACGTATTAAAATATTAATCTTATAGTATTGTATTTATCTATATTACTATTATGACTATATCAATATTCGACATATGTACGTACTAAGATATAAGATAAATCAAGTATTATTTTTAATATTTTTTTTTTGTTTAAAAAAACTATTAACTATTTATTAGTTCCAACTTTTGCTATATAGGTATAACGATTCATTTGCGGTATATTTGCTATATACATTTTGAACACTTTATTACAAAAAAATATAACTAAGTTTTAGTTGAAAAACAAAAAAATGTTGCTACAGTATTGTTATCAGCAGGCAACTTATATTTAATAGAACTGCGTGCTTTTTTAATTTAGACAAATCAGTTCACCATTTAGAAGAAAAAAAAAGATATATGTACCTATATATTTTAAATAAATAAAAATTTTTTCACTATAAAATTAATTTTTTCGTAATTAATTAAAAATCTTATTCATTATAAAAAAATTTGTCAGTGATAATATAACACCTGTTGTTTTTTAGATTTCATCACCTGCAATTTTCTTGTATCAAATAAATAAATAAAATATAATTATTTGAATCAAATTTTTAGTATTAAATAATAATAAAAGTTCTGAAATTTTTATTTATAAAAAATAATTAATTTTAATGTTTGTATAACTAGCTGATTAATTGTTGTTTATATTCTAACTATTTAAGTTATCCTTTCCAATTAATTTAAAAGATTTTTAGTTCGACAAAATTTCAATAAATGCATTCACGAAAATATGTTTCGAAATTGACATATTTTTTATTACATTTTTTTAACTTATATAAATTTTGGTGCATGCACAAAGAAAATTAACTTAATAGAAAATCAAGTATAAAATATAAGTATAGCCAGAAAGATTTACTTAAAATCTTGCGTTTATCAATAAATTTAAAAAAATTCGTCCGAAAAAAAGGTTGTTACTAGAAAATTATAGTTTTTATTAAAAACTATTTTTTTAATTAAAATGATTTTTTTTTGTTAATAATGTAATCATATGAATAGATCATATGAATAGATAAATTTCTTTGGTATGATAAGCAGATAATATTGCTAAAACCATTCACTACTTCGTATACACAAAAAAAAGGTTATACAGATAATATATATCTTTCGCACAGCTATATGATTTTTCAGTTCATAGTGGTTCATAGTCTTTATATAGACTACAATACCATTGTGTGTAAAACATTTTATAATTTTAAACACATCACTAGGCAATTTTTCAGATAGTTAGTTTAACACTATTAGTATAGGTACTACTATATTGTTAATTTTTTCATTTTATTCATTTTAATGGCATTATTCCGTTTAACAATTTTTATATTATGAAATGTTTATTATTTGTTTATTTTAGCAAAATATTATATTAAAGGGTGTATATTATATGAAACTCTGTTAAAATGCTATATACATTAAATTAAATATCTGTTCATCTATATATACCGCGTTTATTAGGTGAATTTAATTTAGAAAATATAATTATAATAAAATTAGAAAAAGAAAATAAGGTTTAGGTATTACTTGAAAATAATATCTATACAGAAAATTCATTTATTGTAATTACATGTAATTATAATTGTAGCATAATTTTTATTATATTCTTAAATGTGAACATTTAATAAAAATTAGTGCTATTTTTTGTCACCTAAAAAAATAAATAACTTTATGTAAACATAAATTTTTTTATGGGTGTCCTTATTTTATGTTTAAATTAATTCGCACAAAAATTCACATTTACAAAAACAATATTGTTTGTTTTTCCTCCTGGTCATTCAGCTCTAAATTATTAAATGTGAATTCGTTCTTATTTGACTAATTTGAAGATCATAATTCGCATTATACGAGACAGGTAATAGAAGACAAAATTATTCTCAATAATAAAATAAATTATTATTCAAAGCAGTTAGAATCGTCTTCAATTCTGATCACAATGAAATGTTAGAAAATTAAATAAAATTTAAAAATGGATTTCCAAAAGAAGGCAATATTAATAGTATATACTTTTATGCACTTCTATACTGAAAGGTATATAAAATTCAAACTAGCATTTGTAATACCCAGAGACCGGAAGTTCATGCTCTTAAAAAGGTTAAAATATGCATGCTCTTATGCTCTTAAAACCTAACAAATATGCTCTTAAACATGCACTATAATACATGATAAATTGCAATTAGAAACAATTATATATTTTCTTCTGTGATTTTCAGTGACAATTTGTAAAACCATCTATTAGAAAAAGCTGTAGGTAAACATTCTTTCAATAAAAAATGTTAACATGAAGAAATCCTCAATTTTTTTTTGTTTTTTGAAAATTGTCCAAAAAATGCAAATGCATGCATTTATAAGGTAAATATGCAATTATATGCATTTATTGGAGAAATATGCAAATATATGCTCTAACAAATCGATGCGAAACTTTTGAAAAAATGTTGACATGAAGAAATCCTCAATTTTTTATTATTTTTTTTTCGAAAATTGTCGAAAAAATGCAAATACATGCATTTATAGCATTTATTGGAGAAATATGCAAATATATGCTCTAACAAATCGATGCCATTTTTCTTAAAAATTTTTGATTCGCACAGATATTTACTTCATTTTAGTTTAGAGTTATCAGAAAAAAACATGTATTTGCATGAACTTCCGATCTTTGGTAATACCCATCAAGACAATAAATGAGTTGATTCTTGTTAATTCGGCTGCGCTGTTTTCAAATATGTATCAAAACTCAAAAATTTATTGTAAATTATTTTTGATTAACTCTTGTTGCATATTTAAAATTAGCGCAGCCGCGAATCAACAAGAATAAATAGCTATAACTCATTTATTGTCATAAGTATGAATCAACTTCATTTCTATTTCTAACTTTGAACAATTTGTAATGCGATTATATGAAATCAATATTTCTAATTTTTATTTTCACTTGAGTTGGAAAATCGATGTATTTTTCATTTAAACACCTAATTTTTACAACAACGAAAAAAATGTATTTTTCTTTCTTTTTTTTTTTTTCTCTTGAAACATAAGCCAAAAATTAAGAATTCTTTAACCTTTTCGTCGATCTTTTTGTGAAAATATCTTTATTTTCAGTTTATATGAAACAACTTACTAATAGAAATTTATTATTGAAAAATTTTGAAAAAAATAAAACAAAATAAAATTTTTTTTTTTTTTTTTTTCTAAATAGTCCTTTAAAAGTTGAATAAAATTTATAAAAGTTAAGAATACTATATACATACAATACAAAAGAAAACGTCCCAAAAGAATTTCCAGCAAAAAAAATCAAAATAGACAAAAATAAACAATTTTCTTATTTTAAATTCAGAGCACGAAATACAAACACACCCCTTCTGTTAACCATATTATAACGATTTATTTGATTGTTCAAAACCCTATCATTTTTTTTTTTTTCAATTTTTAAAAAAAGTTTTATATTTCTTCTTAGAACATTTATACTTGAAATAAGTTCAAAAAGTTTATGATTATAAAACAATCCTTAAACAATTTGATATTCTTGCTCTTCTTTTTTAAATAAGTTAAAAATTATCAATAAAATTACTTTGGACATAAAAAAAAATTTGATTTTTTTTTTTTTGTCTTTTTATATTAAACACACTAATTTCAAAATTTATATTGCTAATATAATACATTGTCGTCGCTTGAATATCGGTTTGTCGTATGTTACTTGTATTTGGATAATGAGATCAAGGATTTTCATGCTTGTACAAATCTTGGAAGTCTTACAAAATTAAACAAGATTTAAAAGATTTTATGGCAATGCATTTGAGCGTACTTCAGTTTCCACACTGAATAGAGGATATGATCTTTGAAAAACATCGATTTTGTCATATGTGCCAAAAACATAATTCGGTAATTTAAATTAATATTTCATCAATACACATTTTCCGTAATTTTACATTATCGAAAAATTAAGAAGAAAGAAGGATTTCGTATCCTTAAAATTAAAAAAAAAAAACGTAGAAAAAAAATATGATTTTTCTTTTAAACTAAAATATAGTAATGCCTTGTTTATAGCTACCACAGTAAAGTAATTTTTGGAGGAATGTTCCGGAAACCTATTCACAACTAATTTTATCTGAAAGTAAAAAATCAAATGCAAAAAATATAAAAAAAAAAAAAAATTGACTGGAAAAGGTATCTGAAAAAAAAATTCAGATAGGAAAGAAACGTAATGAAAATGAAACAAAAAAATAATTTTGTGAAGTAATGAAATTTTTCAGATAGTAAAAACAAAATTAATTCAATTTTCTTAATTATTTGAAAATCTTTTTACGAAAAATAGATAAAATTAATATCTTCATTTTCAGTAAATTTGCTTAAATATAAATAGAATAATAACATAGAAAATCGGTTTTTACGGTACCATTTTTTCAGATAGGTAAATTAGCCATAAACAAGGCATAAAAATTAGAAAAATTCTGCAGCGGACAGAATTTTCAAACACACGTCTTTCTAAATTTTTAAAACAAAACCTTGTAAGTACAAAAACAACGTCTTGGTGGAGAATCAGCCTTGAAAAAAATAGAAAAATTATAACTATTAAGCTGCGTTATTTTCTTGAAATATATGTTCAATAATTTTATGAACAAGATTATTATAATAAAATACAACGCAAAAAAAATTATCTTTAGCAAATGACGTTATACCAAAATAATATTTCAAATTTTTTATTCTATCGAAAAACAGATAAAAATAATATTTATTATACCTACAACAAATTCCAATGAAACATAATTAATTTCCTAGCTTTTTTTTTTGAGAATTATAATATGTTCTTAAATAAACTATATCCATGTCACCTTGATAATAACGTGTTATTTAACGCACTACTAAACGACTTAAAAAGGCTGAGCTTCTGATTACAAGAATAAATATAAAATAAGTACGCATCATAGATAAAAATATCTAACCACGCAGTAATGCGACTAGCCGTAACAAAGAAAAGCAACGGCACTACAATAGATACAATCAACAAGTACAAAACACATAAAGCTTTGAATTTGAAAACAAAATTATTGTTCAGAATTTTTATATTGATATTATTCTGTGATGATATTTTTTGCACAGCGACAGCATACAGTAGTCGCTGATAACTTTACAAATAATATCGAACTTACTATAACCATTGTATAATACCATATTGATTTATTGTAGTATACAAAAAATTGTTTATACTGTGTTGATATTATTCTGCATGTTGTTGAAAATCGATCGGCTTGCATACCATGCACATAGGCACCTGTGTTCGTCGCGCGCAGTCGCTATCACCATAATAAGGCTTGTTAAAGAAATTTAAGAACTTTAATCTTTAACAATATGTTTTTTTTCTTTTTATTTAAAATTCTCGTTTCAATTATTCTTCGTTTCTTTCTTTTATTTTATGTACCTAAAATATCTAAATCAGACATCATTAAATTTTAATTGTCTGCAGGAAATTTTTTTTTATATCGAAATGTATGAAATATATTTTCAGGTTTAAGTAGAAACAATAAGGATTTTTTAACAAATAAATATTTTATAAAAAAAAAAATTAAAATAAAGATGAACATTTAGTCTCGATAAATGTTTATGCTGTAACAACATAACTAAGGTTAATAACATTAAGATATTGCTTTTATGTATGTATCTTCAATGTCTGGCAATTAAAGAAATTTCCACAGGTTATTGATTTTCATTTCAAATGGCAATCAATTAATTTTTATTTAGGATTGAATTTTGATATTTTTGGTTCATAAAATATAATTTATTCTATTTTTTTTTTAATTGATCGATTGATTATTATAGAAAATATAAATGATCAAAGGGTGTCTTAGTTAAAGGCGATTCGATTTTCGTTAACCAATTAAATTTGATTTAAAAAAATGGTTGAACACTTTTTTAACCCATTTGAACATTAACCCATTTGAACAACTTTTCAGTGGATCAACAAAAGTGGTTTCATTCAAACTTAATCGCTCACTTAATTAGAAAATAAAGTCAAAACCTAGGAACAAATAAATTGTAAATGAAAAAATAATAAATTTTGTACTTTAATACTCAATACTTTTTATATCGATTAATTTCTAATGAATTGCGTGAACACAGATAGAGATACATCTCAACACAAGTCATATTTAACTTTAGCTGATCAGCGAGACTCGAATGGTGAAGACGCGCTTTAAGAATTACAATCACTAAAAATAGGATTATTTTCTTTAAAAAATTCAAACATCAAAACCTCTACATTATTATTATATGATCCGCGTATACACAATCTGAATTTTTATATTTTTTTAGCAAGCATATTATTTGAGATGAATGAATAATGTTTAAGAATAGTCAGTAATATAGACAAATTTTTAATTAATTTACTGTTTTATGTGTATTAGTATTTCAATATTAATTTTATTTTATAAGAATTATGTAAAATTAAGATTGAAATACTAATCACATAAAACAGTAAATTGATTAAAAATTAAAAATACTTTTGCGGGTTACTTTTACCGAGCGGCAACTACTACGGGGTGTTACTTATACCAGATGCTATTACCATCGATTTTTTATCTAAAAATATTTTTGAATACGATAAACAAATCTTATTATCATCGAAATTTTAATTTGACTATTATAGTTTTATTAGATATGTAAAATTCACTATTGTCTAAAACAATTTTCACCATTTAAGATTCAGTTGCCGCAAAAACTTTTTCCAATTCGTCAATCCTTATCTTCTTGTAGATTTTAAAACACTTACTTAATTAAAATATCTTTCGATAATTACTATTAGGGCCTTATTCTTTACCCGGAATAATATATCCTTCATAATAAATATTACATTAAGATGAAAAACACCCTAAGTTTGTTAATAATAGCTATAATTTAAATATAAAACAAGCTGTTAATTTATAACCAAAGTGAAAATAAAAATTCATTAAAACTATTTTTAATTTAAAAAAAATATATATATATAACAAAATGATTTTATTATAACTTTGAATTTGAATTTAATGTACGTAGAGGAAAAAAAAAATAATGCATATAATTTTCTATAAATTTTTTTATTTCGAACATGCCATATAATTTAAAGAATATTGCGTGAATATTGATCATAAATTTTATTTTCATTCAAATGATGAATAATTCCTGTAATCTTAATTTAATATGTACCTACCATTTTATTTTTAAACTTATACAATATATTATATGTACACTTCAAAAGTATTTTCTTTTACATAAAATTTATTCTAATAAAATAATATTCAATAGCCATCCAATTTACACTATTGACTATACTTGATAAAAAGTTTTGAAGTCTATGGAATAAAAATTACTTATGGTGGTTCAAAATCATAGAATTGATATAAATTCATTTGATAAAAAAAAACAACCCTGAAAACTAATTGTATCGGTTCTTATGGAGTAAAATTTCCCCGCGCAATTAATCTATAAAAAATCTACTATTTAATATTTATATTTTTTTGTTCCTTAAAAATAATCCTCAAAATTTTTTGTTTGCGTGTCATTTTGAATTAAAATATGTAATAAAAAAAAATTAATTTCCATCACATGTAAACTTGAAAATTGAAGGCATTTCCTCAAACATTTTTCATTCTAAATTATTAAAAAAAAAAACTTTTAGAATTCTAATTTTTATAATAAAAAAAAATTCATAAAAAACTGAATTAATTTAACCAAATAAAAAACTGTCGACTAAATGTGATAGTAAAAATATAGAATTTGAAATTGGTGCGGATTATTATTATGCTTGGTTTTCAACCGAAATTACAGAAAAGCACTGGTAAGACCAGTATTATTAAAAAAACGCAATTTATGCAACATGATAATTAATTGCATTTAAACTTGATGGATGTAAATGCTTTGAGATTATAAAAGAAATAACTTCAAATTCAACTTCCCTCCCATTCTCAAGTTAATTAGTTTTTTTTTTAATTCATTGCAATTAAATACACATTTAGGTATTTACGCAATAAAGTTTTCAAATTATAAATTATTCAGGCTTTTTTCGTTACACATAATTACATAGTTACATATAATTATAAACTTCAATATAATTATAAACAATAAAATATAATTAAATTAGGTATATTTTATGCAGTAGCCCGCCTCCGGTTACATTATTGAAATTTTTATGAAGGGGTTAGAGAGGGCAATAATTTCCATTGGAAATAAATTAGTTTTTTTAAATACCACATTATATAAATTGATAGAATTGCTATTAAACGTGCTTTATCTTCTTTTTTTCGATTATCAAAAAAGGCATATTGCATTAAGTTACTTGTTTTACTGCTTCTAGACGCTTAGAAGTCGTTCATATAACATCAGATTTATGTTTTTTTTTTTTTATAGTTTTTTATTTTAATAGATTAAATTACAATATTTATTCACATAAAAAAAACTTAAAAATAAGTGAATTAATTAACTAATTCGTTTTATTTACTGTCCCTTATAATCGGGATCTCTAAATTAATTGTTTATCTCTTTATAAATAGGTTTTCTGCAGTATTTTAATTATATAATCATTACAAAATTAATTGTGACTTTATCGTTTACATCATTTGAAAAATTATAAAGAAACAAATGTTTCATTTCTGAATTTTTATTTATGTAAAACTTAAATTTAAAGGGATGCAAGGAACTAAGTAAATGTACTACTGAATGTTAAGGGATAAAATTGAACTTATTCTAGCCACCATTAGCTATCTTTATTGGTTTTGATTTGTCTGTCTTTATTGGAAATGTCTGTTCTATATTTCGATTGGTGTGATCCGTCGAAGATGTTGAAATGTTGTGGGATATTTTTACTGGTTGCCCTTCTATTTTGGTGGTATAGTATTGGAATTCTATTTTCATTTTGAATAAACCCATTTTTATCTAGATATATAAATGATTCAGGTGGAACAAATCCTAGGTTCATAGCTTTCTTAATATAGCGCTCATCTGCAAAGGTGGAGTGGCAGATGAGGCTATTTTCTTTCACCATTATTGACCGGAGAAAGTGGTTTCTTATTAGAGATATTATAAAATTATCTATTCGAATTATTTTGGAATTATCATAAATAAATTTATTGGACAGGAAATGCTTAAAATCAGTGCTTGCTTTTCGGTACTGCCCAAGACAGGACCTTAAACATTTTCTCTCAAAAACGCGAATTTTTTCCATTATTGACGCACTTATATTATACCACACTGGGCAGCCGTAAGTAAGCACCGGTCTAATCAGTGCCTGATAAGCTATTATTTTTACCCTTGGTGTTAAATGTTTTGAAAAGAACAGATTTTTCGCAATAAAAAAAGCTTTCGTAGCCTTTTCAATTTGTTTTTTAACGTGATCTGAAAAATTCATGTTAAATGCAAGATATACCCCAAGATACCTAACCAGTGATTTCGGATTTATTAATGTACCATCTTCTGCAACTACCAAAAATTGTTTCCAATTTTTGCGTACAGAGTAGTGACAGTTAGTTAGGATATTTCTAAATAAAATTAATTCACATTTACTATAATTTATTTTCAAACGCCATGAAGATATATAGTTTTTAGTTATGTTTAACATATTTTGTAAGGTATCTTGGATTATGTTTACTCTTTCCCCTGAAACGTAACACGTTAGGTCGTCAGCAAAAGCAATAGAAGCCCTCCAATCTTTATTAATCTCCAGATTATTCAGATCGTCTAACAACTTATTAATATATAAAGAGAATAGAATAGGTGATGTTACCGTTCCCTACATTAAGCCATTATTTATTTCAAAGATTTTTTTGGATGTTATATTATTAGCTTCGACTCTGAACGTTCTACCTCTTATCATATTATTTATCATTTTAATCAAAATCTTCGGGAAATTATAATCTATAAGTTTTTTTATTAGGCCATCTAGCCAAACCGTAGTAAACGCGTCAGTCAGGTCAATTAATAATGCTCCGGTGCAATGTCGTTTGCTTGCATTCCAGCAAACATCCGATACTAATTTGCTTACCGCATGGACCGTTGAGTGTCTTGCACGGAATCCAAATTGTGCGTCGTTTATAATTCTTTTTTCGTAGCAGACATTATTGATTTTTTTTTGTATAATTTTTTCTAACACTTTACTCATATTTGGTAGGAGGCTTATTGGTCTGTAAGAGTAGGGATCGGTAGGATCCTTTCCTGGTTTTCTTATAGGAATTATTTTTGCTTGCTTCCAACACGATGGGTAGTAGGAATTGTTCAACATGTTATTAAATAGCGTTGTATATTGGGAAATTAGAGATTCAGGAAAATGTTTCAGAATTATGTTCGGAATTCCATCAATACCTGCGGATTTTTTAGATTTTATCGATTTTAAAGTATTTTGTAATTGCTCAGTATTTATGAAATAGTTTTCGGTTTGTTCATCATTTAACTCATTAGCTTTCAAATTATCATTAAAATTTACTAATGTGAAATTTTCAGTATTATAAAAATTAGCAAGTGATGATGATACTTCAATATTTAATTGTTCATCAAAATTAGAATTTAGTTCATGTTTATTCTGAAATATGTGTCCCATAATATTAGCAATGTTTTCTTTATCATAAATTTTATAATTTCCTTCAATATCTTTTTCTAATGTTTCTATATTCATCTCATTTTCTGTCAAGATACTTGTATCTATTTCTAATATTTTTAATGAATCTATTTTTTGGCTCTCTTTTTTTCGAAAGATTGTATTTAAAATTGGAAACATGTTCCTTGAAGGTCGAATATTCTTAATTTTATTTTCCCAGTATGTGTTTATCTGTAGATTGAAATTTTGTCTTATTAGAATATTTATGTTAGAAATGATAGACTTTAATTGCAAAATTCGGGGGTCGTCATGGTCTACATTCAATCTATACAATTTATACAGTTTAGTTATTAGTTTACTTTTATTTTTTTGTAGCTTTCTAATTATGGGGTTTGAGTAATCGTGAAATGATTTTCTTTTATTTCTAACTGGTATGCATTTTTTCATAGCCGATTTTATAAGAATGTTAATGTCTAAAATATAGTTATCAATTTCTACATTGTTAAGATTGATATTATTGGGAGGTAATCGAGTATAGTTTCTAATACTAGAATCTAGTTCATTTTCGAAATTCTCCCAATTCACCCTGTTAAAGTCTAGGAACTCGTTTTCTTCGTTAAATTCCTTGAATATAAATTCTTCAGTGTCTGGAATAGTTACATTGATTTTCAGTGCTCTGTGGTCGCTGTTAAAATTTATTGTTTCTAAACAGTCATTTACTAAGTTATCAAATTTTAGGCGATCATCTGCTATACAAATATCTAAGAAAGAATTACATCTAGGATAAGTAGGTTCGTTGCTGAATAGTAATTTTGTTTTGAATAACATGAAATTAGATTAGATTGCAACCACTGGTATAGTTGGTTACCTCTTTCGTTATTATCCTTATTATTCCAGGCCAAATGCTTTGCGTTTAGATCACCCGCTAAAATGAAAAAACTTTCAGAATTTTGTAATTTCATATCTTCGAATACTTTATTGAGTTCTATTATAAACGACTTACTATTTTTATGTGAGCCATAGGTCGAAATAAGAAAAAGATTTCGATTGTTGTTTAGATGCAAGGAAATTATACAGGTTTCTAGGCATAAAAATTGGTCCATATGATCTGAATTTATTATTTTAAATTTAAATTTTTCTTTGATTAGAATAGCGATTCCTCTTTTATTGTAGTCTTTATTTTTATGTTTTCTAATTATTTTGTAATTGTCAAAACTTATTTTATGATTATTAGATAGATTAGTTTCATTGACTAACATTATATCTGGTTTTAATTTTTGGAGAAGGTCGTTAAAGGAATGTTTTTTCTGGTTTGAAACTAATGAGTTCACATTTAAGGAAATTATACTGAGTGATTTTTTATTCATTGTTTGGAAGGAAGTTTCTGTATAGAAAATCAATACGTGTTGTGTTCGAATTGATTGAATCTTGAATTAAATTTAATTTGTCAAATATTGTTGATAGACAGGTTTTTATATCGCTTAAATTAGAGTTTTGGTTCAGGAAATTAGGTGAATTATTCTGATTTGAGGTACTAAAAAGGCTAGCAAAAGGTTTTTTCGGATCAATGAAGTTATTGAAGTACTTTCGACTTTGGGTTTTGTATTTTAACTCTTCTTTTTTATTTTGAAGTGACGTTTTGATTTTTAAATACTCCGAGCATCCTCTGTAGCTCGCTGGGTGTCCAAAAGTTTTACAGAGAACACAATATGGTTCCTTTTGGTCGGCGTTATCATTAGACGGGCATTCTCCCGGCTCATGTTCTAGATTGCATTTAACACATCGGTAATTGAGCTTGCAATTTGAGGCGGCATGCCCAAATCTTTGGCATCTCTTGCATTGCATTATACCTTTACGATGTAGTTTTTCCCACCTTACTACCCATCAGATTTATGTTTTCAACATTAAAGCAAAACTTGTAACTTTTTTTGAGTATAGAAGCATGTTATCCACATAATATTAAACTATAGAACCAAACTTTTAACGATTCAAAAACATTTTCACTAAAATGCCTTGTACTTATACAACAAAATATAAATTTAAGAAAGGTTTGAACCTAAAATTTTAATCATTAATAAAATAATCAAAATAAAAGTATATGAAATGCCAAAAAAAAAATGTACCACTTTTTTTTTTACATCGCTGAATAATTTTACATGGCTAATTCAAAATATTTCCAACAAAAAAAAATAACCCCAACGGCCATTCGTCATTTTCAGATAAATCCTTTTTGTGTGTCCCCTAATTTTCCATTAATAAAAAAAAAGATTGATAATTTAGAAACAAAAGGCAAACTTTTTATCCCCAAATTTCAAAATTAAAATTCCCTCAAGAAAATGTTGTAAATATTTCACGGTTGTTAAAAAGGACTTGTTGAAACAAAAAAAAGTAGTTTAACGAAGTATTATTTTCGTTTTTTTGTTTTTTTTAGTGGATATCTTTAGGCTAATAATAATAATTTATTTCAACATACAATCTTGTATAACAAAATAATCGAATTTTCCATGTTATTTTAATTTAAATTTTCTCTAAATTAAAAAATAAAATTTATTATTGTTC
Source organism: Hybos culiciformis (assembly GCA_964007475.1). Lineage (NCBI taxonomy): Eukaryota > Metazoa > Arthropoda > Insecta > Diptera > Hybotidae > Hybos > Hybos culiciformis. Next base: position 27,080,307 of record OZ023273.1, on the reverse strand, counting down.
ATGTCAAATCTTAACATTGAAAATTTTATCCACAATTTGTACTGGAAATGTTAAATTTAAGTTAACATCAAACTCATATCGATAAAAAATATTTAGCTATGCCAAAGTTTATTTTGATCGCATCACACTCTGATCTTATCAGTAGACGAAAGTACCTAGACAAACTTCAATTAAAATTTATTTTCACACTTTATTTATATACATATGATATAAATATACACTATGTATAAAGTTTACTATGTATAAAGTTAATTTAAAAAATGTAAAAACAAAATGGTGATTTTTCCATATAGTTTTAAACAGAAAAAAAATTTAAAAAATAAAATAATTTTCTTAATATTGATAAATTTCCAATAAACTTAATCATCTATATAATTTCTGGATTTTTAATAAAAAAATAAATTTCCTTTTGTCTTATTCAATACTCTGTCTTCCGAGGCGTATTTCCATTTATATACTCCATTCATCATCACATAATTTGCATTTTAATTCAGATAGTGAGATAATAAAATTATGTAAGTATATTCAGTACATGTACTTTTTTCTCATTTTATTAATGGAATTTATAAACCCATCGTATATAGTTTTTTATTTACTTATTAATATAATCATAATTCTTGCATTAATGTACTTAACATGCAATAACATAAAATTCCTTTCAACATACACATAATATGTATACATAACAAAAAATTCTATGACATTAAATTTTTTATTTACTTTTAACATGTGAATATATTTAATAAAAAAAAATAAAAATTTTAATAATAATTTTTTTTATAATGTGACGATAAAATTATTGTATCCTTCCTTGTATTAAAAAAAAAATAAATAAAAATAAAACTATATATAACAGGCAACAGCTATGAAATTACATAAAATGTATTACAGTATCTGGAGCGAATTGTTATGTTCAATGTAAAAATTATTAGTTATCATCATCACATAATGTCCGAGAAAAATTACTAAATGATTATGCAGTTTAATTTATCTAAAAATCTATCTAACAATAATTTCATAATGTTAAAGAATCATTAAAAATTGTCATTTTGGTTCAATTTTGGCACCACCGTGAGAATTGGAAATTTTTAACTTTGATCCTGAATATCATTTATGATTCACGATTAATAAGATACACACTATATACTTAGTAAACAAATTAAATCTTAGAAAGAACAATAATGACTTAGGTATACATATTAAGTTTCTTGATGCCAGCGAAAGCAAAGTTATCATCTGTTTACACTTGAAAATATAGCAACCGAATATAAATAAGTGTACATAAATTGAAATCTAGTTAAAATAGTTTTCTTTTATGATATCTACAGTGTCAGGAACTTTAGTAAAATTATCATGCATTTAATTATAAAGTAATTAAATTTTAAGTTCATTTAATTTATTTTTTTTTGTTTTTATTTTTTTTGTATTAATAATAATGAGAATTTTTTGGTCAATGAATAACGAATCAACTTTGCACTTTGTTGTATAGTGGCTAATGACTTTGTTGCTCGTTCTATGCGGTTTACAGATCTCCTCTCTGATACGCTTTCTGTATTTATTGAACGAGAAAGAGGTCATGATCACTTTTAACTATTAAATATGTAATGACAATGATTAACTGATAATGGTATAACATAGAAATATGAAGCTATAAAAATCAGAAGATGAAGGAGCTTAAAAAACAAAATTCACCGATTTACAACTAATGAATAAAACTATAGAGAAGAAGAATGAAATGAATTTATGCCTTAAGTAATACTATTTTATATAAGTACTTATAAGCAGTGCTCGAAGTGAGGCGGGATGGGGTGGGATGCCATCCCGGTACTTCTAAATAATTCTAAACTCATCCCACCACTTCTTAGGATGGAAAAAACCATCCCGGAACATATTTTTTGAAATTTTAAATAATTTTTTTATGATTTTTAAAAATTTTTATCAAAAAGAAATTAAAAATAATTTTAAATGAGACTTTTAAAATTCAAATAGTAAATAGTAGATATTTGGGTTACTAATTGGCCATGTAGTTATTTTTTTTACAATTTTCGCAGTTTTCGTAAATTTCAATTTTTGCCCGATCAAATTTTGAATATTCTCTATCTTTAGTTAACTTCCAAATTTTGTTTAAATAAAAAAAATAAAAAAAATAAAAATTTAAGAACAGCAGGAGATATAAAAGCGGATAGAGAAGAGCATTTGAATGAATGAACTTAGCACATTAAGCCAAGATAGGACATTACAGGAGCCCAATACTTTAAAGTTCCTAGATTACCAGGCAGAAACACAATGGTGTGAAAAACATTTTTAGAAACATATAAATATAACAGTTAAAGAAAGTGGAGATGTTGTATTTGCAGTTCATTAAATGATTAAGGAACAACAAAGACGCAACGCAAGGGTTGAAGCTGGTAAAATTAAAATAAAGTTGTTTGGATGAGTCATTTTTCTACTAAAAAAGGAAAAAGCGATGAAACCCCCACGAGCCTCAACCTGCTCTTAAATTTTTTTTAACCATCCCACCACTTTTACCCTGCCACTTCGACCACTGCTTATAAGCTTAAATAACTTTTGAAGAAAATATGCTGAATATTACGTTTAGAAGTTCAGTCTCTTCTGATAGATAAATGTTGTTAGAAGTTTTTTTTTAAATCCAATAGTATCTATTGAAAATGAAATCAAATTGTATTATTTGAATCTTTGAATGAATATTACAACAAGGGTTGTCGTGAAAGTTCACACCTAAATAAAATTAACTACTTATTTCCGTTCTATTTTTGCAATATGAATTTTTTTCATAAATTATCTCTAGCTAATAAATATCGTATTTATCCATTTTACAATATTTTTTGCATGTTCAATTAATGAAACAGTTGAGAATAATATTGTGTGTGTTGTCATTCGTGAATGAAAATTTATTTTAATTTCTCATGTGGTAATTTGATTTAACCCACAAATTAAAAAATAATCAAAGATATGTAAATAAAAATTTTGGTTTAAGCGGTGAAAATAATTATGTATTTGAAGATAAGAATTAGACAAATTAAACATCTAAATATGTAATTAAGCATAAAAAGAATATTTTGTATAAATAATCTTCTTCAGACATTTTTTTTTTTTTGAGAGATAAGAAGCGTATTAAAAAATTACTTTGATGGCTGCAAACAGTTAGTGCATTATATAAATTGATATTAAAATGCGTTCTTCATTATACCGTAAAAAAAACTACAAAGTAAATTATACAAAAAATATATAGGTATATATATTTTTTTTAGCTGAGTTCATTCAAAAAGGTAATTGTGAGCTCAACAACTTAAATAGGCACAGAAACTTAACATGTACTTTTAAGTGCCCTTAATAAGAATGTTTTTTTAAATGTATGATGTACAAAATTAACAAACAAACAAACAAACAAAGCGCCCAACAAAAATAGTATACACATTACACATAACATATATTTACATAATATATAATACCATATATGGTTTTTGAACTACAAATTCATTATACAAGTATGTATTGTATGCACTGTGTGCTGTGCATTAAGCATGAATAAAATAAATTATACGATAAAATACCTAAATTAGAAAGTATGGAAAACTAAAATTATAGACAACATGTTATAGTTATAGAACTGAAAAAAAAACTTACTTATATCTAAAGCATTCTTCTAAAATAGAAAAATAGAAAACTTGTAATGTGGACCGACATAAAAATTATCAGTGGCTAATCTGGTTATTGTCATAGAGTTTGTTATAATTTTTAATTTTGTGTTTTAAATAAAAATTTTCTCAATTCTAAGTATAGAAATTTCAAAAAGAAAAACTTTAATACTATTATTTTAATTAAAAATTAGTTAAATACTTAAAGACAAAAATAAAAGATAAACTATTCCAAATAAATATAAAATAACGATGCCGTGGAGCTTTAGGAATTTTGGGTCACTGCCAGCTAATCCAAGAAACAAATTGAAGACAGAATTACCTGGATTAGTTTATCCGTATGCTAGCCTCACGGTATTAGGAAAAATGTAAAAATATTGAGCACAAATGAATACGAGATTAGTTAAATTTCCTATACTAGGCATTACAGGAAATTTTATTTGTTTCAAATTCAAGAACAGTTTTTCTAGACCCATTTTTTTATTAATTCGGATTATCTATCCTAGGTTGCGGCCACTAATAAAAATAAAGCATTATTTAAATTTTAACTATACCCTGTAAGTTAACAAAAAACATTGCATAATACATAAAATATGACAGAAAAAACATTACTTTGCAATAAAAAAAGGAAGCTTTATCGCCCATATAGATCTTTAATAGTATATACCCTTTTGTTGTTCGTTATTTTTATTTTAAAATTACGAAGAGGTATACAATTCAAGAGCAGGATAAACAAAGTTGGTACAAAAATTAAAAACAACAAATGCAGTGTAAAAATATGCTGCATAATAATTTTTCATGCAACAGGTTTTTATTTTTTTGTTAGGGAAATTATCATACTTTAAAAGAGATCTTTATTATAATTTTTTAGTAACAATCTTTTATTTTATTTTAATTAAAAATACGCACTACAACACTAGAATGCATTAAAATTTCTTAGTTACTTTTCTGTGCATTTTACGAAGAAACTATAGTGGATTCTAGATTCCACAAACTAATTCTAGATCGTATTTAGGATGGTGTTATTATTCTAATGTTACATGGTTTTTATTCCAATGTTACATGGCTGTGACTTGCGAGGCATAGCGTCAATTGATTTTGTGGCCCAATTTAGAGACATAAAGTTAATTAACGTTGTGAAAATTTATAAAAGAGGCAAAAAAATCCAAAAGAATTATGGTCTTATTTGTTTTTCGGCCCGTTTTCCATCTATTAACCAATTCAAGTCGTTTACTTCAGGTAGGATGAGATTATACGACTTAACATTACGGAGATATTGAGTGTTATATAATTTAATTTTTTTTTTTTTTTTTTTTCAAAAATTAAAATTGATTTCCTGAAAAATGGATACATAATGAATAATGACGATTAAATAGAAATTACTATAAATTATTAATATTATTTTGGTAATCCAAACCCATTGGAAGCGACAGTAAAAAATTTGATAATAAGTTTAACATTACACAAATAAGTAATATAATAAATGAGAATTTATAGTGAAACATTGCGTCTTTTTGGCTTGCCATATATTTTCTTACTAAACTTTAAAATGTCCATTTTTAAAGACCATTTTAATATGTATCACTTTTATTCCAAAATATAGTTGAATACTAGTCTACTGAAAATATGATAAACATTTTTTTTGTCATTATTTTTGAGAAAATTTGTTAAAAGAAAATTTACATAATAGAAATCCTGTTGATGACGTTTGGTGGTCAACAGACTTTAATAAAGATTTATTATAGTTTTCAAGAAATATTTATAATATTTCATTTCTTTGGTATTATGTTTTGAAATGTTGTTAAAAAAAGAAAATAAAAATTTTAACATAAGTTGGCATAAGTTGACAGAAAACTAAGAAAATTATTATGTTATCGGAAAAATGTATATTATATTTTATACATAGGAAAAAAAATAATTTATTATTATTATAGTATTCAGAAAATATTTAATTTTTGTGAAATTCTGGTACAGAAAATTTTCAATCAATGTATTCAAGCCTGTATTCACTTCGAATGCAAAAAATCTTAGACAAAAAAAATAGGAACATCAATTTCTGTAAGGTTTACGAATACTTTTAAGTTGACTATAAAAAATTTTAAACGGTTTAAATTTTTCATGAAAATAAATTATCATTTTTCTAATCATATTACATTTACATAATATAGGAATATATAAAAAAAATTCGATATTATATAGAAACTTATTATTTTTCATCTCTCTCGGTTATATAAAGCACACAATAGCCATAAGGGAGTATTAAGGAAAACTATAAATTGACACCTTGAATATAAAAATTATTTTATCATAAATTCAAGTCATTTTTATGTAAAACCAAGACGTGACTAAGTATTGATTTTCTTTCTTTTTTTTTCCATCTTTTAAAGAATTCATTCATCGTACTATGTATAAATAATTTTTGGTAGGAAAATATTTTTTTTTTCACAAAATTATGAATTATTGAATTATTCTTTTCCTAATAAAAGTTGTCATATTTATTTCTAAGTTTGGCATTAAAGCATAATTGGTGATTTTAGTTTTATTATTATGTTAAATATAGCTAAAGTTTTTTAGGCTTGGTTAATTTAAAACTCCAAAAGTCACTTTTTCTTTTTTCAAATTGATATATGTATACATTTTTGACTTGAATAAATTTTGAATTATTTTTCAATTTTCCATAAATTTTATAATTTTCTAGTTCGTACTAATATTAATGTATTTCTTATAAATTTAAAATAATACACGGTGTTTATACATTTTGAACATGAAAAATAAGGGCCCCACGATTTCGGTCATAAAATCCCGGGGATCTTATGACCGATTTAAACGGTTATAATTTCCCGAGAGTTGCGGCCATAAAATCCCGGGCAACTTATGACCGACTTAAACGATCATAAGATCCCCACAATTTCGGTCATAAAATCCCAAAGATTTTTGTATTGGGATCTTATGACCGGGGATTTTATGACCGCACACCAAAATAAGATTTGTGTACGCTCATAAACAATTTTCTTTGACTTGAATTTTTTAATTATATATAGTAATCAATAGTTTAAAAAATTAAAAATTCGTTTCAAAATTTATTGATTTAAGAATTTTAAAAAATAGAGTTATTGTCGCTTCAAAACGAATTTACGAAGCTAAGAAAGAAGATTCTACGTTATTTTTCAATTCGAACAATATTGTATAACATCTTATATTCATTTGCTTTCGCTTCAAACATAGGTTCATTTCAATTTAGTAAATGTGTACTTTATTTTGAACTAACATTCTCATTAAAAACATGTCAAACTTTTTTTTTTTATTATAAATTAATATAAAGAAATAAGACACATAAAAATTTCATTCAGTTTAAAAAAAACTCGTAAATACCGATAATATTAGTTATAAAATTTTTTTTTTCTTACTATGATTAAAAACGAATACCTAAACTCTTTCATTATTTTAAAATTAAAATTAGATGGGAACATGGTTTTGTAGTAGGATCTGTGCACAAAGACAAAAAAAAAGCTACAACTGTTTTGAAAATATGTAAAAAAAAAGAAGAAATTACTAATTCCTATCTTTTAATTTATTCATAATGTTAATGTTATGGGATTACATTTTGCTCCGGGCTACAATCATTTTACAATATTACATTGTTATAAATTTTTTTATAAAACCAATGTAAGCCTGGCTACATACACATAATACAGATTTAACAACCACCTAAAGTAATTTTAATTTTTTATTTTTTATTGTTTGTTTTTTTTTTTATTATGATGTTCAACACATATGTATTATATATTTAGGTTTTATGCTAATATAAAGCTTTGGACTTTGTAATGAAACATACACAATTTATAAGATATTTTTCAATATCAGAACTTTAAATAAATATAACTAGAATATATGCAGAAAAATAGAAAATAATGATTTTAAAAATGAATAAAGAGTGAATATCTTTGTTCGATATTATTCTTAAATATATATACACTAGGTAGAAAAAGTCTGCGTACGGGCTCGTTTTCTAATTTTTTGTTCGACATGTTCCCAGTGTTTGATGTCATTTAAAAAAACTCTATAAAAAAAGTTTTTTTGTGACAAAAAAATTTTTTTTTTCAAATTTTAAATTTTGATAATCTCAATTTTTGGAAAAGTCTGCGTACAGCGGTTTTTAATGCCGCGTCTCAGAAATTAACTAGTAATGTCATTTGAAAGGCAATTGAATGTAGATAATTTTGCACCATATAATTTTATCCCTACGATAAGGGAAAGTGTCAAAAATTGTCTTTGAAAGTCATAAAAACAAGCGGTTCTAACCTATTTTCCAGCGGTTCTAAGCTATTTCTATGACTTTCAAAGACAATTTTTGACACTTTCCCTTATCGTAGGGATAAAATTATATGGTGCAAAATTATCTACATTCAATTGCCTTTAAAATGACATTACTAGTTAATTTCTGAGACGCGGCATTAAAAACCGCTGTACGCAGACTTTTCTAAAAATTGAGATTACTCAAAATTTAAATTTTGAAAAAAAAAATTTTTGTCACAAAAAAACTTTTTTTATAGAGTTCTTTTAAATGACATCAAACACTGGGAACATGTCGAACAAAAAATTAGAAAACGAGCCCGTACGCAGACTTTTTCTACCTAGATAGGTATACAATTATTATATATTGTAGATCAGTAGATATATTAATCCAAATTCATATTGTGTTGCTCTAATCGCATCCCACAATCTTATTCCAAAATTTGTAGTTTTAAATAAATCACACATAAGAATGTCAATAACGACAATAACAAATAATAAAAAGGGGAAAAAATGATATGTACAAGTACAATATTTCTGTAATTTTTAATTCTCTAATAATTCTAATTCTCTAATAAAACATCATTTTCTAGCAAATTCAATCATCAAAAATTTTTTCTTTTATTTTATTAAATCGTTATATAATTTTCGATAATTACTCATGAATAATTTTAGCTCTCATTGATATTTCCCTTCTTGTTCTTAATAGGATCATGACTGTGAAAACGATTACTCTATTTAGTAGCTAGTTGAAGTCTTTATTACTGCTGTGATTTCTTCGGCATTGAGTGTCTCAAAAATCAAATCAATACTACCCATACTTTTTTAAGTATATAAAATATATAAAAAAATATATATTTAGGGGCTTTTTGAATATTGGTCAGAAAAATGTATTATATATAAATATAAATATGAAACAAATTTAATGTTATAATTCAAATATAATATGAATAACAAAAAAAAAACAAATTTCTTTTAAATTGAGTTTTATACACTCAATTTGTCTTTTATAAAATCATTTTAAAATATAATAAAATGCATTTATGTCAAAGTAATTCAAAAAAATATGTATTATGTATATTTATAGAAATATGTATTTTTTTTTTGGCATTTTCCCAAAATACTAAAGTTTTCTCTGAAACAAAAAAAAAATTAAAATTTTTATTTTGCTTTCATAATGTATAATGTACTTTTAATGTGGACAGTGCACTTTTAAGCTATTAAGCCATAACTATGCATCATTAAACATCTGTGTAGGTATATAATATAAATAAAACTGTCACACATTTATCATGGAATAATAATAGAAAAAAGCAAAACCGATTCCAATTATTATGTATATGTATCTTTTTTTCGAAGTTCATCGATTTCAAAAATATGAATTTATCTTCTCTGCTCCTATATTTCATGATATACGTAAATATATACTTAAATAGCAGACAACTATTTAGTTATGTCAAGTAATTTAATTTTTTTACAAATATTTTGATTAATATGTAAAAAGGATTAATGATTAAAAATTATTATTATTGTAATTATTATTATTATTATTAATACCATTATTAATATTATTATTATTATTTTTATATATCTATAAAAAAAAAACGGTCAAAGGACACTTATCAGACACTGAAACTTAAACAAAACGGTGAAAGAAATTGAAAATATTTGTGTGTCTGAATCAATCTCTATTAATGTTTATCACCGTTATCCCGACCGCCTTTATTTGATACTATCATGCTAGGTTTTCAAAGTGACAAATCCAACTGATTTGAAAAGTTAAAATTTGAACCATTGATACATGTTAGGATATGTATTATGTATTTTATATTTATATCGTGTGTTTTGCAGCTTTATCAAATCAAATGCGGGAGTTGATTCCGCAAATGACGTCATTTTAGAATTTTAAAACAGGGTGATAATGTTCGGCTACTTGTTCCACTACCAAATAGCATTATAAAATGTACCTACCTATATGTTTTCTTACTTGCTACTCTATATAAACTGTGATGTGATCAATATTCTTTTATTATTATTTTTCAAATAAGACATTTATGAAAAAAAAAAAATATTATTTAGATTTGAAATTTGTATTCATTGCTCTTATCTTTTGCACTACAGGTGAAAAAAAATTCATTTTTCATTTATATACATTTTTCCTAATATAAAAGAAACATATTGACATATTATTCATTTTTAAATGCTGTCAATAATATTGGGAATATGTAGAAAAAATCCGAATTTACAAGATATATCCAAGAAGACATGTTGAGAAATTCACTTATGTACATAAATATATGTGTATATATTATGTATATATTATGTTTCTTAAATTTTGAATAATAAATGCATTTATTCTAAGAATTTTTATGTATAATAAAATTTACATACTCTGAAATTAAAGTTGCGATAAAACATGTAGTGATATATTTTTAAAGTTGGGTAAAAGAGTCCAAGGTACAACATTGATTTTTATTTATCAATAATGTTATAGAGCTATGTAAGTACAACAAACCTGCGTTTTGCTACGTTTATTATTTTATTGCGCATTATAGTTTAAGCAAAATTTAAATTTAAAATTTTTCAATTAGAAAAAGGTAAACAAATAAAAATTTAATGTGGAAATATTTTTTAATGCGCATGTCTTCGGTAAGTTGTATTTACATTCGCAAATTTAGCTCGGTAAATGGTCCATTACATGCATCAATACACATGCAATTATAGAGGAATGTAAATTGTATTTACATTTCCCTGTGATGTAAATTGTATTTACATTGCTCTATATTGTATTTACATTCTTCATTTTGAACTGCGTAATACTATAAACAAAAATAATATCACTCACACTCACAATATTTCAATACAGACAAATACAAAAAAAAAAAAAAAAAATTGCAAATGTATACCTCTCACATGCATCATATCAATGTCAAACAAAGCTTAGTTTATAATGCTAAAATCTAAATTTTCCCTCTGAGCTAATCTATATTTTCCCTCTGAGCAAAAAAAAAAAAAAAGAACCAATAAAAAAATACGCGGCTATTTTCTTAACATGTGTTTCAATCTACTATTTTTAAAGGATATTCGAACCTCTACTACTAAATTTTTAAACGAGTGTGGTTGGATTTTAGTACAAAAATTTAAACCACACTTCAAAAATTGCACTTATATTTATTCAAAAAAACAAAATGAATAAAAATAGAACAATGGTAACCCTGAAAATATCTTTGTTGTCATTATAAAGTTTGCTGTGATTGTCAAATGTCAAGTAAGAATTTTTTTTTCTTTTATCAACAAACGAGGAAAATGGCAGCAACAAGGAGATTATTTATTGTAAATATAAATTATAATTATATAATTATTATTTGATTTTATTTTTAATTATAAAAAAAATAATTATAAAATTATTATTATTTTTTTTAATAATTAAAAATAAAATTAAATAAAATTTAAGAAGACCATTAGTTCCTAAAATAATAAAAAAAAAATTAGTAATTTTTCTAAAAAAAATTATTCGATTTTTTTTTTGCAAAAAAGAAAATGAATAATTTTTTCTTTTTTGCAAAAAAAAAATCGAATAATTTTTTTTTGGAAAAATTACTAATTTTTTTTTTAATATTTTAGGAATCTTCCGGTTTGAAATCATTTCGATAAATAAATAAACTTCCTTATTAAATTTTATTTCCTTATTAAATTTTATTTTTTTCATTATAAATGTATTGTTTTCAACTCCCTCTCACATGCACATTAAAGCAGTATACAATACATGTTAATCAAATTTGTTATACAGCTCGTTTTGTATACACACAAACATATAGACACTCGTCAATATTATATCACTCGACCTTCGGTCTCGTGATATAAACATGACTCGTGTCTATGTGTTTGTGTGTATACAAAACTCGCAAGAATAACAAATTTTCTTAACATGTATTGTAATCTACTATTAGAACATACTTTTTTTTTCTGCAATCTTTCTTTAGGCATTAACATATTTTTAATATCCACATATAGTTTCTCTGTGGCTCGCAAATTTTGTTCCCAAAGTTTCAAACGTTTTTATGAGGTCAATCGGGGTCTATTTAATTCAAAGTTTGAGTTAGTTGGTTTTGTTTATAAGAACTCAAAATTTATTTAGCTTATTGTCTTTTTGGCTTAGACCTTTCCATTTGTTATTTTGTAATATATTAACTAAAAGAAATGAGTAACAGCCTGTTATAAAACTATCCTGCGTCTCATCAATTAATAATTTGATTAATGCGACATTTCTATTAGGAAATTTCAAGTTTCATTCAGAATGCTGTATCGAGAACTTTGAATTCTTGTTTAAAAAGGAAAATATTGACATTTGAAAGCAATCATTTTAAAACCAATTTTATTTCACAAGATTTACAAGCAGTGTCATCAATTTAGCTACAATTTCACTATAAAATTCACAAGTTCATGCTATAAAAAAGTACTGAAATTCAGTTTAATATATACAATGAATTTGTTCCGAATTTCAAAAATTAAATTTCATTTGCTTTCTTTATTTAACAAAAAGAAAAACTTAACAATTTCGAAAGTTAACTTATTCAACAAAATATAGTGGATTAAGTTTATGAGAAAAATTTTTATTCTACAAGAATATTTAGAATGATAGTTATCTTAAAAACTGTAGCTTTATTGCAATGAATGGATAATATTTTAACATAAGTTTATTTTTTTTTTTTTTTTGGATGAATAGAAGTGATTCCATTCATTGATATTATGTAGAGAAAAGTCCTGATTGACTCAACCCTCAACGCAGAGGTAAAACTATTTAAAATACATATAACCAAAATTTTAAACAAAAAATTAAACCAAAAAAAAATTTTACGATTAGTTTTTTGGCTACCTGAAAAACTACCAACAAATCAATTTTAACGAAAATTTGTATTGAAAATTCTACTAAATATATTTATTTTATTTTTTGATTTTTTTTGATTACATAACGATTCTCACCAAACTAGTAATACTGAGATTTCTGGTTCGAATCCTATCTATAGTCATTGCGATAATATAAACAGTTCAAACTAAGTCCGAAGAGGACGTAAACGTAGATCTTCCGCTATTACAACTAGTCGGTTGGATTTTACAAAAATGTTTCCCGATTTTTGCTAACACAATTTATGTTTTCTTTTAGGTATAGACTGGTGAATTTAGGATAAAATAAAACAAAAATAACAACATGAACAAGGCTTTAAGACAGCTAAAAATGGAAAAAACATAAACGATAAATAAAAAATAACCTCCCAAATAATAACCTAAGCATTTATCTAATTTTGGCACTTTACAGTGACTTGGATTTCAAAAAATGTAAGACCTTTTCACTTCCTTTAGAAAAACTAAAATAATTTTAAACAATTCCAATATTAATCATATTTGACTAAAAATTTTAACATTTATACTTTAGTTTAAAAGTACCATCTCTACAGACACACCAAAAACAAGGAATAAACTTCTTTGCTTTGAGTGCTCTTAAAGAAAACCAATTATGGTATAAATCAATTTGATGTGAAGTGAATTTAAATTTTTATTTTCCTATATAGATGAGAAAAATTTTATAAAAAAAAGAAGGATAAGATTTCATTTCTTCAATATCCTTGATGGCAAAAGTTTAATTTTTATACATACAACACTGCAACAGTATGTCAGGTTTACGATTTATTTTTATCATATTTAGTTTTCTTTTTCAAACTTATTTATGATCTCGATTATTTTTTTGCAATAAAGTTATAAGAAAATGTGTATAACGAACTTTTAAAAGTACCATCTATAACACATTTTCAACTTATAACTAAATATTTCTATTTGATTTTAATGCATAAAAGAAAACTATAAAAATAATTTTAAGTAAAGTTAAGCGAAAAAAAAAAAAGAATTCAATGAAAAACAAATTTCTCAGGAATCGTTCTTAACTCAAACTGTATTTTCGATTTACATAATCAAATAGATATCAATAATTAATAAGCGAATATGTGAAAACTTCCGATTTCCGAATAATGCAAACACGAATCTCATATATCAAAGTATTATCTTTCAAATGATTCGTTTAAAATTAATTATGGAAAACTTCATTGCAGATTAAACAAAAATCTTATTTTGCATAATTTTAAGAATTTAATCCAGCAATTTGCATTTTTTAAAAAAGAAAAATTTCAACGTCCAGAGACATACTGGTTCATAATATGAAAATCAGATAAATTTCCCCTACTCCTTCAAAATCTGTTAAAAACTTTAGTGAAAGGTCGTTTCCAAACAAATTAGTTGATAATTCAGAACAAAAAATAATAGAGAGATATATTATGATAGATATTGAATGGGTGCAATCTCGAATGACGTAAGGATATTGAATTCATGTTATAATAAAATTTGTTTTCAATATATCCACTTAAGTATTCTTTTTTATATTATAAATACCTACATTGGAAATATTTTATCATATATAATGTATGTAAATTGCGAACTACTATGCATTCTCCCGTCAGTCCAAAAAGGACATCAAGTATAGTTTAAACGTATTTCTTAAATTATGTTTACATTCACATTCACTCTGATGTACTATGTACATAATTACAAAAATGTTAAATATATAATGGAACACCAAATAAAATATACAAAAATTCAAGTGATGGTATAGTTTAACTTAATGGACTTCTAATTTTGTGCAGTCATCTATATCCGTGTATCAAGTTTAATCGGAATACGCTTTTAGCCCCCCATTAAATTCCTTGAACACAACCAAGACCTTAACATAAAATTTTTTCCTTAAAATCAATAAAAATATTAAAAAGGACGTTTCAAACACTCAGTTTAACCTGGGATGGTGCACAAATGACAGTCAATGTAAAATGTAATATTATATAAGTGAAGTGAGAAGGACTGTTAACAAGTTTTTCTTTGATGAACGAAACTAAATAGGTATGTTTTTCCATTTCACTATTCTATCAATGTTTCTTTCCAAGGATCTTTGAGATAATATCAGTTGATCTTGATAAGGCTAAATATATTTTTCTTGATAGGTTCTCTTATGGTGGATATTAAAACTTGCGATCTCAGCAATTCCCGGTTATTCCGCTTTCCTCGATTTAAGAATAATGTAAGTTGTTTAAACCTTTTTAAAAAATTAACAAAAGAATGTAGATAATATATTCGATGATATAAATGTCAAAGTTTAAATAAACCAATCTGATTCCGATATGTGAACTTGTGCAGTATACATTATGGTCTAGAAAATAAATAAAAATTTTCTTTTACATAATTTTGGAATTTAATTAAAGATATTTTCTTTGCTTTATAATCTTTGAATATGAAAAATTATTTTACATTTATAAGAAAATGAAGCTAATTAAAGTATATTTAGTTGTTTGCAGTTTTCCCACTTATAATTATAATTTTAAGTGATTTACATTACATTCTATATATACCATTCTGGTATAAGTTTCTTTTGAATAAAATTAAAAATCATTAGGTACAAAATTAAGAATTTAAAAAAAAAAGCTTTCAAAAATTACACGGGTAGAAATTTCATATAAACTTTTCCCAAATGAATTGATCAAAATGAACTAATAAAGTTGGATTTGTGACAAATTAAGTTTCCTTTTTTTGTGAACAAAAACTATCTTATTACAACTTTGGGTTAAAATAACATAAAACTCTAATTTTAAAAAAATCCCAAATTATGTAAACTTTTCCTTTGCCCACATAATAATAATAAAAAAAGGCATAGGATTAAATTTTCGAAAAAGAAAAATTATGTTCTATGTAACTTACTTTTTTGTACAAATAATAGACAAATATTTGAAACAGGATAAATGAAATCTTAACTTAAATTGAAAATTTGAACATGCTTTATTGTCAAAGCAGCACCAGCAGTATAATTTCTGTATTTTTCTTGGTTTATAAATAGGTCAAATCGATTAGATATTTGTTAAAAAGAAGGAAAATTAGTCGTACTTTTCCTTTCAAATATTATGTTCATTAATTCGACATAAAAAAGAGCATTCCAAATCAGGATTTATACGTTCAGTTAATGATTCGACGTTTTCAACTAATTTACACAAGTCCTTTGTATGTTAATCTTTTTCTTTTTAGTCAGTTCGAAAAAAGGTTATTTTTGAAAAGATTTTTTTTACATATTTCTTTTAAATTATAGAAAATTGATCTTATGTCTGATGTTAAAATCAGCGTTGTCTCTTTTCTATAAAATCCT